>CM046879.1:294040305-294055305 GCA_025667525.1 Glebionis coronaria
AAAAAAACAAAAAGAATTGGCTAATTAAAATGTATGATCCTCTTTTAAATGGGATGTATCGTGGAAGAATGAATAAAATTTTTGCATCTTCAATCAGAAAAGAGACTTCGATAGAAAATTGCACAGAACCCTCTGAAATAAATAAAATTCACGATATCCTTCTTCCTTATCCTACTTTTCCAGAATCTGAACAGAAAACCGAAATATCAGAAAAAAAAACAAGTAAAAATTGATTCAAATAATAGGTTAAAGTTTTCATTGAACGCAATTCTAACTAATCCTAAGCGCGAAAAAAAATCTATTGGAATAAACATAAATGAAATAGGTAAAAAAACCACCTCGATGGTCATACAAATTAATCAACGAGTTGGAACAAATGTTTAAAAAACGACGAAAAGAACAGGCGTACTGCAAGGGCTGGATCACCAGCTTCGAACAAGAAAATTTAAACGTATAGCTTTTTTAACTCGTTCCAAACGAAGTTTTAAGAAATCAAATTTCAAGAATTATAATCTTTATACAAAATTTAATAGAGATTCGGGTTTTATCAGTTATTTGGAAGAACCAGATTTTCGTCGAGCCGTAATCAAAGGATCTATGCGCATTCAAAGGCGTAAAATGGTTATTTGGGGACCGTCTCAAGGAAATCCCCATTCCCCTCTTTTTTTGGAAAAAATGGAAGATTTTCCGTTTCCTATATCCGACTTAATGAAGCTTTTTTTAATATTAGAGATTGGTTGGGTAAAAAGTCAGAATTTGAAATTTTAGATCAACAATTCAAAATAAAAAAAAACAACCAGGAAGACGTAATGGAATTCTGGGAAAACATTCCATATGCACAAAAAACAAGAAGTATTCTGTTACTAGGGCAATCAATTTTTAGAAGGTATATTAAATTACCCTTATTGATAATAGCTAAGAATATTGGCCGTATTTTATTACGGCAATCTCCGGAATGGTATGAGGATTTCCAAGATTAGAATAGAGAAATTTATTTAAAGTGCAGCTATAATGGTCTTCAATTCTCCAAAACGGAATTTCCTAAAAATTGGTTAATAGACGGTTTCAGATCAAAATCTTATATCCTTTTCATTTGAAACCATGGCACGGATCTAAGCTACGACTCTCTGATAGCGATAGAAAGCAACAAGATGATTTTGATTCTTGTTTTTTAACAGTTTTGGGAATGGAAACAGAATATCCTTTTGGTCCTCCTCGAAAAACACCTTCCTTTTTTGAACCTATTTTTAAAGATATAGACTACAAAGTAGAAATAAGAAATTTTCATTTTTGAGTTCAAAGTGTTTTAAAAAAATAACAAAGAAACAAGAAAAAGCATTTTTTTAAACAAATAATAAAAGAACTTTTAAAAGGAAAGAAAATTCCATTATTTATACCGAGAGAAATATATGAATCAAGTGAAACTCAAACAGAAAAGGATTCGATAATCAGCACTCAGATAATTCATGAATCATTTAGTCAAAATAAATCTAGAGATTATTCACAGGCAAAAGAAGAGATTAAACAGAGAATTGATAGGAGAAACACAATCATAAATCAAATAGAAAGAATGAAAAAAAATAAAAAGAATAATCGAGAATCACCCCCAAAAATTTGGAAAATATTAAAAAGAAAAAATATTGGATTAATATTTCAATTTTGCATTGAAAAAATATACGTAGATATCTTTTTATGTATCATTAATATGCGCAGAATTTCTCTAGAACTTTGTATGGAATCAACAAAAAAAATTATTGCAAAATACATTGACAATAATGAAATAAATAAAGATAAAGAAAGAATTAATAAAAAAAACAAAATAAAATTGACTTCATTTCGCCTATGACTATAAAAAAGGGTTTTGATAATCTTAGAAATAGTAAGCAGAAGCCACATATTTTTTTTGATTTATCTTATTTGTCACAAAAATATGTATTTTTTAAATTATCACAAACCCAAGTTATTAACTTCAATAAGTTAAGATCTATTCTTCAATATAATGGACCATCTTTTTTTCTTAAGAATGAAATAAAGGATTTTTTTGGAAGACAAGGAATATTTGATTCCAAATTAAGACATAACAAACTTTCAAATTATGAAAAAAAATCCATGGAAAAACTGGTTAAGAAGTCATTATCAATATGATTTATCTCAGATTACATGGTCTACATTAGTCTCACAAAAATGGCGAAATCAAATAAATGAATGCCATCCGTCTCAAAATGATGATTTAAAGAAATGGTATTCCTATGAAAAAGACCCATTATTGGATTACAAAAAAAAACAAAATTTGAACGTATATTTATTACCAAACAAAGAGGACAATTTTCAAAAAAACTATAGATATGATCTTTTCTCATATAAATATATTAATTCTGAAACTAAGAATAAGTCTGATATTTATAGAGCATCATTAGAAACAATAAAGAATAAATAAAATTCCACCAAAAATAAAGAAACTTTTTTTAACATACTAAAGAATATTCCTATCAAGAATTATCTAGAAAAAAGTGATATTATATATATGGAAAAAAATAAATATAGAAAATATTTGGGTTGGCAATTTAATACAAATATTCAGGTTGAGCCTAATATAAGGAAGAATTCTCATAATCATGGTCTTTTTTATCTTCCGATTAAATCCAATTTCGAAATCAATTATAAAAGGGTCTTTTTTGATTGGATGGGAACGTCTTTTGATTGGATGGGAATGAATGCAAAATTCTTAATCTTAAATCACCTCATATCGAATCCAAAAGTTTTTTTATTTCCAGAGTTTTTAATACTTTATCATAAATATAAAGAGAAACCTTGGTTTATCCCAAGCAACTTACTTCTTTTTAATTTGAATATAAATCCAAATTTTAGTAAAAATCCAAATATCAAAGTAAAGGAAGAGGCGGATGAATATTTTTTCAATTTTAGCCCATCAAATTCAAAACAATATTTTGAATTAAAGAATCAAAACAATATTGAAGAATATTTTTTAGAATCGATCGAAAAACTAAAAGTATTCCTTAAAGGGGATTTACAATTAAGATGGACTGGACGTTTGAATCAATTGAATCAAAAAATGATGAATAATATCCAGATATATGGTCTCCTGATTAGCCTCATAAATGTAAGAAAAATTACTATATCCTATATTCAAAGAAAAGAAATGAATCTGGATATAATGAGAAGGCGTTTAAATCTTACACAATTAACGAAAAAGGGAATATTAATTATGGAACCTACTCGTCTATCTGTAAAAAATGACGGACAGTTTTTTATGTATCAAATTATAGGTATTTCATTGGTTCATAAAAGTAAGCACCAAAGTAATCAAAGATACCGAAACCCAAAAAATGTTGCTAAGAATAATTTTGATGAATCCATTACAAAACATAAAATAAAAACTCTAAATAAAGACAAAAGTAATTCTGATTTGCTTGTTCCTGAAAAAATTTTATCATCTATACGTCGTAGAGAATTGCGAATTCTAATTTCTTTCAATTTGAATTTAAAGAATCAGAATGGTGTGCATAGAAATAAAACATTTTCCAAGGAGAACAAGATAAAAAATTGGAGTCAATTTTTAGATGAAAGTAAAAAATTGGACCGAAAAAAAAATGAATTAATTAAATTCAAGTTCTTTTTTTGGCCTAATTATCGATTAGAAGATTTAGCTTGTATGAATCGCTATTGGTTTGATACTAATAATGGGAGCCACTTGAGTATGTTAAGGATATATATGTATCCTTGATTTAAATTTTTGAGTTTTCTATCTATTCTGTTGTTCTATCAATCTGATTTTTCATTTTTTTTCTGTCCGTGATCTGTAAATCTCCATGTTATATGCAAACAAACCAATGCTCATATGCCCTGTCTTACATCCCCCTCTAGGATAAGTAAATGACGTAAGCTATAAATTAATCAACAGAATCTTCGTAATAAACGCCTCTTTTTGTATGACTATACAAATGAACTCCAAAAAAGGATTCATTAATGTTCATTGAAAAAAAAAAGGATCTATAAAAAATTTTGGATTATTGTGTATACTACATTAAATTAAAATTTTTTACATTATTATTACTATTATTACTGATCAATAAAATAAATATCTGTAAAAAGGGGAGTGTGAAATTCTTTTACGGTAAAAAATGCATTTATTTCAATTATTTTGCAAGAACAAGAAGAAAACAAAGAAAATAGAGGATCCGTTGAATTTCAAGTAGTAAGTTTCACCAACAAGATACGGAGACTTACTTCACATTTGGAATTACACAAAAAAGACTATTTATCTCAGAGAGGTCTGCGGAAAATTCTGGGAAAACGTCAACGGCTGCTGGCTTATTTGTCAAAAAAAAAACAGAGCACGTTATAAAGAATTAATAGGACAGTTGGATATTCGAGAGAGAAAAACTCGTTAATTTGAAGAGTTTGTTTGAATTATTCGCTTAAAGTTTGATGAACTTCTTTTCGCTTTCAGCAATTCATGGAAGAATGAATCAGGAAAAACCTATGACTGTACCAGCTACAAGAAAAGACCTCATGATAGTCAATATGGGACCTCACCACCCATCAATGCATGGTGTTCTTCGACTCATTGTTACTCTAGATGGTGAAGATGTTATTGACTGTGAACCAATATTGGGTTATTTACACAGAGGTATGGAAAAAATTGCGGAAAATCGAACAATTATACAATATTTGCCTTATGTAACACGTTGGGATTATTTAGCTACTATGTTCACAGAAGCAATAACTGTAAATGCGCCAGAACAATTAGGGAATATTCAAGTCCCTAAAAGGGCCAGTTATATCAGAGTCATTATGTTGGAGTTAAGTCGTATAGCTTCACATTTGTTATGGCTTGGCCCTTTTATGGCGGATATTGGGGCACAGACTCCTTTCTTCTATATTTTTCGAGAAAGAGAATTGATATATGATCTATTCGAAGCTGCCACCGGTATGCGAATGATGCACAATTTTTTTCGTATTGGAGGAGTTGCTGCTGATTTACCTCATGGCTGGATAGATAAATGTTTGGATTTTTGTGATTACTTTTTAACAGGAATTGCCGAATATCAAAAGCTTATTACACGAAATCCCATTTTTTTAGAAGGGTTGAAGGAGTAGGCATTATTGGTGGAGAGGAAGCAATAAATTGGGGTTTGTCGGGACCTATGCTACGCGCTTCCGGAATACAATGGGATCTTCGTAAAGTTGATCATTATGAGTGTTACGACGAATTTGATTGGGAAGTCCAATGGCAAAAAGAGGGGGATTCATTAGCTCGTTATTTAGTACGAATCAATGAAATGACGGAATCCATAAAAATTATTCAACAGGCACTAGAAGGAATTCCGGGAGGGCCTTATGAAAATTTAGAAATACGCCGCTTTGATAGAGCAAAAGATACTGTATGGAATGAGTTTTATTATCGATTCATTAGTAAAAAACCTTCTCCGACTTTTGAATTGTCGAAACAAGAACTTTATGTGAGAGTTGAAGCACCAAAGGGAGAATTGGGAATTTTTATGATAGGAGGTAAGGGTGTTTTTCCTTGGCGATATAAAATTAGACCGCCAGGATTTATTAATTTGCAAATTCTTCCTTAGTTAGTTAAAAGGATGAAATTGGCTGATATTATGACGATACTAGGTAGTATAGATATCATTATGGGAGAGGTTGATCGTTAAAATGATAATAGATACAACAGACGTACAAGCTATCAATTCTTTTTCTAGATTGGAATCCTTAAAAGAGGTCTATGGGATCATATGGATGCTTATCCCTATTTTTACTCCTGTATTAGGAATCACAATAGGTGTACTAGTAATTGTTTGGTTAGAAAGAGAAATATCTGCAGGTATACAACAACGTATTGGTCCTGAATACGCAGGGCCTTTGGGAATTCTTCAAGCTCTAGCAGATGGTACCAAATTACTTTTCAAAGAGAATCTTCTTCCATTTAGAGGAGATACTCGTTTATTTAGTATTGGAGCATCTATAGCAGTAATATCCGTTTTATTAAGTTATTTAGTAATTCCTTTTGGGGATCGTCTTGTTTTAGCCGATCTCAGTATCGGTGTTTTTTTATGGATTGCTATTTCAAGTATAGCTCTTGTCGGCCTTCTTATGTCAGGATATGGCTCCAATAATAAATATTCTTTTTTAGGTGGTCTACGAGCTGCTGCTCAATCAATTAGTTATGAAATACCATTAACTCTATGTGTGTTATCAATATCTCTACGTGTGATTCGTTGAGACATAAATTTCGCCCTACTTTTTCTTTCTAGTAAGGAAATGTAATGAGTTGAAATATATATTTGCGTTTTTTATTCATTATTCGGGGGTTGATTAAGGAAACCAGATAGTTATATGAGTGAAAGAAACGGCTTAGAAATTTGCAGTAAAAGATTGAATCTCATTTCCTATGTACAAGAGTTAATAAAAGTAAACATTAAGTATTAGAAACTGTTTACCCCAAGATTGATTGATTAATCATGATGACTTGAAGCGGGTTCAAAAGATCTGCTTTATGAGGTTTTTACTATCTATTAGCATATGTATTACCCAAAAGTAGATTGATAAAAATATGTGGATAGCTAGGAACACTAAGGTACACAAAGGATTTGTAATAGAGATTATGTAAGTGTATTTTTCTGTGTATAAAAAGAATTATAATTGGGGCTTTAAATTGGTAGAAATGATCAAGGAGTACTTCCCACGATTCCGATCCAGAGTATACTTCTATTCACCGATTAAGTAAATAACTATCAAGAACGAAGTAATCCTTTAACTTTGTTTAAGGCCCCCTTTTTTGAGAAAGGAGAATAGGAACGAAAAAAATCGAAAGACTTAATGCGCTAGAAAAAAAATATCGCTTTTTCTTTCTCTATATAGAGATAGAATTCTTGGCATGATTCATGAACTAATGTAAGGTCTAATTGGATTTCGTAATTGAAAACGTTAGGTTGAAATATCTATAGATATTGTTACAAGAAAGATTTTATTCAAGGATTAAGTTATTACTCAACAAAGAATAATTAAAATTATTAAAAGATAAGATGAATTCAGAAGCACTTTATTTTATTATTATTATAGTAATAAATAAATATAGTAGACAGAATTCCAGTGTCTAATGGGGACCTTACAATAGATTTCATTTTATCTCTATCAAATAAAGGACGGGTCCTTAAATTTATTTGTGACCTTTGAGGAGCCGTATGAGGTGAAAATCTCATGTACGGTTCTGCAATAGGGGTGAGAACAGTGATGTTATCATCCACTATGATTATCTAACAGTTCAAGTACAGTTGATATAGTTGAAGCGCAGTCAAAATATGGATTTTGGGGATGGAATTTGTGGCGTCGACCTATAGGATTTCTAGTTTTTCTAATTTCTTCCCTAGCAGAGTGTGAACGATTACCTTTTGATTTACCAGAATCAGAAGAAGAATTAGTAGCAGGTTATCAAACCGAATATTCCGGTATCAAATTTGGTTTATTTTATGTTGCTTCATATTTAAATCTACTAGTTTCTTCATTATTTGTAACAGTTCTTTACTTGGGGGGTTGGAATCTTTCTATTCCATACATATTTATTCCCGAGCTTTTTGAAATTACTCAAAGGGGTAGAGTCTTTGGAACAATAATTGGTATCTTTATTACATTAGCTAAAACTTATTTGTTCTTGTTCATTCCTATCGCAACAAGATGGACTTTTCCGAGGCTGAGAATGGACCAATTATTAAATCTTGGATGGAAATTTCTTTTAACTATTTCTCTAGGTAATCTATTATTAACAACTTCTTCCCAACTTCTTTCACTGTAAAAATACTTCTATATTCATGACTTGTCCCAAACAAGAGAAAGAAACAAGTATCCTATTTTTTATAGATATTCCCGATATGTTCCCTATGGTAACTGAGTTCATGAATTATGGCCAACAAACAGTACGAGCCGCAAGGTATATTGGTCAAGGTTTTATGATTACCTTATCACACGCGAATCGTTTACCTGTAACTATTCAATATCCCTATGAAAAATTGATTACATCCGAGCGTTTCCGCGGCCGAATCCACTTTGAATTTGATAAATGCATTGCTTGTGAAGTATGTGTTCGCGTATGTCCTATAGATCTGCCCGTTGTTGATTGGAAATTGGAAAGTGATATTAGAAAGAAACGATTGCTTAATTACAGTATTGATTTTGGAGTATGCATATTTTGTGGTAATTGCGTTGAATATTGTCCAACAAATTGTTTATCAATGACTGAAGAATATGAACTTTCTACTTATGATCGTCACGAGTTGAATTATAATCAAATTGCTTTGGGTCGGTTACCAATGTCAGTAATTGACGATTACACAATTCGAATAATTTTAAATTTGCCTGAAATAAAAACTTAATAACGCATTTTGATCTAAAAAGAATGAGGCTTTTTATTTGGTGACTAACTAGAATTTTATTAATATATTCATAATTCTATTGATATTGATTATATTGAATATTGATTAGGAGACGAGAATCATGTTTTAATTTATATTAAATAAATCTCTATGACTATATTGAGGATTTGCAAATATATAGATTGAAATTACTCTTTCAAGAGATTAGGCCAATAACTATATCTACATCAATCCATATCCATGAAAATGTAATTTTAAATTTCATAATAATTAAGAACTATTATAAAAAAGTAGATTTCCCTCTTTTTTCCTGACCGGGTGTCAATAAAGTTATGAAAGATTTTGATTTATTTATCTCTTATTTTATATATAATGGATTTACCTGGACTAATACATGATTTTCTTTTAGTCTTTCTGGGATTGGGTCTTATATTAGGGGGTCTGGGAGTAGTATTACTTCCCAATCCCATTTATTCTGCCTTTTCGTTGGGATTTGTTTTTGTTTGTATCTCTTTATTCTATATTCTATCAAACTCGCATTTTGTAGCTGCCGCGCAGCTCCTTATTTACGTAGGAGCCATAAATATTTTAATCATTTTTGCTGTGATGTTCATAAATGGTTCAGAATATTCCAAAGATTTCCAACTTTGGACCGTGGGAGATGGAGTAACTTCCGTAGTCTGCACAAGTATTTTTTTTCACTAATTACTACTATTCCAGATACGGCATGGTACGGGATTATTTGGACTACAAAAGCAAGCAAGATTATAGAGCAAGATCTGATAAGTAATAGTCAACAAATTGGGATTCATTTATCAACAGATTTTTTTATTCCGTTTGAATTTATTTCACTAATTCTTTTAGTTGCGTTAATCGGCGCAATTGCTGTAGCTCGTCAATAATAACTCTTTAGAACCGGAAAAACCTTGTTATGAGCTATTACATGCATTTCCTTTTTCTATTTTACTTTGGATATAAAATAGAAAGTCTTTATTAGTTTGATCTATTCCCAATATATTCCTTTATTTCTTTATTCTAGTCAATAAATTGTTGTTCATATTGAAATAAATCGAGATTGATAAGGAGTTGGTTAATAATGCTCGAACATGTACTTGTTTTGAGTGCCTATTTATTTTCTGTCGGTCTATATGGATTGATCACAAGTAGAAATATGGTTAGGGCTCTTATGTGTCTTGAACTTATATTAAATGCGGTTAATCTCAATTTTGTAACATTTTCTGATTTTTTTGATAGTCGTCAATTAAAAGGAGCAATTTTTTCCTTTTTTGTTATAGCTATTGCAGCTGCTGAAGCCGCTATTGGACTCGCGATTGTTTCATCAATTTATCGTAACAGAAAATCGACTCGTATAAATCAAGCTAATTTGTAGAATAAATAATATTATCCTATTAAAATAAAATTAGAATTGTCATAAATCAATTCAATTTAGCATGTGTGCCACGTAAGGTATGATCATGTTATCACAAAGATAAGAAATCAAAGTAGTTTGGCACTGTCAATCCAGAAAAAACCGGGTAACTCATTGATTCATCTAGTATTAGTATTTAAATATATAATTCATTTATCAATTTACTAGATTGAAACTTTATCACGTTCAAAAATATTGATCCAATGTCACATTCAGTAAAGATTTATGATACATGTATCGGGTGTACTCAATGTGTCCGAGCCTGTCCTACGGATGTATTAGAAATGATACCTTGGGACGGATGTAAAGCCAAACAAATAGCTTCCGCTCCAAGAACAGAGGATTGTGTCGGCTGTAAGAGATGCGAATCCGCCTGCCCAACGGATTTCTTGAGTGTTCGAGTTTATTTATGGCATGAAACAACCCGTAGTATGGGTATAGCTTATTAATACGTTACAGAAACCTCTCCTTGAGTCCATTTTTTTTACCGCCGAAACATGTGCCCAAAAATAATATATTTTTGGGCACATGTTTTTCTGGTCCAAGCGTATCTTGTCTTTACCACGAACAATTTTCCTTGGTTAACAATAATTGTAGTTTTACCAATATTTGCGGGTTCCTTAATTTTCTTTCTTCCCCATAAAGGAAATAGGGTAATTAGGTGGTATACTATATGTATATGCATGTTAGAACTTCTTCTAACAACCTATGCATTCTGTTATCATTTCCAATTGGACGATCCATTAATCCAACTAGTAGACGACTATAAATGGATCAATTTTTTTGATTTCCGTTGGAAATTAGGAATAGATGGACTGTCTATAGGACCCGTTTTATTAACAGGATTTATCACTACTTTAGCTACCTTAACGGCCTGGCCTGTTACTCGGGATTCTCGATTATTCCATTTCTTGATGTTAGCAATGTACAGTGGTCAAATAGGATCGTTTTCTTCTCGGGACCTTTTACTTTTTTTTATCATGTGGGAATTAGAATTAATTCCGGTTTATCTACTTCTATCCATGTGGGGAGGAAAGAAACGTCTCTATTCAGCCACAAAATTTATTTTGTACACGGCGGGGGGTTCCATTTTTCTCTTAATGGGAGTTCTGGGTATCGGTTTATATGGTTCTAATGAACCAACATTAAATTTTGAAACATCAGTTAATCAGTCGTATCCTGTGGCTTTGGAAATAATATTCTATATTGGATTTTTTATCGCTTTTGCTGTCAAATTACCGATTTTACCCCTACATACATGGTTACCAGATACCCACGGAGAGGCGCATTACAGTACTTGTATGCTTCTAGCCGGAGTTTTATTAAAACTGGGAGCGTATGGATTGATTCGGATTAATATGGAATTATTACCACATGCTCATTCTATATTTTCCCCTTGGTTGATGATAGTAGGTACAATACAAATAATCTATGCAGCTTCAACATCTCCCGGCCAACGTAATTTAAAAAAAAGAATAGCCTATTCCTCGGTATCTCATATGGGTTTTATACTTATAGGAATTGCTTCTATAACCGATACGGGACTCAACGGAGCTATTTTACAAATAATCTCTCATGGATTTATTGGTGCTGCACTTTTTTTCTTGGCAGGAACTAGTTATGATAGAATCCGTCTTGTTTATCTCGACGAAATGGGCGGAGTAGCTATCCCCATGCCAAAAATATTTACGATGTTCAGTAGCTTTTCCATGGCTTCCCTTGCATTACCAGGTATGAGTGGTTTTGTTGCAGAAGTTATAGTCTTTTTAGGAATAATTACCAGTCAAAAATATCTTTTAATGCCAAAAATTGCCATCACTTTTGTAATGGCAATTGGAATGATATTAACTCCTATTTATTTATTATCTATGTCACGGCAGATGTTCTATGGATACAAGTTATTTAATACTCCAAACTCTTATGTTTTTGATTCTGGACCGCGCGAGTTATTTGTTTCCATCTCCATTTTTCTACCTGTAATAGGTATTGGTATGTATCCCGATTTTGTTCTTTCACTATCAGTTGACAAGGTTGAAGGTATTCTATCTAATTATTTTTATAGATAGTTTTTTAAGAAAAAATAGAAGTATTTTTATTTTATTAATAAAGTAAAAACAAAATATGAATTTGAATTTTCACCCAATCCGCTTGGTCTTTGCGAGAACCGCGTGAATCAGTACACTACTTGATTCACATGGTTCTCGCCGGTTGACGCAAAGTGTTTTATATATACCGTATGTTTGTAACTTTTCTTTAGTTTAACTAGAGGTTAACGTAAATGCACCATAACTATGTAGCCCTATTCCTAATAGATTGACCCCAAAATAGCATATCCAAATTATAAGAAAACCTATAGTCGCCACAATTGCAGAATTTGTCCCCTGCAAATTTGTATTTGTTCGAGTATGCAAATAAATGGCGAATATGATCCAAGTAATAAACGCCCAAGTTTCCTTTGGATCCCAACTCCAATACGATCCCCACGCTTCATTAGCCCATACTGCTCCTGAAAGAATACCTATGGTTAAAAAGAGGAATCCTAGGCTAATTACACGATAACTCCAATAATCTAATTGTTGAATCAATTGGGCCTTGTAATAATTGTTAACAGGAAAACAATATTTTTTTTGAAAAATATTGTTTCTTTCATTCTTGTATTCGATTTCACCAAAAGAAAATGCCCCATTTAATTTGAATAAATTCTTGCTTTTAGAACTATAAAAAAGTTTTCTAAATGTAATGACTAGAAGTGCTACTGATAATAATGATCCACAAAGAAGAGCCGCATAGCTCAATATCATCATACTTACGTGCATTATTAACCATTCCAATTGTAGAGCGGGTACTAATATTGTGGGTTTATGTATTTCATTTAAAAGACCCGATGTAGCAAAGCCTTGGGTAAAAATAGTACTTGAGGCAGTTATTGTTGTTAAATAATTTTTTCTTATTTTGAAATAAGGAACTATATGAATAAGGGAGAAACTCCAGGAAAGAAAAATTAATGATTCGTATAAATCACTTAGTGGAAAATGGCCCGAATCAATCCAACGAGTTATTAACAATCCTGTTAGACATAAAAAAGTAGCTATGATCCCCTTTTCTGACGAATAATATGGTTTTCTAATTTGATTGCCCAATAAGCTTATCGAATGAATTGTAATTACAATTGAAACAATAGAAAAGGAAATATGAGTTAATATATGCTCTAAAGTTGAAAATATCATAAAAATGAAAAAAACGGGGTACCCCCCCCCCCCCCCCCCCCCGTATTAATTAAGAAATAGAAATTGGGAATTTAATTTAATTTTATTATAGGATCCATTTGATATCTTTTAGAAGATGGTATGCCGCCACTCGGACTCGAACCGAGATGCTCTAGCACTGCTTCCTAAGAGCAGCGTGTCTACCGATTTCACCATAGCGGCTTGCTCGAACTCATAATAACCTATTTATATTCAATCGTCGAGATTGAACAAGTCAATTCACTCAAATAAGTTTTTTTTAGTAAAGAAAAAAAGAGTGAAATAAAGGTTCAGTAGTTTCTTTAAGGTGTCTGGTTTTAGGCCTTTGACGTAGTTTAGCCGATTCTAAAATACGACTCTTGCAACTATATAATTCTTCGATAGACTAAAAAACTTTTTCTTTTATTGTCATTATTTCTAGTTTATCTGATTTAATAAATTCCATTTGAAACACAAACTCAATTTTATCAATGAATCTAAAATATGTCTATTTTGGATTACTCCAAATTGCCACTTGTACATAATATCTCAACAATTAAGTTCTTTTATGGATTATTGATTGGACTGAAAATTGGATATATATGGAAAAGAAATTGAATTGAATATAGTAAGTATAGTAATATATAATAAAATGAAGAAGTCAGAAAGTGATCCAAAAGTCTTTAACACGGAATGGATTAGTTTGAACAATGAATTAATTTCAACTAAAAATATTCTATCTGCCCTTCCTGATAAATATAATTTTTTTCATTATTTGTTCTTGTACTTGTAAAGGTCGATGGGGAAAAGAGGACTCCCCACCACCAAAATCTGAATGAAAATCTATTAAATAAAATAAAAATTGATTCATTTTAATTATTATATAATTATTATTATTTTATTTTTAAATTATAATATTAATTATAAAATAATAATTATAAAATAATAATTATAAAATAATAATTATTCTTTTTTATTTTTATAGAAGAATTCTTTTTATACGATTAAGAGTCTGTTTCATATTGATTAGAATAGGAACTGCCAACTGTTAATTTTATATTAACTTTAATTTAATAATAATTTAATTAATAGGAAATTAATAAATTACTGATCCAATTTTTTTAGTCAAATCCATTCCAAATTATTCCAATATAATATTTTAGGACTTATTTGTTTGTCGTACAAAAAAACTTTTTGAATTCCCGGTAGAAAGAGATTTCCCTAATGACAAAGCTTTTAATGCCGCCCAATATCCTTTCCTTTTCCAAATAGTTTTACGAATACGCTTTTTTGATATCGAAGTACGCTTTTTTGGAACTGCCATTTAAAAAAGAAGAAGTTAGTCCTTGTTATAGTTGGATGTGAAAGACATCTATTGTTCAAAACGAATTATTGTTTCTCATCTTATTTATTATCTATTTTTTTTTCTAAAAGATTCTCTTAATAGAAATCTAGATACGTCAAAGATCTGTGAAAATTTTATCAAAAATGACTCAAAATAACAAAATTTTTCCATACACTCTTTGTAAAACCAAAAAATTTTGGTTTGGAACTCTTAGTTCTCGTTGTTTATATCTCATCTGCTATGGGATAGAAATCAAAAGAAATAAAGAACCTAAAACACCTTTATTGTAGTCATTCTATATTTTATTTACATGTAATTTACATGTAATAAAATACCTTGTAAACTTTTGCCTAATAAATTGAGTCTTTTTTAGTAAAAGCTGAAAAAAAAAATACACCTAAACTTTAAAACTTGAATGAGACTAGTCAAAAATCTGTTAAAGGGTATGTAGTTTGATAAAAAATGATCTAAGTCATTTTTTATGCTTGCTCGATAAAAAGTTCATTTTAGAACTATAACTATATATAAACTTTCCAAATATTCCTAATAAATTGTTTTGATTGAAATAGAAAACAATCAATCCCATAATGAATTAGTTAATGA
>CM046879.1:294075305-294082805 GCA_025667525.1 Glebionis coronaria
CCATACTATTGCAATCCATAATGGAAAGGAACATTTACCTATTTATATAACGGATCGTATGGTAGGACACAAATTGGGAGAATTCGCACCCACTTTAAATTTCCGAGGACATGCAAAAAGCGATAATAGGTCTCGTCGTTAAATTTGTTTATATATTATTTATAATAAAATAGAAATAATATAATAATATAGATAGATATTTATCATTGATTAGTAGGAGGCGAACTTTATGAAAACAGAAGTATACGCTTTAGGTCAACATATATCTATGTCTGCTCACAAAGCGCGAAGAGTAATTGATCAAATTCGTGGGCGTTCCTACGAAGAAACACTTATGATATTAGAACTCATGCCTTATCGAGCATGTTATCCCATTTTCAAATTAGTTTATTCTGCAGCAGCAAATGCTAGTTTCAATATGGGTTCGAATGAAGCAAATTTAGTCATTAGTAAAGCCGAAGTAAATGAAGGTACTATCGTGAAGAGATTAAAACCTCGAGCTCGAGGGCGTAGTTTTTCCATACACAAACCTACCTGCCATATAACTATTGTAATGAAAGATATATCCTTAGGTGGATTAGATACCGACTCTATTACGTGGTCACAAAAAACAAAATGGAAAAAAAAAAGATACAACTATGTCGTATTATCATATGTATAGTAATAGTAATGGGGGAACATGGGACAAAAAGTAAATCCAATTGGTTTCAGACTTGGTACAACCCAAGGTCATCATTCCCTTTCGTTCGCACAACCAAAAAATTATTCTAAGGGTCTGCAAGAAGATCAAAAAATAAGAAATTATATCAAGAATTATGTACAAAAAAATATGAAAACATCCTCTGGCATTGAGGGAATTGCGCGTATAGAGATTCAAAAAAGAATCGACCTGATCCAAATCATAATCTATATGGGATTTCCAAAAATATTAATTGAAAGTCGACCCCAAGGAATCGAAGAATTACAGATGAATTTACAAAAAGAATTTAATTCTGTAAATAGAAAACTTAACATTGCTATCACACGAATCGAAAAGCCTTACGGAAACCCTAATATTCTTGCAGAATTTATAGCCGGCCAATTAAAAAATAGAGTTTCTTTTCGCAAAGCAATGAAAAGGCTATAGAATTAACTGAACAAGCAGATACAAAAGGAATTCAAGTACAAATTGCAGGACGTATCGACGGAAAAGAAATTGCGCGTGTTGAATGGATCAGAGAAGGCAGGGTTCCACTACAAACCATTCGAGCTAAAATTGATTATTGTTGCTATACAGTTCGAACAATCTATGGGGTATTAGGTATCAAATTTTGGATATTTATAGACGGGGAATAATAAACTAAACCTTTATTTCCCTTTGCATTCTATCCGACGATGGAACAAAAATAGAAATTCATTTCTTATTTTTATTTTCTCTTCAATAAAAAAATGAACAAACAATTCTAATTCTATAGGGTTTAATAAAAATTAAATTAATCTTTTGATAAAATTGCTATGCTTAGTGTGTGACTCGTTGGTTTTTTGAGGGTTAGTAACCAGCCCCATAGTATAAACAAATAACTATCGAAGTAATAACCAACTCATCCCTTCGTATTATCTGGATCCAAAGAACCCGTCAAGATATGATATATTCTTCATATTGTTGTAGCAACTGAAATACTTTTTCATTAAAAAATCTGCGAATTAAGTAATAGTCAACAGAAATAAAAAAGAAAGGGTATGGATAAATGGAAGGATGAAAGAAAGAAAGAAAAAGAATATTGATGATATAAAATTCCAATATGTAAGGTCTATGAGTCATCTCATAAAAAATCTTTGTAATAAAGCATCAATAAGGATTCATCATTAAAAGGATCTGCTCATCGAACAAAAAATAAAGAGCTTCGAGCCAATAAAGACTAAGAATATTGACTCAAGAACTAATAGCTCCATTGTAGAATTCAGACCTAACCATTAAGTAAGAAGGGATGGGAACGATGGAACCTGTGAATTCAAAAGATTCTAGTGAAAATGAATTCGAACGATTCATTGATCGGGATGGCGGAACCGACCAGAAATCAATTCATCTATTCGGAAAAGTTATGAACTCATGATAGAACTGAAATAGAAATGGAAAGAGTAAATATTCGCCCGCGAAAACTTTATTTTCTTGGATTGCTAATAGGGTGAAATCCAATACGATAAAAAGTAAAACAAAAGAAAGATTCCTTTTAACATTCTAAATCTAAAATAGATAAATATAAGAAAAAAATAGTTATTTAATATATTTAGTTATCTATTTACTATACAAACAAGATATACAAATTAATAGTGGATTTGATCTAGATTAAATGAAATCCATGACATGAGTCAGCGGATTAGTTATTAAATACATGTATATCTTAATTCAAATTATATTATATATATCTGAATTGATTGAATTCTAAATCTTTAATTTGAATTTATTTTTATTCGCGAGGAGCTGGATGAGAAGAAACTCTCACGTCCAGTTCTGTAGTAGAGATGGAATTCAAAACAAACCATCAACTATAACCCCAAAAGAACCAGATTCCGTAAACAACATAGAGGAAGAATGAGAGGAATATCTTATCGAGGTAATACTATTTGTTTTGGTAAATACGCTCTTCAGGCACTTGAACCCGCTTGGATCACATCTAGACAAATAGAAGCAGGTCGACGAGCAATGACACGAAATGCACGTCGTGGTGGAAAAATATGGGTTCGTATATTTCCAGATAAACCAGTTACAGTAAGACCCGCGGAAACACGTATGGGTTCAGGTAAAGGCTCTCCCGAATATTGGGTAGCTGTTGTTAAACCTGGTCGAATTCTTTATGAAATGGGTGGAGTAACAGAAAATATAGCCCGAAGGGCGATTTCAATAGCAGCGTCCAAAATGCCTATACGAGCTCAATTTATCATTTCGGGCTAAAAAAGAAATAGGCCTTAATTCAAAATAGCGGATGCAGGTTTCTTTTTTTGGACAAATAATATTTCTTTTTTTCTTTGACCCTTGTATTGTAAAAACAGATAAAAAAAATGATATGATTCAACCTCAGACCCATTTGAATGTAGCAGATAACAGCGGGGCTCGAGAATTGATGTGTATTCGAATCATAGGAGCTAGTAATCGTCGATATGCTCATATTGGTGACGTTATTGTTGCTGTGATCAAAGACGCAGTTCCAAACATGCCTCTACAAAGATCAGAAGTGGTCAGAGCTGTAATTGTACGTACTTGTAAAGAACTTAAACGTGACAACGGTATGATAATACGATATGATGACAATGCTGCAGTTGTCATTGACCAAGAAGGAAATCCAAAAGGAACTCGAGTTTTTGGTGCGATTGCCCGAGAATTGAGACAGTTCAATTTTACTAAAATAGTTTCATTAGCTCCCGAGGTATTATAAAATGAGACCACGATATGGTTATAGTAGGGTATTTAAAAGAAATAGATTAAGATTCATTTAGTAGATTTTGTCTCAAGTATATACCTTTCAAAATTAATATTCATAAACAAATACGTAAAAAAAAAAGAAAAACATGTTGATTATATCCAAATTTGGAGGCACCAATAATTTTAATTAATCATGGGTAGTGATACTATTGCTGACATAATAACCTCTATACGAAATGCCGATATGTATAGAAAAAGCGTGGTTCGAGTAGCATCTACTAATATAAGCGAAAGTATTGTAAAAATACTTTTACGAGAGGGTTTTATCGAAAACGTGAGAAAACATCGAGAAAACAACAAATATTTTTTGGTTTTAACCCTACGACATAGAAGGAATAGGAAAAGCGCTTATAGAAATCTTTTAAATTTAAAACGGATCAGTCGGCCGGGTCTACGAATCTATTCTAACTATCAAAGAATTCCTAGAATTTTAGGTGGGATGGGTGTTGTAATTCTTTCTACATCTCGGGGTATAATGACAGACCGAGAGGCTAGACTAGAAAGAATAGGCGGAGAAATTTTGTGTTATATATGGTAATCTTTCTAATATCCGAATTGAATACGAAACTTCTTATTTGTGAAAAAGAAAAGAGAAGTGCTGGGTTGTCTAATAGGGTTCTTCCTCCACAAGTGAATACTTCAAGGGGGTTTTGCCTGGAATGAAAGAACAAAAATGGATTCATGAAGGTTTAATTACTGAATCGCTTCCCAATGGTATGTTCCGGGTTCGTTTAGATAATGAAGATATGATTCTAGGTTATGTTTCAGGAAAGATCCGACGTAGTTTTATACGGATACTGCCAGGCGATAGAGTCAAAATTGAAGTAAGTCAGTATGATTCAACCAGAGTCGTATAATTTATCGACTCCGCAACAAAGATTAAAAAGATTAGGTGTTTCCCTATTTATTTCGTAGGAATACCCTTCAAAATTGAAAATTTCAAGAAACTTATTTTATTCCAAGAAGGAAATTCAAAATTAAAGTAAGGAGTGGCAAATATGAAAATAAGAGCTTCCGTTCGTAAAATTTGTGAAAAGTGTCGACTAATACATCGTAGGGGACGAATTATAGTAATTTGTTCGAACCCAAGACATAAACAAAGACAAGGATAATAGACATAAACAAAGACAAGGATAATAGACATAAACAAAGACAAGGATAATAGACATAAACAAAGACAAGGATAATAAGACTCATTAAAGACCTGATATACAAATAGGGAATCTGTTTTGACATGAAATGGATATATCCATATATCTCTGACTCAAATTTATGAGATGATAAAATATGGCAAAAGCTATACCGAAAAAGGGTTCACGTGGACGTATTGGTTCACGTAAGAGTACACGTAAAATACCAAAGGGGGTTATTCATATTCAAGCAAGTTTCAATAATACCATTGTGACTGTTACAGATGTACGGGGGCGAGTGGTTTCTTGGTCCTCCGCCGGTACTTGTGGCTTCCGAGGTACAAGAAGAGGGACGCCATTTGCTGCTCAAATCGCAGCGGCAAATGCTATTCGTGTAGTAGTAGATCAAGGTATGCAACGAGCAGAAGTCATGATTAAAGGTCCAGGTCTCGGAAGAGACGCAGCATTACGAGCTATTCGTAGAAGTGGTATACTATTAACTTTCGTACGGGATGTAACTCCTATGCCACATAATGGCTGTAGACCCCCGAAAAAAGACGTGTATAGAAAAAAATGGAAGATATTTCAATAGCAAGAGAAACAAGAGAAATAAATGATTCAATGATCTGATCAAATAAAATAATATTATTATGGTTCGAGAGAAAATAACAGTATCTACTCGGACACTCCGGTGGAAGTGTGTTGAATCCGCAGCAGACAATAAGCGTCTTTTTTATGGGCGCTTTATTCTGTCTCCACTTATGAAAGGTCAAGCAGACACAATAGGCATTGCGATGCGAAGAGCTTTGCTTGGAGAAATCGAAGGAACGTGTATCACACGCGCAAAATTTGAGAAAATATCACACGAATATTCTACCATAATGGGTATTCAAGAATCGGTACATGAAATTTAAATGAATTTGAAAGAAATCGTATTGAGAAGTAATCTCTATGGAACTTGTGAGGCGTCTATTTGTGTCAGGGGCCCTGGATATGTAACTGCTCAAGATATCATCTTACCGCCTTATGTAGAAATCGTCGATAATACACAACATATAGCTACCTTGACAGAACCCATTGAGTTGGTTATTGGATTACAAATAGAGAAGAATCGCGGATATCTTATAAAAGCGCCAAATACCTTTCAAGATGGAAGTTATCCTATAGATCCTGTATTCATGCCTGTTCGAAATGCGAATCATAGTATTCATTCTTATGAAAATGGTAACAAAGAGATACTATTTCTAGAAATATGGACAAATGGAAGTTTAACTCCTAAAGAAGCACTTCACGAAGCCTCCCGGAATTTGATTGATTTATTGATTCCCTTTTTACATACCAAAGAAGAAAATTTAAATTTAGAGGACAATCAACACATGATTCCTTTACCCCCTTTTACCTTTTATGATAAATTGGCTAAACTCACAAACAATAAAAAAAATGGCGTTGAAATCGATATTTATTGACCAATCAGAATTGCCTCCCAGGATCTATAATTGCCTCAAAAAATCCAATATATATACACTGTTGGACCTTTTGAATAATAGCCAAGAGGATCTTATGAAAATGGAGCATTTTCACATAGAAGATGTCAAACAAATTTTAGGAATTCTAGAAAAAAATTTCGTAATTGATTTACCGAAAAATCCGTTTTAAATACATTGGCTTTTTTCATATTTTTTTTTGAAAAAGGCCAAAACATAAGTTTTGAATCTTTAGGACAATTTAGATATTAGGAATCGGCATAGATTCATAATTTAATTGACATAATTTAATTGAATAGATGTATCTAGGGAGAATTCGCTTTGAAGCGACTGCTCCCTAGATACATACGTCATGATATTTTATTTCACAGTTGAGTCAATTTAAAAAAGCCCTAAAGTTAGGGATTTATCAATAGGTAATGTTGCACCAATACCCAGCCAAAGGGCTACTACGGTACCAATCAAAAATACGGTTGTCGCTACTGGACGACGAAACGGATTTTGGAATTTATTAACATTCTCTAAAAAGGGTACTGTTAATAATCTCGCGGGTACTGAAGCCATTAAAAGAACACCCAATAATTTGTTGGGTACTGTACGAAGTATTTGAAATACCGAAAAGAAATACCATTCAGGTAATATTTCCAAAGGAGTTGCAAATAGATCCGCCGGTTCACCAATCATTGATGGTTCTAGAACCGCTAAGCCTACGTTACATGCAATAGTACCTAGAATTACTACCGGAAAAATATATAAAAGATCGTTGGGCCATGCGGGCTCCCCGTAATAATTATGACCCATACCTTTAGCCAATTTAGCCCTTAATACAGGATCATTCAAGTCAGGTTTTTTTGTTATTGGGATAGGTGAATTCTTATGGATCCATCCCCCCGAGGAACCGGACATGATAATTTTTCATCATCCGGCTCTAGCAAGAATAAAAAGAACAAAATGAATCCATATAAAATATATGTCATCTAGACCCCGCATATAAGTAAAATAACAAATTTTACGGGATTCTTTTTTCTGGAGTTGAAACTATCGAGTACAAAAAATTAAGTTCTTGCAAATAAATACTCAATACCCAAGTAGGCTTATAAAATAGATCGTGAGATGATCAATTGCTTTCTGGGTCGTCTCAGACCTTATGATTGATGTATATCCCCAAAATTTTGAGAGACAACACACACAAAGGATTTACTTGTTACTAATATAGCCTAGTCTCTGTTCTTCTTTAGACCCTTTTTTCACTCCGATAGTATCGTAGATTGCGTCAATGCAGAGGAAATGAATGCATTTTTATACTATTAAATTCAATCTGAAATTAAGTGAACTAGATCTTACGGAGCCTGCTCATGTATGACATGATTCATATCTGATCATGGAAAAGATTCTCTTCAAGCGAACCAGCCTATCCTATGTATGG
>CM046879.1:294087805-294095305 GCA_025667525.1 Glebionis coronaria
AAATCTTTTTTTTGTAAGTAGAAGTTATTTCAAACTCTTATGTTAATCAATCGAGTAATATGCATGAAGCCGTCAACTCTTTTACGGAATGTGTGAATTGAAAAAAGAAGGAATAACAAAAAGAAGTGGTAATGGGAGCATTTGTACTATATGTCCAAATCAAAATTGGGCGGATCTTTACCCGGAGTAGAGCATACACCTAAAAAGATTAAAGAGGCCCATTTAAGAACAAGAAAACAACATCGTGATTTAGATTGAATCTCGATGAAACAATCCATCAATGAAAAGTAAATTGGATAAGTTTAATGAATTCTTTTATATATTATAAGGAAAGGAAGACATCATATTTAGTGAAAAATCAAAGAAAATCCTTTTATTAGAAGTTAGAAAGAACTTGCTATGAAAAAAGAAAAAGTATTAGAATCTACACATTGATTTTTTTTGAACCGTATGCGTCAAAAGGCGCCTGTACGGTTTCGAGGGGATAAAATTTGACCCTAATCAACCGACTTTATCGAGAAAGATTACTTTTTTTAGGTCAAGAGGTTGATAGTGAGATCTCAAAACAACTTATTGGTCTTATGATATATCTCAGTATCGAGGATGATACCCAAGATCTCTATTTGTTTATAAACTCTCCTGGCGGATGGGTAATACCGGGGGTCGCTCTTTATGATACTATGCAATTTGTGCAACCAGATGTACATACAATATGCATGGGATCAGCCGCTTCAATGGGATCTTTTATCCTGGTAGGAGGAGAAATTACCAAACGTCTAGCATTCCCTCACGCTTGGCGCCAATGAGGCTTTTATTTGAGAGAGAAAAGAAGACTATGCCTTCGCCATATGAAATATGAATATTAAGTAATAATAGCATGGCACTTTGAATTCGATATAAGAAATTCTGTTTTCAAAACATTAGATTATGTATCGAGAGAGTAATATGAGAAAAAGGTATTTCCTATTTTATTATCGGAAGTCCAGTTCAGCGTCACAAACTTTTTTTCACACTAGAGGTCTCTTAACAATATTTATAGTATAGAGCGAAAAAAAAAGATTATTTTTTCATTAGTTTATTTGATTAAAAAAGCCACTTTGGGATTGCTGAATGACAGACAAATCACAGACAAAAAATTATAATAAATATATAAAGCAACAGAGCCATCATAGTATTTTTGAATTCCTCCGAAAGGAAGGGTGTTAAGTTGATCATTTACCGAGCGGGGTCTAATCGATCCTATTTTTTCAAGGTAAGGGTCAATTTTATTGTAGAGCCGTATGCAATGCATAATGCCCGTACGGTTGTTCGATTCTATCTTTTTTCTTGTTATTCTTTTATCTTTCTTTTATCTTCCCCTCATCGTGCCAAATAGAGAAACTTTTTATTATCTTATATCATCAGGGTAATGATCCATCAACCTGCTGGTTCTTTTTCTGAAGTAGCAACGGGAGAATTCATCCTGGAAGTGGGAGAACTGCTGAAACTACGTGAAACCCTGACAAGGGTTTATGTACAAAGAACGGGCAAACCTTTATGGGTTGTATCCGAAGACATGGAAAGAGATGTTTTTATGTCAGCAACAGAAGCCCAAGCTTATGGAATTGTTGATCTTGTAGCGGTTGAATGAGTTATTTCAATATTTCAATTTCACGTCAAGTCGTGATTTAAAATTCACCCTACCGAGTTTAATATTCTATGATTTTGATTTACTATTGTAATTCATAATCATCCGGTTAGGATTGATCTAAACCAGTCCATTATGTATATGATTCAACATGCCAACGATTAAACAACTTATTAGAAATACAAGACAGCCAAATAGAAATGTCACAAAATCCCCCGCGCTTCGGGGATGCCCTCAGCGTCGAGGAACATGTACTAGGGTGTATGTGCGACTCGTTCAGATCATGAACTAGAACAAAGGAAAGAGGACAATGTTCAAATATCAATGATCAAATAGGATAGAACGGAAAAACAAACTACATTTCCTATCTAAAAATAAGAAAATGGAGGATATCCCTTTTATTGTGTATGAAATTTATGGTTTCTATTGGTGTAAAACCACTCACCTCAATTCAAGATGAGAAGCAATTTTCCATTGGTAGCAAATGGTTATCCATTAAGCAGAGGAAATCTTAGTTAACCTAGACGCCTCTTGCAAGAACGGACTAACAGGGTCAGCTACCCAGCCAACTTTCATAATTAAATACCGTTACTGTATAGGTAGAGCTCGTTGTGAAAGACCTATTACTGGATAATTCATGGGTAGAGCCGAAGAATGTGAACTATACAAGTTAGCAATAACATTGATTAAATGAAGTAAAGGCTCCGGTATATAGAGAAGACCTCACCGTTTAAGAAGTAACCATAGAAACAATGGAATCCACTATTTCTTTATCATTGCTATTTTTTAAGTACAATTTCGTATTTCGAGGTGAAATGCCTAGAAAAAATAAAAAATCGTGGTTGGGAAGGTTATAGTAGCCAAAGCCATTGGAATTTTTAAGTTTATACATTGGAAAAATCCGTTTTGTTATTAATATACTAGGAAAGGGGCAAAAGAATAACTGAAAGAAAGGAAATCTATTAGTTATTCGTTAAAGTTTCATTTATTCAATGACCAGAATTAGACGGGGATATATCGCTCGGAGACGTAGAACAAAAATTCGTTTATTTGCATCAAGATTTCGGGGGGCTCATTCAAGACTTACTCGAACTATTACTCAACAAAAAATCAGAGCTTTGGTTTCGGCTCATCGGGATAGAGATAAGCAAAAAATAAATTTTCGTCGTTTGTGGATCACTCGAATAAATGCAGCAATTCGTGAAAGGGGGGTATGCTATAGTTATAGTAGATTAATAAATGCTCTGTACAAGAGACAGTTGCTTCTTAATCGTAAAATACTTGCACAAATAGCTATATCAAATAGGAATTGTCTTTATATGATTTCTAATAAGATCATAAAAGAAGCGAGTTGGAAGGAATCCACCGGTTAAACGGAGTTGCCCGGAGAATGAACTCCGGGAAGGTCAAATAAAACTGAATAGAATTAATATATGATAAAATATGATAAAATAGTCAAAATAAATATGAATCAACACGTCCACTAAAAACAATTTATTCTTCCCAGATTATTCTTTTTTTTTTCTTACGACACGAGAATTCAATATGTATTCTTGTATTTTTCCAACAAAATATCAATCCGCATTTGAGTTCGGATGGGGATTTGAATTCAAGTGACGAAAATGTAAACCTATCTTTTTTGGGCTCTAAGACTAGGAGTTCTAGTGGTCGGCTCGGTTCTTTCAAGCTGTTTCTCATTATTAAGAAAGGGTAACAAAGATAAAATACGAGCTTGTTTTATAGCAATCGTAATTAATCGTTGTTGCTTCAAGGTCAATCTATTCACTCGTCTAGATAATATTTTTCCCTGTTCACTAATAAATCGACTAATTAAACTCATGTTTTTATAATCAATTCGATCCCCCGATTGGATCGGGGGCAAACGCCTACGAAAAGATCGCTTGGATTTAAGAAAAGTTCGCTTGGATTTATCCATGGTTTGGTTAGTTTATTTCTTATCCCTAAAATACTATTTAGGCCATATCTCTAATCTCTAATTAGAATAAATAAATAGGATTTGGTTTGTTTATAATTATCTTTAACTATGTTAAATATGTTTTATATATATAATATAATGTCATTTTTCCCTTTACTTGTAAGATAAGGGGCAGGTGCTCGGTTCAATCTATTTCTTTATCTCCCCGTGAGTCGTATGTTTGTTACAATATAGACAGAATTTTAGCAACTCCAATCGATTAGGCGTATTGTGCCGGTTCTTTTGAGTAATATATCTGGAAATGCCCTTTGATTCCTTATTAACACCGGTTCGAACACAGGCGGTACATTCCAAAAGAACCGGTATTCGCACATCTTTACCCTTGGCCATGAACCTCCTTTGGATTTTTTATTTACTCAACTCTTCCTCTTTCAATTCGAAACGAAAAAGAAGAAAGGAAGGAAAAAACAAAATCAAATTTGTAACTTGCTATCCTCTTATGCAAGATTTCACTACAATCAATTCAATATGGAAATAAGATAGAAGGATTTCTAACCGATATTTCAGTACAGTATTTCATATAATATAAGTATCTTGTACTTGTATAATACTCTTTCCATAGAACCAGAGTTTTTATTCGACTTCCATAGAAATTTAATTTAATTCCAACCTTAACCCGAGTCTCGCGGCTGTTGAATGCACTTTTATTCTTTCTCTTTCCTCCAAACCCTAACTTTTAAATGCAAGAAAACCAACGGCAACACCAGTATAATCAACGACAACGCACAGGGAAGCGATTAAGAGCAACAGAATCAAGAAACCCCAAAAAATAAATTAGGGTTTTAGGAAACCCTAATTAATTTTTTCGAGTAAATAATAAATAATCAAGAGTGAGCAAGATTAGAGATACAATCCAAGATCTTTAAGCTCTGATACCATGTTAACACATGAAAAAGAGATAAAGACACAGATTAACAAGATGTACTGCATTAGATAGGTTTATATGCTTGTCTTTGAAATTATGATAATTAAATGATCAATTATTTGATCGTTTGACCAATTCTGATTGTTTCAGGATGTAAAAAGGATATTTCAGTTTCACTGCAACCACTCTTGATACTTTGAGCTGATTATGCAAAACTAATTAGTTGCTCCAAAAAATAATCAGATATGTAGTCATCATATTCGGTCTCATTCTGTCCAAACACTTAAAACTGATTATCTAAATCTTAGAAACACGATAATCAGATTATTTTTTTAAGAACGCAATGCCAAGTCCAAAGGTTTTGGCCATGAAATAGCAATGAACTTTTCCAAATGTACCGATTTGTTACGTGAACTTTGAAACAGTTGTGCTAATCTAACGAACTTCCATAAAGTGTTCCATTCTGCACGTGTCACCATTTATAGCTTACAACGTGCAGATCAGAATACTTTTATCAAAATTCGTTAAATCTACAAATATGGCATGATTAGTAAATGAATCTTGACGGGTTTTCTATCATTTAACAGTTTTCTAATAAGCCATTCAACAGTTTTATACAGTATAAGTTTTGTTTAACTAGGTTTCACATGTTCAGAAAGATCCCCTTCGTCCTTGCAAAGATATACGTGGGGCCACGTGAAAAATTCTGAAAATCTGAAGGAGTACGTTTTAAGATAGAAGGATATGATATGGTGGGGAATATCATGTGGACGTCCACTCGAATCTTCGTCCCTAGTTGCTAATTGACAGTGACAAACTCATATTATTACCAACTACAGAAATATTGAAGTATCTGATGCACTAGCAACGTTGCAAATTTCTAATCAGTATCAAGTTCAGTTTTGGTTTTTTAACTTGGTGTCTAAGGTGAACAGTTCTTGTAATATGTAGAGTAGTAAACACAAATTTACGGGATGCGATAATTGGGTAAGCAAGTATTCTTGTCTTTCATTTTCGGCGGTAAACTTCACACCGCTCAAGCCATGTTCGTTGCATATTTCTTGACAGGTTAACGTAATTTTGGTTCCAATCTAACACCTGCATACCTTGATCTTTCAAAATCATGTTATGAAGTATGATGCACGTATACATGAGTCGTCGTAAGGTGTTTACTTCATACAGCACGCAGAACTATAGATAAATAGACATAGTATATATATATATATATATACTATGTCTATTTATCTATCTTCATCCATGGATTCTATATTCATACTCATTCAATTGGAAGTATTGATCCAATTTTAAAATTTTGTTTCGCAATTTCATAATCCAAGTTTTCAGTTTTTAATTGACTTTTAGATAAAAACCCCGAAAATTTCTATTTTTCCTTGAACGCGTCATTGAAAGGGAAAGGATTTATTTAATCCTTTTAATGAAATAAAGTTTTTGATCGGAATATGAATAAAACCGAAAGACCCCTTAACTATTATGGGGGTTAATAGAACGAATCACACTTTTACCACTAAACTATACCCGCTACAATGCAATTATTGTATATAAATGGATCTTTTGTCGAGGCGCTTTTGTATATGTGTAGATTCAACTTCTTATATAATATTTTAAAGAATTTAAAAAATCTATATCTATAATTTAGTTCCATAGTACAGTGACCCGTTCCAGAATTCAATGAAACAAGCCTTTTCCTTTTAACTCAGTGGTAGAGTAATCCCACGGTAAGGCGTAAGCCCTCGGTTCAAATTCGATAAGGGGCTTTGTATATATATATATATATATTTTCAGTCGTAGTATTCATAGAATAACGATATTATTAATATTAATTATTAATAGTAATAAAAAAGTAACCAACTGTATAATATTATCAGCTAATGAGTTTAGTTATAGTTATCACGAATAATGATAAGTCATCTGTTGAATCACTAAAAATTCCTATTTTCAATTAGGCCAATGAAATCCATTGTAAAGATTAGAAATCAATAAAAGAAAAATAAGTGGACCTGACCCATTGAATCATGACTATATCCGCTATTCTGATATTCAAATTCAATAGAGATGAAATTGGAACAAGTTGACCCCCTTTTCTATTTATTTTCATTTCTTTGGACTCCGCAAGAATTTGTCAATATTTCCAATTCAATCGTCTTGTCTTGTTCCTAGATGTTCTAGAGGAAAAAATTGTCATTTCGTTCCTCTACGGAGAACCTTTTATTCTAAATTCTAAATCACAGGATAATAAAAAAATTCACTATCTTTCTTTGATTCTTTCATTACAGGATCAAAATTCATTTCTATCTATATAATAGAAATATCTTTATATAAATATATTTCTATAAATTTAGATTTATAGCTATCCGATCGTGGCTTGATGTACCAAAAAATTCCATTTCGTTGCATCCAATATTTTTGTTCCGACCATCGTATGAAGAAAGGATGCAAGATAAATACTATCATTTCCAATCTCCTATTTGAATCTTGTATTGAAGTGAAGTAAAAAATTGGAAACCCTCTCTTTTCTAACAGGGAAAAATACATAGCAAAATATTAGTAATTTAGTCTACATAAAGTCTATAGAATATAAAGAGAGTTCTTTTTCTTAATCTCATAAACAAGACCTAAGAATCCATTTAGTTGATGGAAGAACAAGGGGGACAGGCCTGAGGATCAACCGGTAGTGGGCGAGGGGATTGCTTTTTCCTTGACCATTTCTTTCAAAAAACGAATCCATCAGATTCATGGGTCATAAGAAGATAATTCATGATTCAGATGCTTAATAATAAGAAGGAATAATCAAACTGAATTCATGGATTTACCCGGCAATTTATGGTCCAATAAAGGATTTTTATCTTCGAAACCCATGGGAAGGGGTAGTGCACGAGAAAAAAAATCATGCAGAAATTGGATGCCCCAAAAATACTATGAGGTGTTCAAAAATGGTCGAAGTAGTTGAATAGGAGGATTACGATGACTATAGCCCTTGGTAAATTTACCAAA
>CM046879.1:294117805-294609818 GCA_025667525.1 Glebionis coronaria
TCAGAAAATTTACGTTTTCGTCAGTAAATTTACGTTTTCGTCAGTAAATTTACATATTCGTCAGAAAATTTACGTTTTCGTCAGTAAATTTACGTTTTCGTCAGTAAATTTACGTTTTCGTCAGAAATTTTACGTATTCGTCAGAAAATTTACGTTTTCATTAGTAAATTTACGATTTCATCAGTAAATTTACGTATTCGTCATAAAATTTACGTTTTTGTTAGTAAATTTACGTTTTTGTCAGTAAAATTACGTATTCGTTAGAAATTTACGTTTTCGTCAAAAAATTTACGTTTTCGTCAGAAAATTTACATTTTCGTTAGTAAATTTACGTATTCGTCAGAAAATTTACGTTTTCGTCAGTAAATTTACGTTTTCGTCAGTAAACTTACGTTTTCGTCAATAAATTTACGTCTTCGTCAGTATATTTACTAAAGTTTTTGACAGTAAATTTACGTTTTCGTCAGGAAATTTACGTTTTCGTTAGTAAATTTATGTTTTTTCAGTAAATTTATGTTTTCGTCAGAAATTTATGTTTTCGTCAGAAAATTTACGTTTTCTTCAGTAAATTTACGTTTTCGTCAGTAAATTTATGTTCTTGTCAGTAAATTTACGTATTCGTCAGAGAATTTACGGTTTTTTTCAGTAAATTTACGTTTTCGTCCGAAAATTTACGTTTTTGTCAGTAAATTTACGTTTTCGTCAGTAAATTTACGTTCTCGTCAGTATATTTACGATTTCGTCAGTAATTTTTTGTTTCGACTGTAAATTTACGTTTTCGTCAGCAAATTTACGTTTTCGACGGTAAATTTTTGTTTTTATCAGATAATTTATGTTTTCGTTTTCGTCAGTATATTTCGTCAGTAAATTTACGTAAACGTAAATTTAAAGACGAAAACGTAAATTTTCTGACGAAAACGTAAATTTACTGACGAAAACGTAAATTTTCCGACGAAAACGTAAATTTACTGAAGAAAACATAAATTTACTAACGAAAACATAAATTTCCTGACGAAAACGTAAATTTACTGACAAAAACGTAAGTTTGCTTACGAAAACGTAAATTTACTGTCAAAAACTTTAAATTACTGACGAAAACGTAAATATACTGACGAAAACGTAAATTTTCTGACGAATATGTAAATTTACTGACGAAAACGTAAATAAACTGACGAAAACGTAAAGTTTCTGACGAAAACGTAAATTTACTGACGAAAACATATATTTACTGGCGAAAACGTAAATTTTCTGAAGAAAACGTGAATTTTCTGACGAATACGTGAATTTACTGACGAAAACGTAAATTTTCTGACGAATACGTAAGTTTTCTGACGAAAACGTAAATTTACTGACGAAAACTTAAATTTACTGACAAAAATGTAAAATTTCTGACGAAAACATACATTTACTGGCGAAAAAAAAATTTACTAACAAAAACGTAAATTTACTGACGAAAACGAAATTTTACTGACGAATACGTAAATTTACTGAAGAAAACGTAAATTTTCTGACGAATACGTAAATTTACTGACGAAAACGTAAATTTACTGACGAATACGTAAATTTACAGACGAAAACGTAAAATTTCTGACGAAAACGTAAATTTTCTGACGAATACGTAAATTTACTGACGAAAACGTAAATTTTCTGACGAAAACGTAAATTTACTTACAAAAACGTAAATTTACTGACGAAAACGAAAATTTACTGACGAATACGTAAATTTACTGACGAAAACGTAAATTTTCTGACGAATACGTAAATTTACTGACGAAAACGTAAAATTTATGACGAAAACGTAAATTTTCTGACGAAAACGTAAATTTACTGACAACAACGTAAATTTACTGACGAAAACGAAAATTTACTGACGAAAACGTAAATTTTCTGACGAATACGTAAATTTACTGACGAAAACGTAAATTTTCTGACGAATACAAAAATTTACTTACGAAAACGTAAAACGTAAATTTTCTGACGGATATGTAAATTTACTGACGAAAACGTAAATTTTCTAACGAAAACGTAAATTTGATGACGAAAACGTAAATTTTATGACGAAAACGTAAATTTACTGACGAAAATGTAAATTTTTTGACGAAAACGTAAATGTACTAACGAAAACGTAGAATTTTCTGACGAAAAAGTAAATTTACTGACGAAAAAGTAAATTTCTGACGAATACGTAAATTTACTGACGAAAACGTAAATTTACTGACGAATACGTAAATTTACTGACGAAAACGTAAAATTTCTGACGAAAACGTAAATTTTCTCACGAATACGTAAATTTACTGAAGAAAACGTAAATTTTCTGACGAAAACGTAAATTTACTTACAAAAACGTAAATTTACTGACGAAAACGAAAATTTACTGACGAATACGTAAATTTACTGACGAAAACGTAAATTTTCTGACGAATACGTAAATTTACTGACGAAAACGTAAAATTTATGACGAAAACGTAAATTTTCTGACGAAAACGTAAATTTACTGACAAAAACGTAAATTTACTGACGAAAACGAAAATTTACTGACGAAAACGTAAATTTTCTGACGAATACGTAAATTTACTGACGAAAACGTAAATTTTCTGACGAATACAAAAATTTACTTACGAAAACGTAAAACGTAAATTTTCTGACGAATATGTAAATTTACTGACGAAAACGTAAATTTTCTAACGAAAACGTAAATTTGATGACGAAAACGTAAATTTTCTGACGAAAACGTAAATTTACTGACGAAAATGTAAATTTTTTGACGAAAACGTAAATGTACTAACGAAAACGTAGAATTTTCTGACGAAAAAGTAAATTTACTGACGAAAAAGTAAATTTCTGACGAATACGTAAATTTACTAACGAAAACGTAAATTTACTGACGAATACGTAAATTTACTGACGAAAACGTAAAATTTCTGACGAAAACGTAAATTTTCTCACGAGTACGTAAATTTACTGACGAAAACGTAAATTTTCTGACGAAAACGTAAATTTACTTACAAAAACGTAAATTTACTGACGAAAACGAAAATTTACTGACGAATACGTAAATTTACTGACGAAAACGTAAATTTTCTGACGAATACGTAAATTTACTGACGAAAACGTAAAATTTATGACGAAAACGTAAATTTTCTGACGAAAACGTAAATTTACTGACAACAACGTAAATTTACTGACGAAAACGAAATTTACTGACGAAAACGTAAATTTTCTGACGAATACGTAAATTTACTGACGAAAACCTAAATTTTCTGACGAATACAAAAATTTACTTACGAAAACGTAAAACGTAAATTTTCTGACGAATATATAAATTTACTGACGAAAACGTAAATTTTCTAACGAAAACGTAAATTTGATGACGAAAACGTAAATTTTCTGACGAAAACGTAAATTTACTGACGAAAATGTAAATTTATTGACGAAAACGTAAATGTACTAACGAAAACGTAGAATTTTCTGACGAAAAAGTAAATTTACTGACGAAAACGTAAATTTACTGACGAAACGTGAATTTATTGATTAAAACGTATGTTTACAGACGAAAACGTAAATTTACTAACGAAAACGTAAATTTACTGACGAAAACGTAAAAATACTGATGAAAACGTAAAAAAATCGATGAAAAAGTTAAAACAAGTGACCAAAACGTAAAAATCGAACGAATACAGATAAAAACGTTTTAACATGTTAAAAGATAGGAGAATATTGTAAGTTAGTGGATTGACCCGACCCAAACCATTTGACCCATAACACATTTGACCCATTATTAAGTGATGACCTATTTGACCCATAACCTATTTGACCCACAACCCATTTGACCCATGACCCAAACCCAACCAAACCAACCCATTTGCCACCTCTAGTCAATGGACATTCTGTCACAAAAGTGAGGATGTAACACCCCACTTGAATAAATGCACCGTTACATGTATTTATGGCGTGTCATCAAAGCATGCAAGGCAATGTATTAAACATTAACTGACCATACGGAAATACCAGAATCAAACATCGGTAGTCCAACATAAGCTCAAAATATAAAGATTAAGTACTGAAAGAAAAAGGACGAAACAGTGTCTAAACAACCAAATAATGTAATGTAATGTGTGCATAAAAATAAAGGAGTCTGGATAGCTCCCATCCAAATGCACGTACTCTCTTAGAAGTCCTAAGATCGTCCCTGTGTACCTGCCGTTTGGAAACATGAAAGGAAACTACGACTGAGCATAACGCTCAGTAAACGGATATAGAATGATAAGAATGTACTGAAAATAATGGAATAGGAGGCAACAATGAAGCTATAAGACTGATATGTAACATGTGGTAGAACTCTGCATAAAATCTGAGAAACCTGGTTCATATATACTGAGACTGAAATATAACTATTAATTCTGAAAACATGCATTTACTGTATTTTAATTGCTAGAGCTTATATAGGTCACGTGCTGTAACAACCGTGCATGAATAACTGGAGGGGTGACCTCGTCATGCTGTAGAGGGGTGACCTCTAAATAACTGTGCTGGGTGGAGGGATCAGCTCCAATGTGAAGGATGTAGAGCACACACCACATTCACCCTGATAACTTGTAAACTGATAAGCCTAGGATGCATCCATACGCCCCACGAAACATACATATAAAAATGGCCAACCTGAACATGAGTGGGACGATGCAGGATATCACTCTCCTGCATGTGAGTCACGACACTGGTGCCTCTAGTGTCGTGGTTACGGTACCTCCGTAACTAGTACATAAACTGGTCGTGCTTGTATATAATGCTCAGGCAATTTATTTAGTTATTAACATGATTACAATAAGCTTAAACATATACTGGGGAAAAACATTTGGCGGAAGATGGGGAATCCTAATCATGCATAAAAGGAAGTCCTTACTGAAAGGATGGAAAATCCGTACCTCGTGTCCAGTAACCGACCGAGATCAACTGACAGAAAGTCTACTCTGATTTCACGCGAGTTACATGAATAAGGAACGTGAATAAGTAAACTGATATTCGATTATTTAATTCCATGTTCTTATTGGCCTTTCATTTATTTATTTTATTTCTGAAATTCCGTACGTATATTAACTGATAAATCTGACCTTATAATAATTCATTTTAATGTATTATCGTTCTACTATTAGTTACGGTACAACGTATTTCTGACGCTATAGTAGTACTATATTAATTATCCCGCTAAAATAGAAAGTTTCTTAAATTAGAAGTTCCCCAAAATAATTTAATTCATTTAATAAAATTATACCCTTTTAAATATTGAAGAACTATTTTAATTTAATACATTTAAAATATATTTTAAACATTTATAAAACAATTAGATTAAAAAGGTATAATATAAAAATATTCATTTTATTTATTATAGTAATGTCCCGAGCCTACCGAGATACCCCATCTCGGTCGCACTAAACAAATCAACAAACTAAGCTTAAATCTGTCAATAAGAATCTGCGACAGAAAACTGAGTCACTAAGACTGTCGCTAAAAGCTGTCCTTTTTAAAAACTGTATACATATAACAGTTCTGCAACAGAAAAACTCTCGCTAAAACTGTCGCTAATGTTATTCAATGATCCAGATTTTATGTCCCATTTTCCCACTGTTTAAGCTTTTAGTTCCACTGCTAGATTACGTTTTCCCACCGTTTAAATAAACCAAACACACCTTTATATTACTGCAGACCCAAACGCACCCCTTATTTCTTTTAAAACAAACCGATGGTTTTATTAACAGTTTTGGGTCGAACAATCAGCCCTAGCCGCCCCTGTGTGGGTCACGGCTGGGCAAGGATGAGACCACCAAGACATGTTGGTGTCTCAGTTCACTGATCTAAATCTTATAACCCCCGTTTGGGGTGTGTTTTGCTCGCGGCTGGGCCAACAGAAACACCACCACGTGGCCTGTGGTCATGACTGTCACGAGGCAGCATATATCGAGACCCCTTTGGTCTCGGTTTTTGTGAGAAGACAACACCCCGACACACATTAATTTTTTTATTTAAGATTTGTCAAAAGTTTCGTTTATAAACCCTAAAATCAAAATAAAACGTGATAACCAAATGGGAATGGAAACGAGAGTGATTACCGTGGTATGATTAAGAACGATGTAGGATTAAACACTGATTTGATGAAGAAAATAAACCTGAAATCTTCTCTCTTTTTTTTAACCCGGCGGCCAACACAACCCTAATACCCTTTTCTTGTTTTTTTTATCGTCTGGTTGTGGGAGAGGGGTAACCCCGCTTATAGCCAAAATCAAACGGGCCAAGCCCAAATCCCTTTTTTCTTTACAAACCGGCCTAAGGCCTTCTTTCCTTAATTATTTCTTCTTTTTTTTTAAACATGAAAGTTTATAGTTTCAATCCTCTTTTTTTTTAAACGCAGTTGCCTATATTATTCCTGCGTGCTATTTCTGTTTTAAACAATAATAAACCGCGTATTTAATCTTCTGATTTAAATACGGGTTTTACAATTCTTCCCCTCTACAAAAAATAATTCGTCCCCGAATTAACGATACGACCGTACTGGGTTTTACAATTCTTCCACTCTAAAAAGAATTCGTCCCCGAATTATGAGGTATTTAAGCTGACTGGAGTAAAAGTCGAAAATGCTAATAAGCTGGAAGACATAAAAGCTGAAAAGACATACCCGAATCAAAACTGAAAGTGAGGATAAGAAGTCCGTATAGACTCCTCTGTTTCCCAAGTGGCCTCCCGCTCGGTATGGTTCCTCCACAGGATTTTGACGAAAGGAATGGTCTTCCTTCTCATAACTCGATCCTGGCGATCTAAAACTGCTTCGGGTTCCTCAATATAAGATAGATCCTCTAGAATCTGATCGAGTGGATAATTCACTTTGTGAAGCTCATGATAGTTGTACCCTCTGAGTAATGATACATGAAACACGTTGTGGACGTGTGAAAGCTGAGGTGGTAACGCCAACCGATATGACACTTCACGAATACGTTCAAGGATTTCGAACGGTCCGATGTAACGAGGGCTGAGCTTGCCTTTGAGGCCAAAACGTCTGACACCGCGTGCGGGTGATACTTTGAGGAACACACGATCCTCAGTCTGAAAGGATAGATCTCTGCGATGCTTGTCGGCGTAACTCTTCTGGCGAGTACGCGCTTCTTGCAGTTTTGCCCTAGCAATGGCGACCTTTTCATTGGTCAGCTCTATTAACTTTGGTCCTTCAATCAAACGTTCTCCAACTTGATCCCAACAAATAGGAGCACGGCATTTCCTGCCGTATAACATCTCGAATGGAGCACGCTTGATACTAGCATGCTAACTGTTGTTGTAGGCAAACTCGACCAAGCAAATATAGTCATCCCAGTGTCCTGTCCATTCTAATGCACAGGCGCGTAGCATGTCCTCCAATGTCTGGATGGTACGCTCTGACTGACCGTCTGTCTGCGGGTGAAAAGCTGTGCTGAGCTTGAGCCTAGTTCCCCAAGCTTTATGCAAACCTTCCCAGAAATGAGAAGTGAAACGTGGGTCCCTATCTGATATAATTTCTGAAGGTGTACCATGTAACCGTACAATTTCCTTGGTGAATAGTTCTGCTAATTTACTGACTGCGAAATCTTTACGGATAGGAATGAAATGTGCCGACTTGGTCAAACGATCGACAACAACCCAGATTGCATCATGTCTCCGCTGAGTCTGTGGTAGTCCGGTGACAAAATCCATAGAGATCTTGTCCCATTTCCACATTGGAATATCTAATGGCTGGAGAAGACCACTGGAACGCTGGTGCTCTATCTTAACCTGCTGGCAGGTTAAGCATTTAGACACAAATGTTGCGACATCCTGTTTCATGCCGCTCCACCAGAAATGCTGCTTAAGATCGTGGTACATTTTAGTGGAACCTGGATGGATAGAGAACGGAGAGCTGTGAGCCTCAGTCATTAAGGCTTCTCTGAGAGCAGGGTCTTCTGGAACGCAGAGTTTGGTACCCTGCCATACGATACCATCGTCGTCGATGCGAAATTCGGTCTACTGGTCAATGTTCTGGACTATCGCCCAGATTTCACCATCATCCTTTTGTGCGGCTTTAATCCTAGAGAGTAAATCTGGTTCTACCCTCAGGCTAGCCCAGTATCCCCTCTGTCCGCGTACTAAGAGCTCAATATCATACCGCTCTAAGTCCCGAAGAATTTCTTCCTGAACTTTGATGCCATTTATCATACCTGACTTTCTGCTAAGGGCATCTGCTACTACATTTGCTTTACCTGGGTGATATTGGATATTAGTGTCATAGTCTTTCAGCAGTTCTAACCATCGCCGTTGTCTCATGTTCAGCTCTCGTAGGGTGAATATGTACTTGAGACTTTTGTGATCGGTGAAGATATCACACGACTCACCGTATAAATAATGCCTCCAGATTTTAAGGGCGAAAACGACTGCTGCGAGCTCTAGATCATGAGTGGGATAATTTTTCTCATACGGCTTTAGTTGATGCGAAGCATAAGCAATGACTTTCCCGTGCTGCATAAGAACACAGCCTAAGCCCTTTCCTGAAGCGTCACTGTAAATCTGATAACCACTTGTACCAGATGGAAGTGTAAGTATCGGTGCTGAGATCAAACGATGCTTGAGTTCCTCAAAACTCTTTTCTCTCTCCTCAGTCCATATAAACTTTTCACCTTTTCGCATAAGTTGGGTCAATGGTAACGCCAAACGTGAGAAGTTTTCCACAAACCTGCGGTAATAACCCGCCAACCCAAGAAAACTACGTATCTCTGTGACAGATGTCGGTCTCGGCCATTTGGTGATAGCCTCCACCTTTGCAGGATCCATAGTGATCCCTTCTGCCGAAACAATATGACCTAGAAACACCACCGTATTCAGCCAAAACTCGCACTTCGAAAATTTAGCATATAGCTTTTCTCGTCTAAGAATCTGCAAAACTGTACGGAGATGATACTCATGTTCCTTCTTTGGATCTGGAGAAAATGAGGATATCATCGATGAATACGATCTCAAACTTGTCTAAAAATTCGTGGAAGACTCTGTTCATCAAGTCCATAATACTGAAGGCGCATTCGTGAGACCGAATGGCATAACAACAAACTCGTAATGACCGTACCTCGTGCGAAAAGCAGTTTTGGATATATCCTGCTCTTTTACACGCAGCTGATGGTAGCCTGATCGTAGATCGATTTTTGAGAAGTGCTTGGCACCCTGAAGCTGATCGAATAAATCGTCAATACGAGGAAGTGGATAACGGTTACGAATAGTGAGCTTATTCAACTCACGGTAGTCAATACACAATCGCATAATACCATCCTTCTTCTTGACAAACAAGACTGGAGCGCCCCAAGGTGACACGCTTGGACGAATGAAACCCCTTTCTAGAAGTTCCTGAAGTTGATCTTTCAGTTCCTTAAGCTCTACAAGAGCCATACGGTAAGGAGCTTTAGATACTGGTTCTGCACCTGGAATGAGATCGATACCAAATTCTACCTCTCGCATGGGAGGTAAGCCTGGGAGTTCTTCTGGAAAGACATCTGGAAAATCTGACACCACTGGCTGATCATGAATTGAAGGTGCCTCAGAATTCGTGTCATGAACTATAGCTAGGAAACCCTCACAACCATGGTATAATAAGGTACGAGCCTGTAAAGCTGAAATGATCTGGACATGTTTTCCTGGTATGAAGCCCCGGTGTATATACTCTGGTGTCTGGACATCACCAAAGATAACCCGGTGAGCATGACAATCTATGGTGGCACGATGAACCGACAACAAATCCATACCCAGAATAATATCGAATTCACACATATCTAAAGGAAGGGCACTGACTGGACGGATTTTATCATCAAACTCAAGAGGGAGATCCTTATACACCTGGGTAATGAGTACAGAGTCTCGCATGGGGTAGATATACTAAAAGCACATGCGATTAAGTATGGCCAGTCCTGTACCAACCGTTTACTTAATCAAAATTTTGAAAATCCGACTGATAAAATACATGAGTAGCATGGAAGATAACGACGCCAAAATACAGGAAGTTCTTGGTGACTACCCACTAGTCACAGGTCAAGTTTTAGAGTCTACAGGTCGAACCTTGCGCCCTGATACCATAATTGTAACACCCCACTTGAATAAATGGACCGTTACGTGTATTTATGGCGTGTCATCAAAGCATGCAAGGCAATGTATTAAACATTAACTGACCATACGGAAATACCGAAATCAAACATCGGTAGTCCAACATAAGCTCAAATATAAAGATTAAGTACTGAAAAAAAAGGACGAAACAGTGTCCAAACAACCAAAGTAATGTAATGTAATGTGTGCATAAAAATAAAGTAGTCTGGATAGCTCCCATCCAAATGCACGTACTCTCTTAGAAGTCCTAAGATCGTCCCTGTGTACCTGCCGTTTGGAAACATGAAAGAAAACTACGGCTGAGCATAACGCTCAGTGAACGGATATAGCATGATAAGAATGTACTGAAAATAATGGAATAGGAGACAACAATGAAGCTATAAGACTGATATGTAACATGTGGTAGAACTCTGCATAAAATCTGAGAAACCTGGTTCATATATACTGAGACTGAAATATAACTATTAATTCTGAAAACATGCATTTACTGTATTTTAATTGCCAGAGCTTATATAGGTCACGTGCTGTAACAACCGTGTATGAATAACTAGAGGGGTGACCTCGTCATGATGTAGAGGGGTGACCTCTAAATAACTGTGCTGGGTGGAGGGATCAGCTCCAATGTGAAGGATGTAGAGCACACACCACATTCACCCTGATAACTTGTAAACTGATAAGCCTAGGATGCATCCATACGCCCCACTAAACATACATATAAAAATGGCCAACCTGAACATGAGTGGGACGATGCAGGATATCACTCTCCTGCATGTGAGTCACGACACCGGTGCCTCTAGTGCCGTGGTTACGGTACCTCCGTAACTAGTACATAAACTGGTCGTGCTAATTGTAAAACCCGTATTTAAATCAGAAGATTAAATACGCGGTTTATTATTGTTTAAAACATAAATAGCACGCGGGAATAATATAGGCAACTGCGTTTAAAAAAAAGGATTGAAACTATAATCTTTCATGTTTAAAAAAAAAGAATTAAGGAAAGAAGGCCTTAGGCCGGTTTGTAAAGAAAAAAGGGATTTGGGCTTGGCCCGTTTGATTTTGGCTATAAGCGGGGTTACCCCTCTCCCACAACCAGACGATAAAAAAAACAAGAAAAGGGTATTAGGGTTGTGTTGGCCGCCGGGTTAAAAAAAGAGAAGATTTCAGGTTTATTTTCTTCATCAAATCAGTGTTTAATCCTACATCGTTCTTAATCATACCACGGTAATCACTCTCGTTTCCATTCCCATTTGGTTATCACGTTTTATTTTGATTTTAGGGTTTATAAACAAATTAATGTGTGTCGGGGTGTTGTCTTCTAAAAGAAACCGAGACCAAAGGGGTGTCGGTATATGCTGCCTCGTGACAGTCATGACCACAGGCCACGTGGTGGTGTTTCTGTTGGCCCAACCGCGAGCAAAACACACCCCAAACGGGGGTTATAAGATTTAGGGGTTGGGTCTTGGTGTAATCAGTGAACCGAGACACCAACATGTCTTGGTGGTCTCATCCTTGCCCAGCCGTAACCCACACAGGGGCGGCTAGGGCTGATTGTTCGACCCAAAACTGTAAAACCATCGGTTTGTTTTAAAAGAAATAAGGGGTGCGTTTGGGTCTGCAGTAACATAAGGGTGTGTTTGGTTTATTTAAACGGTGGGAAAACGTAATCTAGCAGTGGGAACTAAAAGCTTAATCAGTGGAAAAAATGGGACATAAAATCTGGATCATTGAATAACATTAGCGACAGTTTTAGCGACAGTTTTTCTGTCGCAGAACTGTTATATGTATACAGTTTTTAAAAAGGACAGCTTTTAGCGACAGTTTTAGTGACTCAGTTTTCTGTCGCAGATTCTTTTTGACAGATTTAAGCTTAGTTTGTTGATTTGTTTAGTGCGACCGAGATGGGGTATCTCGGTAGGCTCGGGACATTACTATAATAAATAAAATGAATATTTTTATATTATACCTTTTTAATCTAATTGTTTTATAAATATTTATATTTTAAATGTATTGAATTAAAATAGTTCTTTAATATTTAGAAGGGTATAATTTTATTAAATGAATTAAATTATTTTGGGGAACTTCTAATTTAAGAAACTTTCTATTTTAGCGGGATACTTAATATAGTACTACTATAGCGTCAGAAATACGTTGTACCGTAACTAATAGTAGAACGATAATACATTAAAATGAATTATTATAAGGTCAGATTTATCAGTTGATATACGTACGGAATTTCAGAAATAAAATAAATAAATGAAAGGCCAATAAGAACATGGAATTAAATAAGCGAATATCAGTTTACTTATTCACGTTCCTTATTCATGTAGCTCGCGTGAAATCAGAGTAGACTTTCTGTCAGTTGATCTCGGTCGGTTACTGGACACGAGGTACGGATTTTCCGTCCTTTCAGTAAGGACTTCCTTTTATGCATGATTAGGATTCCCCGTCTTCCGCCTAATGTTTTTCCCCAGTATATGTTTAATCTTATTGTAATCATGTTAATAACTAAATAAATTGCCTGAGCATTATATACAAGCACAACCAGTTTATGTACTAGTTACGGAGGTACCGTAACCACGGCACTAGAGGCACCGGTGTCGTGACTCACATGCAGGAGAGTGATATCCTGCATCGTCCCACTCATGTTCAGGTTGGCCATTTTTATATGTATGTTTAGTAGGGCGTACGGATGCATCCTAGGCTTATCAGTTTAAAAGTTATCAGGGTGAATGTGGTGTGTGCTCTACATCCTTCACATTGGAGCTGATCCCTCCACCCAGCACAGTTATTTAGAGGTCACCCCTCTACAGCATGACGAGGTCACCCCTCCAGTTATTCATGCACGGTTGTTACAGCACGTGACCTATATAAGCTCTGGCAATTAAAATACAGTAAATGCATGTTTTCAGAATTAATAGTTATATTTCAGTCTCAATATATATGAACCAGGTTTCTCAAATTTTATACAGAGTTCTACCACATGTTACATATCAGTCTTATAGCTTCATTGTTGTCTCCTATTCCATTATTTTCAGTACATTCTTATCATGCTATATTCGTTCACTAAGCGTTATGCTCAGCCGTAGTTTACTTTCATGTTTCCAAACGGCAGGTACACATGGACGATCTTAGGACTTCTAAGAGAGTACGTGCATTTGGATGGGAGCTATCCAGACTCCTTTATTTTTATGCACACATTACATTACATTACTTTGGTTGTTTGGACACTGTTTCGTCCTTTTTCTTTTAGTACTTAATCTTTATATTTTGAGCTTATGTTGGACTACCGATGTTTGATTCCGGTATTTCCGTATGGCCAGTTAATGTTTAATACATTGCCTTGCATGCTTTGATGACACGCCATAAATACACGTAACAGTCCATTTATTCAAGTGGGGTGTTACAGAGGATGAAATGGATTACGAACTGGGTGAATAATGCTTAGCTACTTGTTTGTTGCAATTACGAATGTCTTTGCTGCGTGAGTTTGCAACCTTCATAGCACCTGAATTAAAAACTCATTACATTTCTTCTGCGCTTTGAACAGCCTGACTAACATCATCATTCTCAGATATACTCTGCTGGTCAAGATCTTGTAACGGGACTATATCTAATTTGATAAAAATACATTGCATAAATATCAATACAATAACTCCAAAAATATTCCATTAATATACAAATTCAAGTCCAGCCAAGTTGAATCAGTTCTAGAAACCAGCTTCTATTCATAGCATAACATTTTTATTTGCATTATGGCTGGGAAAAGATGAAAAGAACAACCATAAACACTAGATTACCTGTGACATGAGTGGTCTTAAGTGAGAATCTCTTCTAATGCATAGAGAAGCAGCTTGCCTCATGTAATAAACCTCATGTGTAGAATAACAATTTCCCAGCCGAGTATTGATTAACTAATTAATGATTAATCATTAATGATCCATTGAAGAAATCTGTTCCATGTAATAAACCTTTGTATCTTGACGCTACAAGTCATTGAAGTAAACAGGAATAGTGAAAGCAATGTTCTTTATGGTTGTGCCTAGATAGGCTTTAGTGATTTCCTTCAATTTGATTAACACCATGAAACAGATTTCTTCAACAGATTTTTTTTTGTCTTTGTTCTTCTATTTGACCACAATCATTAAAGTAAGCAGGATAATCAATTGTCGTTTCAAAATTTTTTTGAACACAATCATGGTTACTCACCTTAGCTAGATACAACTTTGAACGGCCAGTCCTTTATGTCGCTTGGCACTGATGGATAAGAATACCTCCCTTCAATTAAACGCTGAGCATTTGTATACAACAAAGATCCAGTTAGACATGAGAATTTGTTTGGGCAACCTGATTCATGCTCTTTTTAGTGTGTCGTTTAAGTCGGTGACCTAAAAAAGATTTATACTTTTAGTCAGGCTACACCATGGTAGAAATAGACTCACGCAAATTAGCAACCGTAATACCCCAAACAAAAACTCACCATAATGTAGAAATCACCTTGCTGGTCCTTGTAGTAGACCTATGTTTTTAATCCAATGTAAAGTTTTTTCTAAAAAATGTAATTAGCAAATGTGAGAACTCTACATAGTAATGTTATACTATTAAATCTAGACTTACCCGAATATATTTTATATTTTTTACGAACAAATCCTTTCATTGCTAACGTGTCAAGTTGATGCAGAATAGACTAATCCTGTCAAGTATGAAGAAAAATAGACAAATCCTTATGAAGACCTGCAATCCCAAACACAGCTAGTAGTTTCTCTATATGCACAAAACACTAAAACATAAAATTCACAATAATCAGATAAGAATCATCAGTTAACAAAGATAATTATTATGTAACTTCAGTCATTAGGGTTTTAAAAGGGTTTTGAACCTGTCATGATCATCCACTTTTGACCCCCCAGAACCACCTAATTTACAGTTTCTTAGCTGACCATGATTATTCTATAAACAAACACAAGTAATAATCACTAACTGAGAACGTCACTCATAATATGTGAATAAATAATTTAATAGTTGAATGTCAAAAACCTTATCTTATTACATGTGAAGAACTACTGGGAAACACCTTAAGTAACTTTATACCTTGTAACCAAGTTTGAACAAATTCATCACTATATTCTTCAAGAAGCTTAAGACAAAAGTTGAGAATACAGAAAATTGCACACAGGAGAAGAATGGGCAGTCAATCATGCAGCCTGAATTGATCACTTGTATGAAAAAATCATGATTTTTCATATTCTTTTAATTAACCATGATCCTACTAATTTACATAATTCAAAGGTACAGACCTTGAGCATGATGGCATTGGCTACCAGCTTTCTCACCGATCAAACTCACGAAAAGAATGTTTCTAGTTCCTAACCTTTTACTTTTCCTCCTTAAGTATATATTTCCACGCCTTAAATTCCTTTGGCTTCACAAGTGTGCTTTCACTTAAATGCATAGCTGCTTCGTGACCATAGTCCACAAATAAAGAAAACACTAGCTAGCATCAGCAAGCAAAGATGACAAAAATCGACTTGTATCAAATTCTTAAACCTACCTAAAAGGAAGAAATCATGAAAAACAACAAAACTAACAGTATATGGAGTAGTAGATCATAAAAAGGTTAATGCTCACCCATTATTATTGTCGAGTATAGCTTCAATATAAATTCATTATCTCATTAACAATATATCGAATAGTGTATCATTCACTTATTTATGTCACGTCTTAGTGTTGCTCCAATCATACCACTTCAACTACTATAATGTTCTGCCTTGCGATGACTTATAAAAGAAATAAAATTTCACAGTTTAACACCAACTTGAGATATACATATTAACTTAAAAAACTTAAACATAATTTAAGCAATAGGGTTTAAGAACAAGATACACGACTCCTTTTATATCCTCTCAAACCCTAATGATCTCATATAGATTTTATTCTCAATATCCAACTTCACCAAAACTTTTCTGCTGTGATTATATGCTAAAACTATCTTCTTCTGAAATCTTTATCACATTAGCAGATCCACGTATATATGTATCTTCTTCTTTGGAGTATAACAGGTGTACCTCTGATCGTAAATAGATCGGCTATTTTGTTATAAGTGTGTGTTTTTATCTAGTACGGAGTAATAGATAGAGTATTAGTTAAAGATGTGCATGACAATCTCTCGATAACTTATTGCATATTAGATTAGTTTTTTCTTAAGATAACTAAAATATTAGCTTAGCCCAGTGGTCGAAGCTCTCTGTTGGTTAACTCCATGTCATACGTTCGAATCTTGTCATGATCAATTTTTAAAATTCCAAAAACATGGCACAAGTGATACATGGTAAAAATTAAAAAATTAAAAACAAAAATTCATTGAAAAAATTAAAATACGAAAATAAAAAATCTAAATAAAAATGGTAAGGTGATGATGTGGATATGATGTGGCATACTCCTCCTCTTATATATAATGTAAAGATATATATATATATACATATATATATATATATATATAGATATATATGTATATATATACATAACATATATATATATATATATATATATATATATATATATATATATATATATATATATATATATATATATATATATATATATATATATATATATATATATATATATATATATATATATATATATATATATATATATATATATATATATATATATATATATATATATATATATATATATATATATATATATATATATATATATATATATATATATATATATATATATATATATATATATATATATATATATATATATATATATATATATATATATATATATATTTATATATATATAATATATATATATATATATATTTATATATATATATATGTTGTTCCAGGTGGCCTTGCAATTTTTAGTTCATTTGATAACATTTTTGCACTTAAAACTTAAACCCTAAATTCGAATTTTAAAATCTCAGTTCTTACCACGAATCCTGTAAATTCATAAAAAGTGACTTTCAGACCTCTAATTGACTTGAGACCAACTCCATTTGAAAGCTGACTCTCTAAACTTAAATTTGATAAAAAAATTTGTTACCAAACTCCTTTTTATGACCAACATATGACATCTACGAGTCGACTTAAAATTCAGTTCAAAATGTAGTTCCAATTTTAAACACAATTAAACCCTTTTATCATCATTAAACCACATATAACCTAACTAATTGAAACTTAAGAAGCCTAATATTATTAATTACAGAAATCATCGTCCCTAATTTGAGACCCGAATAAAAAAATTATGAATCCTAACCCCTAATCCATCATACTAGGTTACATATACGTAAATTAAACGTTAATTGACATAGTTTTAGTGTGTACCTTAAAACCTAATTGAATGATTGGGTTTTCTTGATCCTCCATTAATATTCACAACGGAGATGAGGTTAGGGGGAATGTAAAATTCGTTTTTGAGGGTATAGGAAGTAGTATGGGTTGATAAAAACTAACCAGGACTCTTAATAGTACTCAAATTGGGCTCCTCTTCCCTTCTTTAAGCATAATTCGTCCTAAAATCAAGCCCAACACCCTTTGGTACTCTCGGGTTACATACGGGCCAAAACCTGATAGCCTTATGTAAATTTTTCGACTTTTTACGTGATTTCAGAACTAACCTTCATTTCTAAAAGTTTCTAAATATGGAAAGTATCCGTAAAACCTATCAAATATGTATTATATATACATAATACATATATATAACCTTCAATACGTACATGAAATCATATAAAAACGATAACTGAACTTTCACGCAGTTCATTTCTGAATTCATTTCATTTCATTTCACTTCATTTTATTTCCAACTTATACCAGGATTTACACATCATGTACTTCATTACATTCATTCTCAATCACCGAATCACTTATAATAACACATAAAAACACAATTTTCACATAATCTAACACATAAATAGAGCTCAACGGGTGACAACTGACTCGCCAAAACCCATGTTGTCACATCATCCCTCCTAATTGAAATCTCATCCTTAGATTTACTCTCAAATTCAAACACATTTTCAGCAAACAACTAGGGATAGATATTATTCATAATATTTTCATGCTCATACATGAACTCAATCTACTCTAAAAAATTCAACCACCAATACATGTGCCTTAACCGTCCTCGAGGAAACTCATCAAAACCATAAAGTTATATAACTAACCTAACGAAATCTAGCAACTCATCAAAAAAGAACTGTCTTGAAACCAAGTTAGAGGTTTTCTCATAACTCGATGTGTTTGGAAAATCACCTCGATTTCAGTGTTACTCATAAATACCATAATTCAAAATTCATCATAACATAACCACATAACCCTGACCAATCAACGTTAACATCAAAAGGTTTCTTTCTATATCAACTTCATTTTCTTGGTGACCTATGGTTCGCTCAAGCCCTTCTTTACTCACAACTTCCCTTTTCAATAAACCATTTTCGCTATTTAATGTCCATTCAATCTAGTCTCTCAAACCTCGACCTATGAAGCTAGTACCAACACATCCTGAAAGTCTTACTTCACTTGTTAGTGTCCAAATGCACTATTCCGTTCTTTGCTAACCATGACCGACAAATGTACTTTATGTCTCACACCCATATTATCCATGTATAATCATTCCAACTACACCATCTTACATCCACGGGTATTGCCATAAAATTGGTTGTCTCATCCAGTCTATCGACTATCACTCAAGTTATTTTGCATCTACTACTCAATATTGGTCATCTCATATCCTATCTACTCCAAAAGGTACATGAGTACTTTGTTGTATATGTAGAATAATGATAATCTTAGAACTAATCAAGATGGTTGTTGTTTTTCTAGAGAGAGAAACTAGAGAGAGAAAGAAAGAGAACTTTTATTATGTGTGAAAGAAATAAACAACCAACACCCCTTTCTATGGTGGAAAGGGGTTTATATACCAAGACCCTTAATGGGCTTGGGCTTCCGGCCCATGAACATGCTCATGGGTCAGGCTAATGTAAATAACAAGTAAACTTATACTACGAGCCTATAACTATATTGTTGGAGTGACCGAGACTTTCTTAATACGAAAAACGTATTTCCAACAATCTCCCCCAAAGGGAGGTCACTCCAAATTTACAAACTCCTAATCTAGCATGTTAGATCTTCGTTCTTGAGCTCGTAGTCCACTTTCTCTTTTCTTCTTTAACTTTTCTTCTTTTTGTGAATATGTGTTGAATAACATTAGGCTTTTGCTTGGAACATGTTCTTTTGGCCTTTCACGTGCAATCTTTGTCTTTTTGTGATATTCGCGTCTTCGTGACTTCATGTCCCACATACCTATCCTTTGTTGAATTCTTGAAAGTTTCAGAGTCGATACAGCGGAAGACTTTTAGGTCAGACTTTCTTGAATTTGCTGAAATATTTAATGCAGAAGGAATAAGTATGTGAGGACGACTTCAACTGGTACACCGCAACGCCACCGTCTTCAAATGCAATAACATAATAAGACACGAATAAAATGGCTTTGACATTTTATTCTGATTCGGTAGGATTTTACCTCCGGTCTGTGAAGATCGTTGGACGATAATAAATATCATACTTGTGACAGGTAGCTCTAATTAAAGATCTCCTTGACAAGATTTCGTGGGTAAAACCGTTCTCTTTATTCGACCGTCTAAAGCTGACCGCAAACATAAAGAGTGAATCACTTGGATATTAAATATCCTTATGATTGAAGCCGCCAATTCATTAATCCTGGAACAGTGAATTTCAATTAAGATTTTCACCATCGTTGCTTTCTAGTTGTCACGAGCTTGATTCAAATAGAATCTTGCTTGTCACCTACCGTAGTGCTGTTTGATGTTGATACTGGAAGGATTTCCACTCTTCATTGTGAACACTAAAGAGTGCTACTCTGAGTGTTCTAGTGTAAAACCCGTATTTAAAAATCAGAATATTTAAATACGCAGTTTAATTTTAATAAACTATATAAGTATTAATTATTAGACAGAGATAGAAACGCAGAAATCAAATACGCTATCCCAGTTTATTTAAATACGATAAATATTACAGTTTATTCAGATAATAAGTATTTAGTCTCAGAAAATATTACAGATGAATTATTAATTTTACAGAAATAAGTAAACGTCAACAGTAATTACGCAGTCCTAGTTTTATTTAAAAATCTTACGAAATTAATTATTCAGTATAGTAATTAATTTTAACTATATAAGTAATACATAAGTATTATGTATTCAGGAAAATAAATTTAATACAGGACGGAATTTAAAGCACGAAAACGCAAGTTTAACGTTTATAAACGAAACGAAACGAAAAAAAAAAGAAAAAGGAAGAAATAGAAACTTGGGCCAAAGCCCATGTTATGAAACAATAAAACGGGGGGTTACCCCTTTCTCCACAATCAGACGACAAAAAAAAGGGGAATTAGGGTTGGTGTTTGCTCCTGCCGACACAAAAAGACAAAAAAAAAGAAAAAAAAAGGGGATCGTTGTTTCTTTCTTTTTCCTTTTTCCTGCTGACGAACAACAACAACAAGGGGGCCATTAAACCCTGTCACACAAATCAAGGTAAATCAAATCGTCCTTTTTCTTTTTCTGTTTGTTTTATACACGAAATTACATAAAGGTAATACGGGTTCGTTTCTGTACAAAGGAAACCGAGAGTTTAAGACTCTCGGTTGGGCATTTGGGTGCACAGCCGAGAGATTAAGACTCTCGGTGGTGTTTCTGTTGCCCAGCCCGATCATCAAACAACCCCAGATAAGGGTGTAATGCAAGTGTAAGTGTGTCGGGTTTTGCTTGGTTAAGGAAACCAAGACCTTAAGGTCTCGGTGATTCTTTCTCTCGGGCTCAGTCACGGACCAAATCAAAAACAGGGTGCGTTTGGGTGTATACTCAGAAAAGGGGTGTTTGGGTTTAATTCTGCATAAGGGTGTGTTTGGGTCTGTCAGGAAACAAAAGCAGTGGGAATGTTAATACAAAAGCAGGGGGAACTTAATACAAAAACAGTGGGAAAAGATGGAGCTTAATATAGTTGTGTTAAATAACATTAGCGACAGTTTAGCGACAGATTTTTCTGTCGCAAAACTGTTAGAATTTACGCAGTTTTTAAAGAGGCAGTTTTAGCAACAGTTTTTGGTGACACAGAAATTCTGTCACTAATTATTGCGGACAGATTTTGTGTATATGTTAATTTTGTTAGTGCGACCGAGATGGGATATCTCGGTAAGCTCGGGACGTTTTTATAAACTATAAAAAGAATACTTTATGTTATACCTTGTTGTTTTAAGTTAAATTGTTTTATAAATATGAGATATATATATATATATTTTAAGGGGATTAAATTAAATTAATTCTTAAATATTTAAAAGGGTATATTTTTAGAAAACGAATTAAACAATTTAAGAACTTTCTAAATTAAGGAACTTCTATTTTTAGCAAAATACTTATTATGGAAATATTTATCGTCAGAAATACGTTGTACGTAGCTATTAGTAGAACGATAATACATTAAAATGAATTATTTTTAAGAGCAGATTTAGCCGTAATTAAACATATAGAATATCTGAAATAAATAAATAAATAAGAAACCAATAAGATCAGTAAAAAAATTTAATAATCGAATGTCAGTTAACTTATTCGCGTCCTTTATTCATGTAGCATGCGTGAAGCCCGAGTAGTATTCGTTCAGTCTTCCATTCAGTCAGTTACTGGACTAGAGGTACGGATTTTCCGTCCTTTCAGTAAGGACTTCCTTTCTATGCATGATTAGGATTTCCCATCTTCAGCCAAATGTTTTTTTCCCCAGTATATGTTTAAATTTATCAGTAATCATGTTAATAACTAAATAGAATTGCCTGAGCGTTATATACAAGCACGACCAGTTTATGTACTAGTTACGGAGGTACCGTAACCACGGCACTAGAGGCACCGGTGTCGTGACTCACATGCAGGAGAGTGATATCCTGCATCGTCCCACTCATGTTCAGTTTGGCCACTTTTATATGTATGTTTTAGTGGGGCGTATGGATGCATCCTAGGCTTATATGTGTTACAAGTTATCAGGGTGAATGTGGTGTGTGCTCTACATCCTTCACATTGGAGCTGATCCCTCCACCCAGCACAGTTATTTAGAGGTCACCCCTCTACAGCATGACGAGGTCACCCCTCCAGTTATTCATGCACGGTTGTTACAGCACGTGACTTATATAAGCTCTGGCAAATAAAATACAGTAAATGTATGTTTTCAGAATTAATAGTTATATTTCAGTATTAGTATATATGAACCAGGTTGCTCAGATTTTATGCAGAGTTCTACCACATGTTACATATCAGTCTTACAACTTCTGTATTCTATCGCCTGTTTCATTCAGTATATTCTTATCATGCTTTATATCCGTTCACTGAGCTTTATGCTCAGCCGTAGTTCCTTTCATGTTCTAACGGCAGGTACACCAGGACATTCTTAGGATTCTGAGAGCATGTGCATTTGGATGGAAGCTATCCAGACTTCTTACTTTATGCATTTCTTTTATTATTCTGCTTATTTGGACATTATTTAGTCCTTTCATCCAGTATTTTTATATTTCATGTTTGGGCTTATGTTTGGATTGCCGAAGTTTGATTCCGGCATTTCCTTTATGGTCAGTTAATGTTCTAGGACATTTACCTTATGCTTTGATGACACGCCATAAATACACGTAACGGTCCATTTATCCAAGTGGGGTGTTACAATTATGGTATCAGAGCGCAAGGTTCGACCTGTAGGCTCTAAAACTTGACCTGTGACTAGTGGGTAGGCTCTTAAAGTTTTGACTAAGTAAAAGGTTGGTACATAACTAGCCATATTTAGTCGCATATGCTTTTTAGCGAATTTTCGTTTTGGTGAACTGACCCTAGGCGTTCACCCTTGCCGTTCAGATTTTGTATTGGTAAACCGACCATAGGCGTTTACCTTTACTCATGATAGATTCATGTTTTCAGTCAAATATCACTTGGTGAACCAGCCATACACGTTCACCATTTCTCAAGTCAAATTTCATGTTTTTCAGTCAAATGATGTTTTGTGAACCGATCCACAGTTGTTCACCCTTGTCATATCATGACATTCTATAAATTTTGACAAGTATGGATTGGACTTCAGCCATCCATATTTAATACCAGATTATAAATTTCTATACATGACAGTTCTCAGAAATTTTTGACCAGTATGGATCGAAACAGAATAGCCCATACTTAGTCTCATGTTTCCTTCCTTGAAGTACGTGGATAGAACCATAGCCGTCCACATCAGTTAATATTACACCTCAGTTGATTTAACCTTTTGTGTTCCTTGTAACAGTCAAATTTTCATACCTCACGTTGATGTCATCTACATGATGATTCAGTTTCATGTCTCCTTACGAGGATTATGTTTTCAGCAAGGCGATGATGCCTTCAGGACAAAATATAGAAGGATTACAGTAAAATCTTATTTCATGATAAATCATGTTCTGGTCTTTATCAATCATGTCTTCTGTCTTCATACTGAACATTGATGAAACTCTGTTTAATCATACTTTCAGCCTCTATACAACCATCATTAAGTCTACACAGGAATTACCAGGCTATCACGTTACCCATTTCAGTTCAGTTTACTACCATTTAAATCAATTTACTTCTTTGATAATGTCAGACAAGCGACACCAGTATCGATCATTCCATAAAAGTTCCACCAGCTCCATGTATAGTATTCCATATGTACCCCATGTACAGTGTCTCAGTTATACTCCATATATAATATTTCACGTGTACTCCAGGTACAGCGTCTCAGATATGCTCCATGTGTAGTATTCATTTTGTACTTCATGTACAGTAGTTCAGGTGTACTCCAGGCACCCTACTCCATGGATATTGCTAATCGATCCTTAATCATCTCAGGCGTTTCCACTTGTCGATATTCTACCAGGTGCTGATGCTGCTCGTGAGTTGAAGATTTTACCAGATGCTGATGCAGCTAACACTCTGAAGACCACACAGATGCTGATGCTGCTGAACTCTAGAGATTTCTCAAGATGCTGATGCCGCGGAACGAGGACGAAAACTATAAATTTGAAATTTCTGACAAGAATAAATTCAACCATCAGACACTACCATTCTATTTTAGGTTTTTACTTCCTCAGTTAGATGTCACACATCCCTCAGCTAATCTTTCTGTCAGAAGAGTGGGAACCGGTAACCAGCCGACCACTCAGCAGAAATAATTACATTAATCACGGTCATGATAACGACCGTCAGGAAACTGACAGACAAAGTAGTAGTGACAATCACCGTGCTCATAATTAATCAGTCAGTACCATCGGAACCCCGGAACGGACGTGACCATAAATACAGAGGTCAGCAGTCTAACCGGTCCGCTAATCCTAGCAGTTACCAAAAATTCTTAACCTTATCCAGACTCACAATTAAATACATGTCCAGACAACAGTTAAGACACAGGTCTCATGTATCGCTTCGGAAGACACATATCAAGACACCAGTCATGGTACACGTCATACGAATATCTTCTCGGAGTACAAGTCAGAACTCATAACTCTGTATGTTGCTAAATCAGGCTCTCAGAAATTCAGGGTACCCTCCAAGGGAGTATATCGTTTTGTCATGGCACGCCTAAATCAGATGATTAAAACTCAGTTACCACTACTAGAATATAATTCTGATTAAAAACGTAGAGTTCATTCTGTGAGGTTACGGACGAACACATTCAGTGAAAATTCGCCATGTACACTTCACGTATTTCTATGTCAGCTTTATCTTAAATCAGGTGGTCCCCTACCTCTCAGCCAGAAAGGACTCAGCAGTATCACCATATTTATTAAAGCCTTATTTTTAGTTAACGACGAGATACGTCTTACTAAATTCTAAATATATTGTTATACTTTCTGCCAGAAAAATCAGTACAAATTACGTCTACCTTACAAGTACGTGGCTTGTCAGTCCATAGCTACGAAGACTTTAGCTACCAGTTATAAATTCACTTCTGAAATTCCTTAAATTCTTGATCAGCAGATTATTCTAGAGTTCCAGATATAATTTCAGAAAGTTTTCAAGAAATCCCTTCCTAACCACGAGACAGAAATTTAACATCGAGCTAGTCTCTAGAACAGAACCTGTTTTCAGAACTCTTGATCACAAGGCTTAAGCTAAGTTAAAGAGTTGCAACATTTACTGCAAGAGTTACCAGAACTAGGCTTTATTCGCCCTAGCGCACCATCGAAATTTTGTTTTTTTTACAAGATCACCACTCTTAATCAATGCTCATTCTATAAATAGCAGGTTTACCTGACCTGCTACGATATCTTAAATATTTTCCAGAACAATTCGCGACCATGCCACCAAAAGTGGTGAGAGAAGAATATGATGTTTTTCGATTTCTGTTGAACACGTCACAGTCTCTATAAAATTTTGACTTATACGTCTGGACTCCCTAATGCTCCAACTATATTATGAAATTTATGAATAAAATTTTCCCATAATTCTCAGACAAAGTCGTCAGTATATTCATTGATCACATTTTAATGTGCTAAATTCTAGAGAACACGAGAATCATCTTCTCACATTTGTACAAAGTCTTCGACAGGAGAAAATTTTATACACAGCTATCCAGATATAAATCTCATTTGAACAGAGTGACATTTCTGAGCCACCACATTTCAACAGAAAGAAATTTCAGACAATCATGCGCAGGTGAAGGCCATCACCTGATGGTCCCGACTGACGACTATGAACGAAGTACAAAATTTTCTAGAACTCAAATGACTACTACCGTAGAAATTGCTGACAGTTCTCACTAAAAATGTTTTATGACTATTCAACCAGATTTCCACCAGAATGTTCCATAATCCCAGACAAAACTTTAATAGAATCCGCATCACACATTAATGCAGCTATGTTCATATCTAGATGCCTAACCTACCGCAGGTTCAAGATAGAACGCCGTCAAGTTAGTGAGCTACTACAACCCTTAGAAATTTCCGAACAGAAATGAGACGAAATTCCATGAAATTGTTATCAGCTACCACAGGCTCAGAGAAAGGATGATACTATCTAAGTTATCATCAACCATGTAATCAGCCTGCGCGTTTCTTTCATCCGAAAGGATCACGCAGTAGCATATCTGCAGAAAAATTCTGAAATTCAGTTGTGAATCGTACGAATTCAAAGCATTCCATTAACCATCATATCAGAAAGAATTCATGTTCACGATCAAGTGTATGTTTACGCCCACTTTAAGTTCATGTTTATTTTCACTTTCACGTTTATGTCTCATTCGCAGTATGATGCTGTTCAGTTCATCTTCTATGCTATCTCATGATTTAAGCTCACGTTAGCGTTCATAACGTTGTTCACGTTCAAGTTCGTGTGCCATTTCACGATACACGTTTCTCAGTTTATCAGCGTATACGGTCACAGAAAGCTTGGGAAATCAGACTCAAGTTTAGCACAACTATTCCATAACCAGTCAGGCGTTTTACATCTCAGGCCGCATCGTTTGGCATTCATTCCTCCGTCAGCATACGTTCATGATAAGTTCTAGTATCACGTTTACAGTATGTTTCACGTATCATCAGCACAATATATTCCATGCCCAACGTTCATTATATAATCATGAACCACATTCACAAGTGTTCACATAGTTCATCGTATATATTCAACAGCTTTCTCAGAGATATAAGTATTATCTTTTCAGAATATTTACACGTATCATTTCATGTATCATACGTGGTATAGTTATTCAGTCTATCAGATTTAGTAAATCCATCTTAAATATGGAACCAGAAACAATTCAGCATCATCAGGACGGGTCATCAGGACCAAGATTTTATTTATTATATTAGACCTTTGAAGAAATCGTTTCGAGCGGGAGGCCACTCGAAACAGAGGAGTCCATCCGGACCTCTCATCCCCTTTCCTTAAATAAATCCAGTTAAGTTCTTTCAGTCATATCATGTTCCATGTTCCCTTCATCCATGTCACGTTACATGATCATTTCAGTCATGTCAGGTTTATACCTATCAGCAGCATTATGTCTTAACTAGAAGACAACTCATCCTTCAGCTTAATTGTCTTTTCAGTCTACGTGTTCTTTCAGTTCTTATAACTTCATCAGCTTATTACCTGTAATTCGAGGACGAATTTCTCCTTTTTAGAGGGGAAGAATTGTAAAACCCAGTATAGTCGTATCTTTAATTCGGGGACGAATTATTGTTTTTAGAGGGGAAGAATTGTAAAACCCGTATTTAAAAATCAGAATATTTAAATACGCAGTTTAATTTTAATAAACTATATAAGTATTAATTATTAGACAGAGATAGAAACGCAGAAATTAAATACGCTATCCCAGTTTATTTAAATACGATAAATATTACAGTTTATTCAGATAATAAGTATTTAGTCTCAGAAAATATTACAGATGAATTATTAATTTTACAGAAATAAGTAAACGTCAACAGTAATTACGCAGTCCTAGTTTTATTTAAAAATCTTACGAAATTAATTATTCAGTATAGTAATTAATTTTAACTATATAAGTAATACCTAAGTATTATGTATTCAGGAAAATAAATTTAATACAGGACGGAATTTAAAGCACGAAAACGCAAGTTTAACGTTTATAAACGAAACGAAACGAAAAAAAAAAAGAAAAAGGAAGAAATAGAAACTTGGGCCAAAGCCCATGTTATGAAACAATAAAACGGGGGGTTACCCCTTTCTCCACAATCAGACGACAAAAAAAAGGGGAATTAGGGTTGGTGTTTGCTCCTGCCGACACAAAAAGACAAAAAAAAAAAAAAAGGGGATCGTTGTTTCTTTCTTTTTCCTTTTTCCTGCCGACGAACAACAACAACAAGGGGGCCATTAAACCCTGTCACACAAATCAAGGTAAATCAAATCGTCCTTTTTCTTTTTCTGTTTGTTTTATACACGAAATTACATAAAGGTAATACGGGTTCGTTTCTGTACAAAGGAAACCGAGAGTTTAAGACTCTTGGTTGGGCATTTGGGTGCACAGCCGAGAGATTAAGACTCTCGGTGGTGTTTCTGTTGCCCAACCCGATCATCAAACAACCCTAGATAAGGGTGTAATGCAAGTGTAAGTGTGTCGGGTTTTGCTTGGTTAAGGAAACCAAGACCTTAAGGTCTCGGTGATTCTTTCTCTCGGGCTCAGTCACGGACCAAATCAAAAACAGGGTGCGTTTGGGTGTATACTCAGAAAAGGGGTGTTTGGGTTTAATTCTGCATAAGGGTGTGTTTGGGTCTGTCAGGAAACAAAAGCAGTGGGAATGTTAATACAAAAGAAGGGGGAACTTAATACAAAAACAGTGGGAAAAGATGGAGCTTAATATAGTTGTGTTAAATAACATTAGCGACAGTTTAGCGACAGATTTTTTTGTCGCAAAACTGTTAGAATTTACGCAGTTTTTAAAGAGGCAGTTTTAGCAACAGTTTTTGGTGACACAGAAATTCTGTCACTAATTATTGCGGACAGATTTTGTGTATATGTTAATTTTGTTAGTGCGACCGAGATGGGATATCTCGGTAAGCTCGGGACGTTTTTATAAACTATAAAAAGAATACTTTATGTTATACCTTGTTGTTTTAAGTTAAATTGTTTTATAAATATGAGATATATATATATTTTAAGGGGATTAAATTAAATTAATTCTTAAATATTTAAAAGGGTATATTTTTAGAAAACGAATTAAACAATTTAAGAACTTTCTAAATTAAGGAACTTCTATTTTTAGCAAAATACTTATTATGGAAATATTTATCGTCAGAAATACGTTGTACGTAGCTATTAGTAGAACGATAATACATTAAAATGAATTATTTTTAAGAGCAGATTTAGCCGTAATTAAACATATAGAATATCTGAAATAAATAAATAAATAAGAAACCAATAAGATCAGTAAAAAAATTTAATAATCGAATGTCAGTTAACTTATTCGCGTCCTTTATTCATGTAGCACGCGTGAAGCCCGAGTAGTATTCGTTCAGTCTTCCATTCAGTCAGTTACTGGACTAGAGGTACGGATTTTCCGTCCTTTCAGTAAGGACTTCCTTTCTATGCATCATTAGGATTTCCCATCTTCAGCCAAATGTTTTTTTCCCCAATATATGTTTAAATTTATCAGTAATCATGTTAATAACTAAATAGAATTGCCTGAGCGTTATATACAAGCACGAACAGTTTATGTACTAGTTACGGAGGTACCGTAACCACGGCACTAGAGGCACCGGTGTCGTGACTCACATGCAGGAGAGTGATATCCTGCATCGTCCCACTCATGTTCAGTTTGGCCACTTTTATATGTATGTTTTAGTGGGGCGTATGGATGCATCCTAGGCTTATATGTGTTACAAGTTATCAGGGTGAATGTGGTGTGTGCTCTACATCCTTCACATTGGAGCTGTTCCCTCCACCCAGCACAGTTATTTAGAGGTCACCCCTCTACAGCATGACGAGGTCACCCCTCCAGTTATTCATGCACGGTTGTTACAGCACGTGACTTATATAAGCTCTGGCAAATAAAATACAGTAAATGTATGTTTTCAGAATTAATAGTTATATTTCAGTATCAGTATATATGAACCAGGTTGCTCAGATTTTATGCAGAGTTCTACCACATGTTACATATCAGTCTTACAGCTTCTGTATTCTATCGCCTGTTTCATTCAGTATATTCTTATCATGCTTTATATCCGTTCACTGAGCGTTATGCTCAGCCGTAGTTCCTTTCATGTTCTAACGACAGGTACACCAGGACATTCTTAGGATTCTGAGAGCATGTGCATTTGGATGGAAGCTATCCAGACTTCTTACTTTATGCATTTCTTTTATTATTCTGCTTATTTGGACATTGTTTAGTCCTTTCATCCAGTATTTTTATATTTCATGTTTTGGGCTTATGTTTGGATTGCCGAAGTTTGATTCCGGCATTTCCTTTATGGTCAGTTAATGTTCTAGGACATTTACCTTATGCTTTGATAACACGCCATAAATACACGTAACGGTCCATTTATCCAAGTGGGGTGTTACAATTATGGTATCAGAGCGCAAGGTTCGACCTGTAGGCTCTAAAACTTGACCTGTGACTAGTCACCAGGAACTTCCCAGATTTTGGCGTTGTTATCTTTCATGTTTCACATGGATTATTCAGCCAGTTTTCTTCATTTATCAGTCAAATTTTCTTAAAGTTTTGACTAAGTAAAAGGTTTGTACATAACTAGCCATATTTAGTCGCATATGCTTTTTAGCGAATTTTCGTTTTGGTGAACTGACCCTAGGCGTTCACCCTTGCCGTTCAGATTTTGTATTGGTAAATCGACCATAGGCGTTTACCTTTACTCATGACAGATTCATGTTTTCAGTCAAATATCACTTGGTGAACCAGCCATAAACGTTCACCATTTCTCAAGTCAAATTTCATGTTTTTCAGTCAAATGATGTTTTGTGAACCGATCCACAGTTGTTCACCCTTGTCATATCATGACATTCTATAAATTTTGACAAGTATGGATTGGACTTCAGCCATCCATATTTAATACCAGATTATAAATTTCTATACATGACAGTTCTCAGAAAATTTTGACCAGTATGGATCGAACCAGAATAGCCCATACTTAGTCTCATGTTTCCTTCCTTGAAGTACGTGGATTGAACCATAGCCGTCCACATCAGTTAATATTACACCTCAGTTGATTTAACTTTTTGTGTTCCTTGTAACAGTCAAATTTTCATACCTCACGTTGATGTCATCTACATGATGATTCAGTTTCATGTCTCCTTACGAGGATTATGTTTTCAGCAAGGTGATGATGCCTTCAGGCCAAAATATAGAAGGATTACAGTAAAATCTTATTTCATGATAAATCATGTTCTGGTCTTTATCAATCATGTCTTCTGTCTTCATACTGAACATTGATGAAACTCTGTTTAATCATACTTTCAGCCTCTATACAACCATCATTAAGTCTACACAGGAATTACCAGGCTATCACGTTACCCATTCCAATTCAGTTTACTACCGTTTAAATCAATTTATTTCTTTGATAATGTCAGACAAGCGACACCAGTATCGATCATTCCATAAAAGTTCCACCAGCTCCATGTATAGTATTCCATACGTACCCCATGTACAGTGTCTCAGTTATACTCCATATATAATATTTCACGTGTACTCCAGGTACAGCGTCTCAGATATGATCCATGTGCAGTATTCATTTTGTTCTTCATGTACAGTAGTTCAGGTGTACTCCAGGCACCCTACTCCATGGATATTGCTAATCGATCCTTAATCATCTCAGGCGTTTCCACTTGTCGATATTCTACCAGGTGCTGATGCTGCTCGTGAGTTGAAGATTTTACCAGATGCTGATGCTGCTAACACTCTGAAGACCACACAGATGCTGATGCTGCTGAACTCTAGAGATTTCTCAAGATGCTGATGCCGCGGAACGAGGACGAAAACTATAAATTTGAAATTTCTGACAAGAATAAATTCAACCATCAGACACTACCATTCTATTTTAGGTTTTTACTTCCTCAGTTAGATGTCACACATCCCTCAGCTAATCTTTCTGTCAGAAGAGTGGGAACCGGTAACCAGCCGACCACTCAGCAGAAATAATTACATTAATCACGGTCATGATAACGACCGTCAGGAAACTGACAGACAAAGTAGTAGTGACAATCACCGTGCTCATAATTAATCAGTCAGTACCATCGGAACCCCGGAACGGACGTGACCAGAAATACAGAGGTCAGCAGTCTAACCGGTCCGCCAATCCTAGCAGTTACCAAAAATTCTTAACCTTATCCAGACTCACAATTAAATACATGTCCAGACAACAGTTAAGACACAGGTCTCATGTATCGCTTCGGAAGACACATATCAAGACACCAGTCATGGTACACGTCATACGAATATCTTCTCGGAGTACGAGTCAGAACTCATAACTCTGTATGTTGCTAAATCAGGCTCTCAGAAATTCAGGGTACCCTCCAAGGGAGTATATCGTTTTGTCATGGCACGCCTAAATCAGATGATTAAAACTCAGTTACCACTACTAGAGTATAATTCTGATTAAAAACGTAGAGTTCATTCTGTGAGGTTACGGACGAACACATTCAGTGAAAATTCGCCATGTACACTTCACGTATTTCTATGTCAGCTTTATCTTAAATCAGGTGGTCCCCTACCTCTCAGCCAGAAAGGACTCAGCAGTATCACCATATTTATTAAAGCCTTATTTTTAGTTAACGACGAGATCCGTCTTACTAAATTCTAAATATATTGTTATACTTTCTGCCAGAAAAATCAGTACAAATTACGTCTACCTTACAAGTACGTGGCTTGTCAGTCCATAGCTACGAAGACTTTAGCTACCAGTTATAAATTCATTTCTGAAATTCCTTAAATTCTTGATCAGCAGATTATTCTAGAGTTCCAGATATAATTTCAGAAAGTTTTCAAGAAATCCCTTCCTAACCACGAGACATAAATTTAACATCGAGCTAGTCTCTAGAACAGAACCTGTTTTCAGAACTCTTGATCACAAGGCTTAAGCTAAGTTAAAGAGTTGCAACATTTACTGCAAGAGTTACCAGAACTAGGCTTTATTCGCCCTAGCGCACCATCGAAATTTTGTTTTTTTACAAGATCACCACTCTTAATCAATGCTCATTCTATAAATAGCAGGTTTACCTGACCTGCTACGATATCTTAAATATTTTCCAGAACAATTCGCGACCATGCCACCAAAAGTGGTGAGAGAAGAATATGATGTTTTTCGATTTCTGTTGAACACGTCACAGTCTCTATAAAATTTTGACTTATACGTCTGGACTCCCTAATGCTCCAACTATATTATGAAATTTATGAATAAAATTTTCCCATAATTCTCAGACAAAGTCGTCAGTATATTCATTGATCACATTTTAATGTGCTAAATTCTAGAGAACACGAGAATCATCTTCTCACAGTTGTACAGAGTCTTCGACAGGAGAAAATTTTATACACAGCTATCCAGATATAAATCTCATTTGAATAGAGTGGCATTTCTGAGCCACCACATTTCAACAGAAAGAAATTTCAGACAATCATGCGCAGGTGAAGGCCATCACCTGATGGTCCCGACTGACGACTATGAACGAAGTACAAAATTTTCTAGAACTCAAATGACTACTACCGTAGAAATTGCCGACAGTTCTCACTAAAAATGTTTTATGACTATTCAACCAGATTTCCACCAGAATGTTCCATAATCCCAGACAAAACTTTAATAGAATCCGCATCACACATTAATGCAGCTATGTTCATATCTAGATGCCTAACCTACCGCAGGTTCAAGATAGAACGCCGTCAAGTTAGTGAGCTACTACAACCCTTAGAAATTTCCGAACAGAAATGAGACGAAATTCCATGAAATTGTTATCAGCTACCACAGGCTCAGAGAAAGGATGATACTATCTAAGTTATCATCAACCATGTAATCAGCCTGCGCGTTTCTTTCATCCGAAAGGATCACGCAGTAGCATATCTGCAGAAAAATTCTGAAATTCAGTTGTGAATCGTACGAATTCAAAGCATTCCATTGACCATCATATCAGAAAGAATTCATGTTCACGATCAAGTGTATGTTTACGCCCACTTTAAGTTCATGTTTATTTTCACTTTCACGTTTACGTCTCATTCGCAGTATGATGCTGTTCAGTTCATCTTCTATGCTATCTCATGATTTAAGCTCACGTTAGCGTTCATAACGTTGTTCACGTTCAAGTTCGTGTGCCATTTCACGATACACGTTTCTCAGTTTATCACCGTATACGGTCACAGAAAGCTTGGGAAATCAGACTCAAGTTTAGCACAACTATTCCATAACCAGTCAGACGTTTTACATCTCAGGCCGCATCGTTTGGCATTCTTTCCTCCGTCAGCATACGTTCATGATAAGTTCTAGTATCACGTTTACAGTATGTTTCACGTATCATCAGCACAATATATTCCATGCCCAACGTTCATTATATAATCATGAACCACATTCACAAGTGTTCACATAGTTCATCCTATATATTCAACAGCTTTCTCAGAGATATAAATATTATCTTTTCAGAATATTTACACGTATCATTTCATGTATCATACGTGGTATAGTTATTCAGTCTATCAGATTTAGTAAATCCATCTTAAATATGGAACCAGAAACTATTCAGCATCATCAGGACGGGTCATCAGGACCAAGATTTTATTTATTATATTAGACCTTTGAAGAAATCGTTTCGAGCGGGAGGCCACTCGAAACAGAGGAGTCCATCCGGACCTCTCATCCCCTTTCCTTAAATAAATCCAGTTAAGTTCTTTCAGTCATATCATGTTCCATGTTCCCTTCAGCCATGTCACGTTACATGATCATTTCAGTCATGTCAGGTTTATACCTATCAGCAGCATTATGTCTTAACTAGAAGACAACTCATCCTTCAGCTTAATTGTCTTTTCAGTCTACGTGTTCTTTCAGTTCTTATAACTTCATCAGCTTATTACCTGTAATTCGAGGACGAATTTCTCCTTTTTAGAGGGGAAGAATTGTAAAACCCAGTATAGTCGTATCTTTAATTCGGGGACGAATTATTGTTTTTAGAGGGGAAGAATTGTAAAACCCGTATTTAAAAATCAGAATATTTGAATACGCAGTTTAATTTTAATAAACTATATAAGTATTGATTATTAGACAGAGATAGAAACGCAGAAATTAAATACGCTATCCTAGTTTATTTAAATACGATAAATATTACAGTTTATTCAGATAATAAGTATTTAGTCTCAGAAAATATTACAGATGAATTATTAGTTTTATAGAAATAAGTAAACGTCAACAGTAATTACGCAGTCCTAGTTTTATTTAAAAATCTTACGAAATTAATTATTCAGTATAGTAATTAATTTTAACTATATAAGTAATACATAAGTATTATGTATTCAGGAAAATAAATTTAATACAGGACGGAATTTAAAGCACGAAAACGCAAGTTTAACGTTTATAAACGAAACGAAACGAAAAAAAAAAGAAAAAGGAAGAAATAGAAACTTGGGCCAAAGCCCATGTTATGAAACAATAAAACGGGGGGTTACCCCTTTCTCCACAATCAGACGACAAAAAAAAAGGGGAATTAGGGTTGGTGTTTGCTCCTGCCGACACAAAAAGACAAAAAAAAAAAAAAGGGGATCGTTGTTTCTTTCTTTTTCCTTTTTCCTGCCGACGAACAACAACAACAAGGGGGCCAGTAAACCCTGTCACACAAATCAAGGTAAATCAAATCGTCCTTTTTCTTTTTCTGTTTGTTTTATACACGAAATTACATAAAGGTAATACGGGTTCGTTTCTGTACAAAGGAAACCGAGAGTTTAAGACTCTCGGTTGGGCATTTGGGTGCACAGCCGAGAGATTAAGACTCTCGGTGGTGTTTCTGTTGCCCAGCCCGATCATCAAACAACCCCAGATAAGGGTGTAATGCAAGTGTAAGTGTGTCGGGTTTTGCTTGGTTAAGGAAACCAAGACCTTAAGGTCTCGGTGATTCTTTCTCTCGGGCTCAGTCACGGACCAAATCAAAAACAGGGTGCGTTTGGGTGTATACTCAGAAAAGGGGTGTTTGGGTTTAATTCTGCATAAGGGTGTGTTTGGGTCTGTCAGGAAACAAAAGCAGTGGGAATGTTAATACAAAAGCAGGGGGAACTTAATACAAAAACAGTGGGAAAAGATGGAGCTTAATATAGTTGTGTTAAATAACATTAGCGACAGTTTAGCGACAGATTTTTTTGTCGCAAAACTGTTAGAATTTACGTAGTTTTTAAAGAGGCAGTTTTAGCAACAGTTTTTGGTGACACAGAAATTCTGTCACTAATTATTGCGGACATATTTTGTGTATATGTTAATTTTGTTAGTGCGACCGAGATGGGATATCTCGGTAAGCTCGGGACGTTTTTATAAACTATAAAAAGAATACTTTATGTTATACCTTGTTGTTTTAAGTTAAATTGTTTTATAAATATGAGATATATATATATATTTTAAGGGGATTAAATTAAATTAATTCTTAAATATTTAAAAGGGTATATTTTTAGAAAACGAATTAAACAATTTAAGAACTTTCTAAATTAAGGAACTTCTATTTTTAGCAAAATACTTATTATGGAAATATTTATCGTCAGAAATACGTTGTACGTAGCTATTAGTAGAACGATAATACATTAAAATGAATTATTTTTAAGAGCAGATTTAGCCGTAATTAAACATATAGAATATCTGAAATAAATAAATAAATAAGAAACCAATAAGATCAGTAAAAAAATTTAATAATCGAATGTCAGTTAACTTATTCGCGTCCTTTATTCATGTAGCACGCGTGAAGCCCGAGTAGTATTCGTTCAGTCTTCCATTCAGTCAGTTACTGGACTAGAGGTACGGATTTTCCGTCCTTTCAGTAAGGACTTCCTTTCTATGCATGATTAGGATTTCCCATCTTCAGCCAAATGTTTTTTTGCCCAGTATATGTTTAAATTTATCAGTAATCGTGTTAATAACTAAATAGAATTGCCTGAGCGTTATATACAAGCACAACCAGTTTATGTACTAGTTACGGAGGTACCGTAACCACGGCACTAGAGGCACCGGTGTCGTGACTCACATGCAGGAGAGTGATATCCTGCATCGTCCCACTCATGTTCAGTTTGGCCACTTTTATATGTATGTTTTAGTGGGGCGTATGGATGTATCCTAGGCTTATATGTGTTACAAGTTATCAGGGTGAATGTGGTGTGTGCTCTACATCCTTCACATTGGAGCTGATCCCTCCACCCAGCACAGTTATTTAGAGGTCACCCCTCTACAGCATGACGAGGTCACCCCTCCAGTTATTCATGCACGGTTGTTACAGCACGTGACTTATATAAGCTCTGGCAAATAAAATACAGTAATGTATGTTTTCAGAATTAATAGTTATATTTCAGTATCAGTATATATGAACCAGGTTGCTCAGATTTTATGCAGAGTTCTACCACATATTACATATCAGTCTTACAGCTTCTGTATTCTATCGCCTGTTTCATTCAGTATATTCTTATCATGCTTTATATCCGTTCACTGAGCGTTATGCTCAGCCGTAGTTCCTTTCATGTTCTAACGACAGGTACACCAGGACATTCTTAGGATTCTGAGAGCATGTGCATTTGGATCGAAGCTATCCAGACTTCTTACTTTATGCATTTCTTTTATTATTCTGCTTATTTGGACATTGTTTAGTCCTTTCATCCAGTATTTTTATATTTCATGTTTTGGGCTTATGTTTGGATTGCCGAAGTTTGATTCCGGCATTTCCTTTATGGTCAGTTAATGTTCTAGGAAATTTACCTTATGCTTTGATGACACGCAATAAATACACGTAACGGTCCATTTATCCAAGTGGGGTGTTACATCTAGCAAGATCACTTGGGTAATGCGTAGAGGCCCTGGAACAAGTTTAATCTCAATTAAGAGTTAAACCATCGTTTCTTTCCAGTTATCACAAGATTAGTTCTTAAAGAACCGCACGTGTCACCTACCATGAGCTTGTTTGATGTTGGCTCAAGCAGGATTTCCATCTTCATTGTAATACTTTCGTATTACTCAGATGTTCTGGCAATATTACAAGAATATTGCGTAGGACTCATAAAAAATGTTTATTTTTTTTAAATTGTGTCCTAATGAGACTTTTGATGATCTCGTAGCTCTAGACTCAATAGTGCATTTTTGTTTTGGTGAGCAGAGGCCGGAGAGGATTGCCACCTTTTCAATATTAATTTATTCAGAGTGAATAAACCGATAGATAACATGTTGAACTCCGTGACATTAAAACAATTATCTTTTGAGAGATATTTGAGTTGGCTGGGAGGGGTTGTGCATCGCATCACTGGGTCCATGATACTTTGTCTTCAAGATGAGTTGACCCGGTTTCTGCCTAAGTTGTAAGGAGGGTTTCTTTCTTTACACTTTTTTTCTTTACATTTCTTTTTCATTCTTCAACCCCTTAAATGCTTACCAAAACATCATCACTAGAACCTTGATGTGATTGTTCTAGTGCTAACATCAGTACTTGGTCGGCATTCAGCTACATTCACAGTCCATTCTCCATCGTTCCTAACGACTTCTATTTTCTAACTATGGAATTGTCCTTGGGAAGATTCCTCTGGTTATGGAAGAATCATTGGACTAGCACCTAATCCTACCACCCTTTTGTCACCACATCCGTCGTGAATTAAGTGTGTTTTGGGTAAGTACTTGTCACCATGAAAAATCCTTGAAAACTGACTTAAGATACTTGTGATATAAATATCAAAATTTTGTATCTTTAAGTGTTTTTGTTTATAAAAAATGCTCCCCCTTAACATGTGCAGTACACATATTAAGTTGATTTATACTTGAAGTCTTTTTCATGTTTAGCCAAATATATTATCAAGTCTCCTTAATCCCATTTTCCCCTTATCCAAAATGTTAACCATCAATATTTTAGATATTAATGGATTAACCGGTCTTTGAGTAACAAAATGAAATCAGTTTCTGGCAAAAGAACATATTAGTTTCTGTAGTGTGAAAGTATGATAATGTTTCAAGAATTTCTCACGAGATTCTAAATCTTTCAAAATATATCATACTCAAGCACTACAAGTTACCCTCAAAAGCACAATATTCACAATATTTACATATTTACAAATTAGACAATATGGAGTTGACCTGAGATAGGACCCATTAGATGGATCGTTTCATTAGCTTGTGGTGCGCTCCATATGGTCTACCACCAACGAATCGTTCAAGACTCCTCATTAAGCGTCTTTCCCACAGCTTGTCATTAATCTTGTTGATCAGGTAGGTATCACTTGTTTCGTACCCTTTGTGCCACTGGACGGTAACTTTGGGATGCTTCTTGGTTCTATTGAGCTGAATCAGTATGTCCCGAACTTGCTGAAGAGTCCCGTCACTAAACTTGGAAAGTTCCGCTATTCTCATAAATTTCTTCTCACCGGATCCATTCAAGTAGAAAGTGCCTGGAACCGGTTTTGTAGTGCTTGTGTAGGGACTTTTGTCGTGATGAATATCAGGAACCTCCGTGTATGGTACAGTGAGGTTCAGCTTCTTCTGATAACTCTCAACGCCAAGTTGCAAGTTTTCAACTCTCCTCTTGATCACAATGCGACGAGTATATTAAATTGATTATATTGAAATTCGTTTCTCTCTATTCTTAACCAATTGAAAGTCCTAACAATCTCAAGTTTATTATTGTTTTTGGTTGATAGGTTTTTTTGAATATTCTATGTCTAATTCAAACAACACGTAAAAATGTTGAAAAATATTAAGCTACGTATCCGTAAAACACTTAGCAATTACCAATAAATATTCACAAAAGGACAAAATTGTAAAAACATAATAGTATTGTGCTTAAAATGTAAACAAAATTAAAACTCTAAGCTTGAAATGTAAATTCTGAAAAGTTAAAGGACCAAAATTGTAAATTCTAACAACTTTGTAACTAAATTTAACCAACTTGTAAACTAACTAACTGAATTTAGAAAGTAATAGAAAGTTAAAGGACTAGATTTTTGCAAACCCTAATTACTAGCAAGATTAGCCACAAGTGAAAACCGATTCAAATTCTGGGGACCAATGTGCAATTAAAAAGAACTTTTTATCAAAAACGGGTATAAGTCAAGAATAAGCTCTTATGAGCTTATTAATGAACAAAATAAGCTCAAACAAGTTTCAAAATGCTTAAAATCAAAAATAAGCTAGACCTGTCTAAGGATAATGCTTAAAATTCAATAAAACTCAAATAAGCTCAATCCAATAAGCCATGAATAAGCTAACTGAAAATTTAGATATGCACATTCAGATTTTTAAGCTCAAACCTGTTAAACAGCTTAATGAGAGTATGGAATGTTCTTCCTTATTGAAAATGACCAAGTGAATAAGCAGGAAAGTTGAATTAAGCTGAAACGTAGCTTATTTGACTTTTGTTGGCCAAAAGTTGAAAAAGCTCAAAATCTCAAAAACTACTTAACACAAGTTCCTAAACAAGATTATGAAAGAAAATTGCTAGTTTTATGAAGTAGATTTTGTTCTACAAGAGAACAGTTCAGTCTCATTTACAGAAACTTGCATTTGCCTATGAGCTTATGAATAAGCTGATTTCTATCTGTATTTTGAAAACTATATAATTTCCTTGCCCAGAATTAATCCTTGGATGTTAAGACATAAATAGGAACTTGTTTCAAAGAAATTGGTTAAGAAATGAACAATTGGCAACATATTAAAAGTAGCTAGTTTTTGATGAACAATATCAAAAACTTGAACCCAAACTTTTTCTTGACCAATTGCCTGTTTGACTTTTATTTTGACTTTAAAACAAATTGAAATTGTTTCCACTTGTTTACTAACTGAAATCAAATTGAGCTTGGCAGATTTAACAAACTTTTATCACAAAAGCTATACAGATCCAAACACTACTTAACAAGACTAAAATGAACTTTTTCAAAGCAGATTTAAGTAAATGAGTGATCCAAACTTAGACTACTATCAAAACATGTTCAATAAGGAAAATGAAAAGTGATTGACTCAAATTTAGACTTGTTTAAACACAAATCCTCAAATTGCTCTCAAAAGAATATGATTGATGAAAATTGAGGTGAAAACAGGTAATAATAGATCAAAGGCTACAAAACTATTAACTAGCTATCAAATCAAGCCCATTATACTAAAACAAGTCAAAAACTCATGATCAGAGCAGTATATTATGTTTACACTAGAATTGAGCATGCAATTGACTATGGAGTGGAATTTAAAAATATGATTTTGCAAACTTGTGAGCTAAAGCCTCCTTTGATGGTGGAGTATGGCACTAAGCCAACTCAATTCTATCAAAAAACCATTAGATCATGACCATACACCATTTTATCACCTTCAAATGCTCTTTCTGAACAAAATCAAACCATAGCTACAACTGTTACTCAGGAACTGGAAAATAACTGCTCTGGCTAAGAAACTGAATGAAATCTTCCAAAATCTCCTCAAAATAACTCCATTGATTAGTTAAGATCAATGAATGGCACAAACAGTAACTAGAATGCAGGATTGAGTAAGTGAATTAAGAATGATAAGAGGAAATAAATGTTTTTGTGTTTTTATTGATTGAAGAAGGTAAATCTGTTACAATTGTCTAACTGAATCTACAACTAACTCTCAAGAGTGTGTCAAACTCTTGAGAGAATTTCACTAACTGAATGACTAACAGAATTAAGAGAGAAATCTAAAGTGTGTGTGTTTTCACACTTTAGCTACTACCTACAAATGAGAGTACAAATGCCTATTTATAGAGGTTGGTGATGATGTGCTGGGGAGGTATGACGTGTCTCAACCATTCAGGAGCTGCCAGGTGTCAAAATTTGGTGTATTGCAAATTCTATTCAAGAACACGAAAAGGGCTTTTCTTCTCCTTTGATCCTCAGCTTAATTGGCTTATGTAGTTGAATTCGTCATCCAAAAACAAGCACTTTTCATGTAGAAAATTTTCCATTAAACACATTGTAGATGAATCCACGTTCTGGGTTCGTTTGAAGAAGGAGGTGACACGTGTTGTGATGTGGTTGGGTGTTTCTGTGTCACACGGATCATTATCTAAACTGGATAAAGGGATTATTGAGTGTCAAGTTTTTATTGGTCCAAAAATAGATAATGGGAAATACTGTGTAGATTCGGCTTATTTTATGTGCTGGTGAGGTGGCAACATAGCTGGCAATCCGTGCCTTGTTTTCTTTGAGTTGTAATTGGTCCATAACTTGTGTACACGGATCATGACCAAATTTAGATTATTTTTGACACTTTCAACCCCTTGACTTTGGCATAATATCAAAATGAGCTATAATCTTCATTCCAACGGCATTTCGAGTCCTTCAACTTGCATTCTTGTTCATTTTAACCCTTTGACTTGGTTAACTTTAGAGTTGACCAGGTTTGACTTGAATCTTGACTTTGTCTAAATTACACTTTAAGTCCCTCAACTTTGGAATGTTGTCAAGATAGGTCCTTCATCTTCAATTGACTTGTCATCTTTGATCCTTCTCTTGTCTTTTTCATCACAAATAAGCTGGATTTCTTCTTGTTTGCTTGAAAATGTATCCTTGTTACCTATTTAAGCACAAACACAAAACATACCACATAATTCCGCTTTATAGCACAAAAGTTAGGTATTTTCTATGTGTTTTACGGTTATTTGTTGATTAATTGATATGAGAATTTGCTCATATCAAATCCCCTGCACTTGAACATTGCCATGACCTCATGCAATGCTATATTTTAAAGCACAATTTTATATTTTCCTCATAATTAACCCACCTTGGCCAATATGGAATGCTATTACACTATTCTACTCTATATCATGCATGATTCTGATTTTGTACAATGCAATGCAAAGAAAACAATTCTATTTATTTATTTTTATTTTCTTGAAATGGCTTTGATGGAAAAACTCATAAAGAAGTTAATGACTTAAATTAGGGCTTTGGTACCATGGATACTTATCACCCTCAAGTTTCACTTCCCCATACCAAGCTTAAAAATGGGATTATTGTATTCACAAGTAAAATGTGCATCAACTTATGCATGAAAATTAAATGTGGAACCGGTTATTATTTGAGCAAATTTCTTGAAGGCAAATTTGTCATTATTTGAAGTGTGAAATATAAGAAAAGTAAAATCCAAAAATAAGAAAGCACGGTTTTAATCCTAAGTAATCCTCTCATCCATTACTCGAAAAATAGCTCACAATTAATATAAGTCCGTCTCAAGAGTAATAAGTCATTCGCCTTATGTGTAAAATCCTCATGTCATGCATTAATAAGTAGCTACACACTCGCTAAGGAAAGAAAAATAAAACTCACGCAATAATTTACATCCGCCGCCTTTTTGAGACTTTGGATCTTCAATCCCGTAACCCGTCAAGGTAATATTGGATTGAAGCAACTATTAAATCCCCGCAACCCGTCAAGGTAATATTGGAATCTAATAGTTACTATAATTAACACTTCACTGCCCCTCTTGGGAGTCTTGTATAATTATTTTTTTTCTTTTCTTTTTCTTTTTCTCTTTTTTTTTCTAGCCACTCATTTTTTTTCATAAGCTGCTCTTAATTTTCTTTATTCCTCACAAAGAAAGTTGAAAAGAATAAAAGGAAAAACACCCACTAAATATTAAGCATGACATAAGTCTAGTACACATAAAACGTTCTAACATAGAATCTTAAGACGTACTTATATCAACCATGAATGATTTGTCAAAAATGCATAAGAGATTACAAACCAATTAAAACCGTTCTAGATTATTTATTAACATATATACATGCGAAGAAACTATAGTTAAAGAAGAGAAGGGTTTAGCCACAAGTAATTATCATGAAGTTTATCTAGCCCTTTTATACTTGCTTCAAATCTATCATATCCTATTCTCCACAAATTTAAAGTCTCAAATAATGAGAGTGGTGGATGCTTAGCCTAATAGACCAATGAAGGACTACATGGTTAAGGATACTAGCTAGAGAATGCTTAGATAAGCAAACCCGGGTTGAGTCAAAATATCCATGGCGGGCCTAATATGTCAAAGATATCTAAATTTGTTAAACCATGTCCTTATTATATTTTTTTCTCTTTTTCAACTTTTCATAAAGAACAAAAGAAGAAATATATACAATGCAAATGTGTTATGCAAATGAAAAATGATTGATGCAAAAATTATGAATGCATATTTTTGGTGGCCAAAGTAGATCAAAAATTTGAAAAATGTTTGAAAAATTAATTTTCCATGTTATCATAAAGGTCAATGACAAAGTCTAGGTAAGGTCAATTCGATAGAAGACCCCCCCTACACTTAAGCTAAACATTGTCCTCAATGTTTAAGAGCATGGAAGTATAAACTTCCCCTACACTTATGACAATGAATAGACTTTGCTTAACCCAAGTTAAGGAAAGATCAACTATAGTGAATTCATTTTTTAAGCACAAGGTGTCTATGAAAAATCACAATAGTAACAAAGTGAACCGGATACAAGGGCCTCCTTCATAAGCTCCAAAGCATGTGATGAGTGAGCAACCCTACACACAACATGAATACAAAAGGAAGGTCTCCCTTACACTTCTCATCAACTCTCCATCCTTATTTCGAACCTACAACACTCTAAGTCTAAAACTTCTAAACCTAGTTATTCAAGCTTGATTAAAGGAGTCTCTAGCTCGACTCTTCCCACAATGAATTAATTCATAGGGAAAATGGGGATCTCTTGGACCATTTCCATGGAATGTCCTCCCCAAAATAGTGCTTAACACGGTGACCGTTCACTTTGAAATTAGGACCATCGGGTTGTAACAACTCAATAGTTCCATATGGAAATACTTGAGTAATATTGAATGGACCGGACCATCTTGACTTAAGCTTGCCCGCAAAGATTTTCAACCTTGAGTTAAAGAGGATAACCGGCTCTCCAACTTTGAACTCACGGTTCTTGATCTTAGCATCATGCAATTGCTTAGTCTTCTCCTTATAAAGAAATGAGTTCTAATAAGCAATGGCTCTCAGTTAATCCATTTCATTGAGTTGGTCCTTTCTATGTGAACCGGCTTGATTTAAATCAAAGTTAGCCCACTTGAGAGCCCAAGAAGCCTTATGCTCTAACTCGAATGGGAGGTGGCATGATTTTCCATACACAAGCCTATATGGAGTACAACCAATTGGTGTCTTAAAGGCCGTCCTAAAAGCCCACAAAGCATCATCAAGCTTATCTGACCAAGAAGCTCGATGCTCTCCCACTGTTCTTTCCAAAATTCTCTTCAAACCACGATTTGTGACCTCGGTTTGACTATTGGTTTGAGGGTGATACGCGGTAGAAAGTCTATGATTAACACCATACTTCTTCATCACTCTTGTGAATTGATCATTACAAAAGTGAGTACCACGATCACTTATGATGGCCCGAGGTACACCAAATCTAGCAAATAATTGCTTCAAGAATTTCACTACAACTCGAGCATCATTAGTAGGTAAGGCTTTGGCCTCAACCCACTTTGACACATAATCTACCGCTACGAGTATGTACTTATTTCTCTTAGAAGATAGAAAAGGTCCCATGAAATCTATTACCCACGCATCAAATATCTCACATCTTGAATGAAGTTTTATGGCATCTCATCTCGTTGAGTAATTTTTCCTTGTCTTTGACATACATCAAAAAATTTTAACAACTCTTGGGCATCTTTGTATATGGAAAGCCAATAGTAACCTGAATCAAAGACTTTCTTGGCGGTATAGTTGGGCCCAAAATGTCCACCCGTAGGTCCCTTATGACAAGCTTCTAAAATCTTAAATGCCTCGGGCCCATCTACACACCGTCTAATGATTTGGTCCGCACATTACCTAAAGAGGTAAGGGTCATCCCAAAAGTAATACTTCACTTCCATAAGAAATTTATTCTTTTGTTGGGAAGTGAGACCCTCTATTAGAACATCCCCCACAAGATAGTTTGCAATGTCCGCAAACCAAGGGGTGGCATCCTCTTGAGAAGAAATAGACATGAGCTCCTCTAATGGAAAGGATTCATTGATTTCCTTATGAGGCAAATCTCCTTGAAAAGGATACTCAAGTCTACTCAAGTGATCTGCCGCTAAATTATTGGCTCCTTTCTTATCACGAATCTCTATCTTAAACTCTTGTAGCAATAAAACCTGATGAGACTACTTTTATACATAGTCTCATCGTCCAAATCGGGCTTAAAATGCATTAAAAATCATTAAAACTGCCAAATATATGCTCGTGTTTGTTGCTTGTGTATTTTTAGGTACGGATATTGAGGAAAAGGCAAAAGATCACAAGAATCATTCAAAAACGAACACGGGAAACGAAGCCGCACAATGAACCGGGCCCAAATCTGGAATTTCCAAAAATACCCTTGAAGAATTGAAGATGGTCAAGTTTGGTCCCTCAACTTTTGAAGATTAACACTTTATACGCCTCAAATATTCAAAATTATGAATAGGGTCCCTAAAGTTTGAAGATATTACAAGTTCAGCCCTTGAAGTATGAAGAATGTGCATTAATGGCCCTTGTTTCAAGTTTATAAAGTTTTTGTGCTAAAAATGACAAGATGGCAAACTTGTTATAAAGGGATTTGGAGTTTGTTTGCTGTTTATACAAAATGAAAGGAAGAAGAAAACTTGGGGACCATTACTGCCAAACTACACAACTTCATCCTCCACTCACAGATTGACACCTCACCATACCCACCCATTTACCCATTATCCATACCCTACCCATAACCCAACCCGTAACCAAACCCACCCACCAGGTTTATTAAATAAACCTGGTCAATAACCAGTCAACCCCTCTTAATTTCCCCCCTAAACACATTTTTTAAAAACGTTTTTTCCCAAAACAGATCAAACTCACCTCTTAAACCCATAAACCCTAATCCTAAATTAATACTAAATCAAAGGGGTTTTGAGCACAACCCTCCAGATCCCTAATTAAACCCCAAATGTCCACATCCCAACCAAAATCCCCCTCACTAGACATCCCCATGTGACACTTTGGTACTCCCCTGCACCCATCACTTTCCCCCAAACCCAACACCAGACACATCCAACGTCTCCTAGCAACTACTTGGTCCCCAAGACCAAACAAACGTCCAAGATGAAGTTTTCACAACTGGCATATCACATGAAGACGAATATTGACCCAATTTTCAGTCAAACCAAGGGCATTTCAGGGAATTAGCACATTAGGGTTTTGCACATTGTAATATTTTAATCAGTATTCTAGAATAGTCCTAGTAGTAGTATAAATAGGGAATGTGTATGTACATTTCCCTTTGTTCCATATTTTCTTCAAAATTTTGTAATCCCTTTTTATGAAATTATAAAGTTGGTATTTTTCTTGGGTAAAATATAATTCCTTTTATCATTTTTAAAAGTTGGTGTTAGTTTATGAAGAATATCTGAGTTCCATTTGAATTTGTTCAAACACTTTGTGTTTGAAAATTTCAGAAAGAAGGTTTCTGAAATTTGGGTCTTTTGGTGAAATCATTGTTTCAAGGATTGTTTTTCCTGTATTATAAGTTAATTTGTTAAGTGTTTTTGAAAGAAAAATGTTTAAGAAGGTTTTGTGAAAAGGTTTTTAAAAAAGGTTTCAAGATAAATCAGAAAGTATTGTATTGTGCTTGTTCTTCTTTCTTTCTTAGCAGGTTTGGAGCTATTGTTTGTCAAAGGTTCTGCATAGGCCCCAGCCTATTTGGAGGTGGTTAAGCAACCACTGAGGGACCTGGATGTAGGTCCCTCAAGGTAAAATCTTTGATTCTATTTCAGTTTTCATAAATTTGGTGTTATTGTGATTTGCATGAAATTTGTGAAGAAGGTGTTAAGAGCTTGTTAATTTGGTTGTTCATGCTTGCTTTGATGTTAAAAGTATGTTAGTAGTGATTGAAATCAGTTTGGTTAGAGTTTGATGTGATTTGGTTGGTAAAAATCTTGATTTTCAGTCTAAAGGGGTGTTTGGATTTAGGTTTAGCTAGGTTCTATAACAAGATTTTTGGGATAAAACCTGTTAGAAACACTTCTTGAATGGTCATTAGGTTGTATGTTGGTTTATTTTTCAGTTTGGGTAGGTTTTAAGCAATTTGCATGTCAAAAAAAGTGAAAACATTGCATAAATCTGAATCTGCCATTTTTTGACCGATTTTGTTGAAAATTTACCACCAAAGCTTGAAGTCTGTTAGATTTTAGGTTGTTTTAGAATTGTGCATTGGTTGTATGCTATTTGGTGAGCTTGGTTGCAAGTTTTAAGTCTTTAAATTTCATAATTGTGCATGTAATTTATGCCTGCTGTTCATCAGATAACATAAAGCTTCATCAGAAACTTTTGTGCCTATATTGTGCTTGATTTTGTGTGATACTTGAGCTTGTTTTGTGTTTGCTTGACTCCCTACACTCCAACTGAGTGTAGGGGTGCCCATTTGACCATCAAACATCCACAAAAACCCAAGATCAAGTCCTCTTGATCATCATTTCACTTGTGAAGATAACTTTCTTCCTTTGAGTTCATAAAAACAAACCTGAGCACGTTTTTGGTTCCTGTTTGCTTTAATCTTGTTTATTTTGGATTGGTGTTTGTGTTTTGGTGATTAAAAGAGTATCAGGCTTGAGTTTTCTAAGTTTAAAAAAAAAAGTTTAAGCAAAAAGGACGTGGCCAGGACTCGAACCTGCGCCACTCCTCCCACAACCAAACGCGTTAACCATCTCTGCCCTAGGGTCTTTGACTGCTAGGTTTCATTTTAAATTATACTTAAGGTGTATTTGTTTTGTGACTTATTTAACAAACAACTTATTATTAAGCTATTTCCAGCTTATTTCCTTAAGGTTTTGACCAGTTAGCATTTTTCTTGTGTTTGTATTAGGTTTTAGGACTTTTCAGTGCAAAAAGTTTATTTTTCCCTTATTTAATTAATTTACTAGGACTATTTTTAGTTTAAATTTTGAAAAGTAACTTAAAAATAGGAAAAGTAATTTTAAAAATCCAAAAAAATAGTTTTTAGGTTTTATTTAAGTAACTTGAGGTTTACAGCCCAAAAAGTTTTCAAAAAGTCTTATTTTTGATTTTATTGGATTTTAGGGTTTTTAGCTAACTTTAAAATTTAATATAAAATTATTAACTAGGTTTTAGAAACTTTTGATTGCATTTCTGTTCTAGTTACATTATTTAGGATTTTTGGTAAGAATTATTTTATAAACTTTGAATTTTTTTGATTATTTTATTATTATTTTATTATTAAAAATTGAAGTTTGATTTTTTTTAGTTTTTACATTTTTCCTAGGTTAAGGACACATAATTAGGAGTTTTGTCACTTTCCAAATATTTTTAGGACTTTTCATTTATTTTCTAGAATTAATTTAAATTTTTATTGATTTTAATAGTTTTTAAGTGTTTAAAAATAGTTTAATTTGGTTTTAAAATTTTAAAAAATACTTTTTAGCTTAATTAGGTTATTTTTGAGGTTTACAAACTTTAAAATCTTGTTTAGGGCTTTTTAATAATTAATTGTGATTTTTAGGGATTTAATTAGCATTAAAAAGTCATTATCTAATTAATTAAAAGGTTTTAGCAAGTTTTGATTTTTTGTAAACTCTTAGAATAATATTGTGGATTTCTAGTAATTTTTAGGACTTTTTAGGTTAAATTTTTTATTTTTGCACTATTTACGGTTTCACGTGATCGCCGTTTTCGTCTTAGTTTAATCCGTTTTCGTAACCGTCTTTTCTTTCTTCTTTCTTTTCTTTTCTTCTCAATAAAATCATAAACATCATAAATCAATTCAATTCACAACACACGTGCCTCCTTGGGAAACGAACTTGGACTTATTTGGTCATTAGTGCTCGGTTTTCCTAAACCGACACTCGATACTTGCCCTATTTTACCTTCCTTTTCCTAAAGGGGTAAAAATACCACTATCATTTTGGCGCCGCTGCCGAGGAGGCGTGTTGTGTTTTGATTGAACATTGTTGTTTTTATACTAGCCATAATTAGTATTTGTATTAGTAGCACTCTACTAATATGTATTATCGTTTTTCGGTTTTTGTGTGAATATTATTAATATATTGTATACGTAGAACAATAAATTCACAAGTACTCCAAATACGTGAGAAATCACAACCTTGACTTGGGAGGTCATTACCCAATCATTGTATTCGAATCTCAAACCAAAGAAAAAGGCAAAAATAGATAAATACTTTCGTGAAGCTTAATCTTGAAAATACAAACTATAAGGTGGGTATAAGGCGGATATTATAAAATATATCCTAAGGAAAAAGGCTCTTAAGTGCTTCGCGCCGCCTCGTTTCCCCGCTTGCTTGTGAGTATTTTATTGTGAGAGCTAATCGAGGGTTTTGCCGCCCAAAGTATTATTACATATCATATATATTTTCTTGGTTTCTATTGATTAAACCTTCTTGAACGATTTGGTGTTCCACCATCGTTCTAAAGTCATCGAAAGCGTTCACTCCACGTGATCGTTTTCATTCCTTGAGGCTTCTTTAATCAAGAGATTTGATTAAGGAGGAGATTTGTAGATTTTTGTTTACTTAATACATTCACCAATTTCCAAAAAGGTTAATACCATCAAAAACCACAAAAAAAAAATTGAAAAACACAAAATACCAAAAAGAATCTTCTTTGCTCGTCTCCTCGTTGTACGTGACGTTTATGCTAACTCGTAATCAAGCAAAACGTGCACGTAGACGAAAGAACAAAACTCCCACTCCAACTCATTCTAGTGAGGAGTCTCCTATTGACGAACCCATTGTACGAGAAGCACCAACCATGGCGAATCAAACTATGATGGAGTTACTTCAAGCACCCACCGAGGGTTATGGAGAAGCTATTGTGATTCCCGCTATCCTTGCGGAGAATTTCGAGGTGAAAACGGGTTTGTTGTCGATGATCCAAAACAACAAATTCCGTGGTGATGAGAAGGACAATCCGCACAACCATATCCGCCAATTCAATCGTCTTACCATACCCAGAGAACTCTGTGTGGTGTGTGACTCACTAGCCACGACCCAAAAGAGAGAACTATATATCTCCTGAAGTAAGGCGCGACCCTGATGGTCCGCCTGCAGTAGGACATGAATAAGGGCGGTGTACTGCGCCTGTCGGGCCACAAATGCGTCGACCTATGCCTGTAGGGCACCAAGACTAGGCTGTCCAGCTCCTGATCCCTCTCCTACCTCGAAGGTCGAGTCGGTAATAGAATCACGCCTCCTCTTACGAGGTGGCAGAGCACTGGTGGGGTAAGGGTGATGTGTAGAAGGTGGTGGCAATGGTGGTAAGGAAGGCACAACCTGGTCCATCTCCCTAGGAGGAGATGCAGGTACTACAAGCAGTGGTGAAGTAGGGGATACAGTAGTTGGTGATGGGGTAGGTGAATCTAAAAGTATGATGACTCCGTCTGGCTGGTCATCTCTGGACTCGGTGTCAGATGCGGGTCCAGCAAATACTGATGTCGATGATAATGGAGTGGTGGTAGGAGCCATGAGCTCCTCGAAGGTAGTCACAACAGTAGGTGGCGTCATGATATCTGAAAATAGCATTTCAAAGTTGAGTAAGTTTTTAGCTTACATAATTCAAAAAGTTTTAAAGTGCATATGCGATGCGGTTTATGTCTTTTAACTACGCTTGTTAAAAGTATGAGTAGATACTTAGGTGATTTATTAACTCGAAGGTTATAAATCTGTGTGAGAAGTTAGTCCACATAATGTGTATGCTCTATGTGCTATATGCCTAACTTATAAAGGTTCCCCAAAAATCAACTTTCTTTTTATTTCATTCATTTTTAAAAGTTCAGTTATAGTCCAGTTTAAAATTTTTATTATATTAAAAAAATTATTTATCTATCTGGTTCTCTATAACGATGCTCTCTGATACCATTTCTGTAACACCCCCAAGTTGGTCAAATGCAGCGGAATCATACGTGGGGTGTTACTTGGGTGGATCGATAGCACACAACATATAGAGCAATGATCATAAAAGTCATTTAATACATATTACAAGAAATAATTGTACACACTTAGTATCTTGTTTGTAAAACCACATTTATTATAAAACTAAAGTAAATATCCCAGCCCAATGGTAGACATGATTCTCCCTAAAATGCTGGAATCCAATGCATGAACCTGCTTTATTTTCCTGAGAAAACATATAGAGTAAAATGTGGGGGTCAACACGAAGTTGGTGAATTCATAGGTTTAGTTAAATAATAAGTTACTAATATGCCAAACATCACGATCATGGTAAGACAATCACAGTCCAATACCATAGTAGTTCCTATTGCCCTGTAATAGAAGCTAGACAAAAAGTTGCTCAGTACGCCCATTTAGATCTGTCCTGATGTTGTTCCCTTAGTCCGACAATGATATAAACCTGTTGCTTGGCCTAAGCGTTTCGTGATAGCAAGTCACACAGGCCGGGTGTTGTCAATACCCGAATAGATCTATTCATACATATCGCGCTACACTATTAACTATTACAGTCCACGGGTATGGGGCAAACAATTGGCAATAAGTTGTTGTTGTCATCAGTGCATGTTTTGCATATTTAAAATATATATAGTTTTTGTATGTTTTCTCCCCCAGTTATAAAACAGTAAAGATGGGGCCATGAACTCACCTTAGTGGTAGTGATGTGAGGATGATGTCACTAAATAAACTGGCACAGTATGATCACGAACTGGAGAAATTACCGAAATAATTTTAGGTGCCTTAGTAAATGCATAATTAACAATGCATGATGGATGTATGATTGAAAAATGCATGATCACAAATTAATAAACTGTTATGACCGTTTAAGTGTTTACACTTATAGTGAACTGTAAATATATATATTTTTTGTTTCTAAAAAATATATATATGTAATTTGTTTAGTAAAATGGATAATAAATTAAATAACTATGTTTTACATTATTTAATTTATTGTAAGAAAATAAATACAATTTACTTTTCTTAAGTCCTCAAAATATAGTTAACGGGATTTTGTCGGTTTATAGAGTTTCGTGAATAGATTTGTTTAATTATCCAAACGGCTAAGTTAATTTATTAATAAAATAATTTATTAATATTTTTAATTAACTTAAATTACACTTGAGTCCTTGTTAGTATAACAACTTACCAAAAATACCCTTTAAGGTTTCGTTCGTTAAGTATATTGCGTCGTTAGTCCTTGTCCATTTAGTTTATTTACAAAAACACCCCTAGGGCTTACATAACTTTGGGGAAATGACCAAACACCCCCCCTAAGTCTCGGAAATTAAATAAGTTAGGGTTAGGGTTTGTTTTAAGTTTGCAAAATGAGAGGTCCCTAAAGTTTCGGATTATTTAAAAGAAAGATTTAGGGCTTGTAATAAGTTTCCCAAAGTGACACTTTTGGTCTTCATGTCTCGTCATATTTAAATATTAAACTAGAGCTTGTAATAAGTTTCTAAAAGTGGCAAAAATGACCCTTATGGTCTCGAAGTATTTAAAAACGAGGCTAGGGCTTGTAACAAGTTTCATAAATGGCAAAAATGACCCTTGAGGTCTCGGAATATTTAATAAGGCATCTAGGGCTTATATTAAGTTTAAATATTGGAAATAATGGCCCTTGTGGTTTCATTTAACCCATGGTTTAAAACAAACGCACCCTATACTTTGGTATTTGACAGATTCGACCCTTGTAATTTTATAAAGTCACGAAATCATTAATACATGTTTTATTAAGTTACCAAATCAACCACAACTCTCACCAATTGTCAAAATGGGCATGAAAAGTATCCCTAATTAGGATTTGGGCTTGAGCGGCCCAATTGGGTCTCGGCTTGGGTAAAGTGGGCCTATTGGGCTTGTTTAAATTTAACTAGTAAATATTAAATGGGCTAGTATTTATATTTTCCTTATTGGGCTTATACATTAATATTTCTAAGCTTAAATTTAAGGCATGTGCTTATTTGTATTCGGATTATTTTTAGCTTATATGAGGGCTTATATAACTTGGCTTATTTAATATTTCTAAGGCTTAAATGAGCTAGCTTAAATATATCTAAGTCTCGGCTTATATAGCTTTTTAGGGTTTACATGGCTAGCTTATATAGGGTTTTAGGTTTCGGCTTATATAAGCTTTTAGGGCTTAAATAACGTAGCTTATTTAACTTATAGTTTTCGGCTTATATAAGATTTTAGAAATTATATGTCATGGCTTATATATATTTTTAGGGCTCGACTTATATATGTTTTATAGGCTTGTAAAGAGCGCTTGTAAAGGATGCCTTCTCGAAGTTCGAAGTGTTGCGACTTCCTCCTTATGCACCGTGCTGCTTTTTCCTCGTCTGGAAGGGTCTCACTGGTCAAATAGTTGATAATCGGGGTCATCCATGTAGGTCCATCCTCCTCAACTATAGTAGCGACCTCCCCTTCCGTTATAGATTTCTCCTTCAGTATTTCCACCAAGACTTGTTTGGACAAGTGAGCGAATCTTGTGGATGCTATCTTGCTGAGAGCGTCTGCCTTCTTGTTCTCACCTCTTGGCACCTGCTTGATGGAAAATTTGTTGAAAGCCGCGATTAGTGACTTGACCTTTTCCAAGTACCTGACCATGTTGTCCTCCTTAGCCACGTATCCACCTAGAATATGGTTCGCAACAAGCCATAAGTCCACGTAGGCCTCAAGGTTGCGGACTCCCATTCTAGCGGCGATTTTTTAACCCGCAATTAATGCTTCATATTCCGCTTCGTTGTTGGTGGCCGTGAACTCAAAACGAAGGGCGTACGTGAATTCCATTCCTTCCGGATTTGTGAGGATGAGACCAGCTCTAGAGCCATCCGTACACGAAGATGCGTCCGTAAATAGCACCCATGGTTCTGTTGGAGACTCGTCCTGTTGAACGATTGGCCCTTCCTCATTCGGCTTCTCGATCAGGAAATCTGCCAAGATCTGGCCTTTCACAGCCGTCCTTGGCCTATAAGATATATTGTGCTCCCCCAATAAGATGCTCCATTTTTGTAGCCTCCCTGCCACATCCGGTCTATAAATAACCTGCTTGATTGGCTGGTCCGTAATAACTACAATTGGGTGCGCCTGAAAGTACCGGCGCAACCGCTTTGTAGCAAACACTAGTGCTAACACCAATTTTTCCATAGAGGAGTAATTCAGCTCTGGCCCTTGTAATGTTCTACTTATTAAGTAGACCGGAGTTTGCACTGTATCTCTATCTGTCAAGAGTACCGCGCTTATTACGCCATGAGTGGCTGAGAGATACATAATGAGTTCCTCCTTTGGCCGGGGAGCTACTAGCATAGGGAGAGATGCAAGATGCTGCTTGAGTTGGCCAAAAGCTTCCTCGGCTTTCTTCGTCCACCGGAATTCTCCCTTCCTAATGCACTTCTTGAGTGTCTTAAATAGGGGTAATGACTTCTCTGCGGATTTAGATAGGAACCTATTCAGCCCGGCTAGTTTCCCATTTAAGGATTGCACCTCCTTCCGCGTCTGAGGGGATGGCAGCTGTATCACTGCGTCCGTTTTCTCTGGGCAAGGTTTGATGCCGTTTGGATCAATCAAATATCCAAGGAACATTCCCTCCGTTTCCCCAAACGTGCATTTCTTTTGTTTAGCTTCATGTTAATCCTCCTCAGTGTGTGGAATTTCTCTTGGACATCCCAGAGAAGTGCATCCTCCGTATGACTTTTTATAACCAAGTCATCCACATAGACTTCCAAGTTGCGGCCTATCTGTGATTCAAAAGCTTTGTCCACCAGCCGCTGGTATGTAGCACCGGCGTTCTTTAGTCCAAACGGCATTTTCGTATAGCAATATACGTCCTGGCTTGTATGGAACGCCGTTTTTTCTGCATCTTCCTCCGCCATCTGGATCTAGTGATAACCTTTATATGCGTCTAAGAAGCATTTAAAAGGATATCCACATAGGGATTCCACCTTCCAGTCTATTTCCGGTAACGGGTAACAATCCTGTGGACAGGCTTTGTTCAGATCCGTAAAATCCACACACATGCGCCAACTTCCGTCATGTTTTTTGACCATGACCGGATTGGATAACCACTCCCGGTAGTATACCTCGCGCATGAGACCTGCGTCCACTAGTTTCCGTACTTCCTCCAATATTACTTGACTGCGCTCAGGCGCCTGGCCGCGCTTCTTTTGCTTGACGGGTTGGTACCCCTGGCGGATCTGGAGCTTATGTTCTGTTATCGCCCGTGGCACACCTGTCATATGCTTTGGCTCCCATGCGAATATATCTAGGTTTGCACTTAAAAGAGAGCACATGGCCCTTTTGCCATTATCCGAGAGTGCCCCTCCTATGGATATCTCCTGTTCCGGATAGTCGGGATGAATTGCCACCTTCCAATTGGGAGGTGGTGATCCATCCTTGGGTGGAACAGGTGGAGCTGGTGTTGTCACGGTATGACATTCGGATGCTGGTACGATTGTGTTGTAAATGGTGACGATTCCTCCCTCCACAGGGAATTTGATCATTCCGTGCGCCATGGAGGGTACCGCCCGTACAGCCAAAATACCTGGTCTGCCTATGATCCTATTGTACGGAGAATGTGAGCGTATCACCATGAAGTTCATCCACGCCGTAGTGGAGTGTTCCTCATTCCCAATGGTTACAAGCAGACGTAATTGCCCTATCGGCCAGATAGTGTCTCCACTAAAGCCAGTGAGCGGCGCCGTGGCCGGTACTAATTGGCTTCTTATTTCTGGGCATAACTGCACGAAACAGTGTTCATACAGTACCTCTGCCGACGAACCTCCATCCACATACATGCGACGAACATTGTGTGTTCCAATGCTTATCTCAATAGTGAGAGGCGCATCAATCACATCGCTTGCTGTGATGGGAGGGAATGAGATTTCCTTACCGCGTGAAGATTTTTGGCCAACTTTCTGCCTCGTGCGGCGCTGTCTGGATTGGATCATGTATATAGTCGAAGGTTTGTACTTTTGGGGATCCTTCTTATCATACTTCTTGTTGTCTTTCCCATCCTTCCAATCCTTAACTAAGTGCTTGAGTTTACCTGATTTGATCAGTGACTCAATGTGCTTCTTGAGTTGGATACACTCCTCCGTACCATGGCCCTTGTCATTATGGAACTCGCAGAAGAGATTTCCTTGCCGAGGGTCCGGCGGAGTTGTCATTGGGGGAGGCCTTGGAAAGTTTGTCCCTTCCGTCAGCAAGATCTCCCGGTAGGACATCTTTAGGGGGGTAAACTTATCGTCCGGCCGTCCTCCTTTGTTCTGGCTCTTATAGTCTGAGCCCTTGCTATTATTCTGATTGCCCTAACCGCCCGACTGTCTTCGAGACTGGTCGTTTGACCGGTACCCATTTCCTCTGGATGGGTAAGCCGCGGCAACAGCTGTTTCCCCTTCTATGAAATTTCTGACCCTTTCCATGAGGTCATCATATCTCTCTGGACGCTTGTCATTGAGGCGCCTGATCAATTCCCTGTCTGTTATGGCGTGCATGTAGTCAGAGATTTTCAGGAGTTCCGACATTGTTTTTGTGCGCGTGCACTCATCATCGAAGCGTTCAGTGAAGGCTTCTGTGGACTCCCCCGGCCGTTGTTTGATAGTCGCCAGTGAGACCGCATCCCTATTATACTTCTTCCTCTGAGTATAATTATTCTTGAACGCAGTGCGTAGTTCCGTGAAACTATCAATGCTTCGTGGAGGGAGTCCCTCAAACCAGTCACGGGCATTTCCAATCAGAGTTGAATTGAACATTTGGCACCATATAGGCATGGGCCATCGCTCAATTTTAACCTGCGTATCAAATATTTTAAGGTGATCATCCGGATCACCAGTTCCATCATAGGTCTTGACACAGGCCGGCATGCGACGTTTAGTGTCCTCGGAATAGTTCCGTATGCGGAGGGTGAACGGGTCTTCCCTGGGATCCGCCCATGGCCGGGTGAGCCTAGGGTCATCCCATGGTTCACACCATGGGCGTGAAAGATCCTCCGCTTCTGTATCTCGATAATAAGGGCCACCATAATACTCATCATTGTTTGGTGGTGGTGGAGGGGTACGCCTAGGTCGGCGACGCTTAGGCGGATGGTCATCTGAGTCCTCCCCTGACGGGTCTGGAGACGGCGGTGGTGCCCCATCCTTTGGGTAGGGACCACTTTTTTGGGATGAACCAGGAGATTTTTTCCCAGTGTTCATCCTGTCCCACACGCTCGTGCGGCGATCGGTTCTGGCCAGCTCTCGATCTGGTCGCTCGGGTGAACCGTCAGACTTATCTCCTCCTTCTCGAGACTGCATTAGTTCCTGTATGAGGTGATCTCCTATGCGCTCAAACACATTCCTGGGTTGAGGGGTTTCCTCAAAGATGCTCTGCTCCTGAGGCCGAGCTCTCCTTTTCCTCTGATTTTGGGAAGAGGCGATTGGTCCGGTGTCACCAAAGTTGAGTCTGGGTTGGAGGTTCCTCCCCAGATTCAACCTTGATGCGATCCCCGGGACGATCCTATCAAAGTTCTGCGTGAGAACTCGAGTGAGATCCTCCTCGCTGAGTGGTAGGACTTCTACTTCCTCCTCCGCTGACGGTCTGCGCGACTCCTTGTTAGGAGGGTTGGGCGCACTCCCTGGGTTAGGGTTGTCTAGGGTTGAAGTAGGTGGGGGTGTTATGGAGATCGTGCTCGTCACCCCCAAGGGCTGAAAACCGCCACGGTTACCAGGTCCGCCTGCAAGGCGGCTAGGTGATTGATTGGGGATGAGTATCCCTTCCCCTTAGGACTTCTGATTTCCAGGATTCGTGTTCCTGGGGTTGGCCTGCGGATGCCCCTTCGTCATTGGAAATTCAGAATGAGGTTTTGTTCTAGCTTAGTGTAATGGGTCCCACGGATGGCGCCAACTTGTTGATGCAAAAGTTGGGTGGTCCTTGCTAGACCCGAATTAGGCTTAATTCTGGTTGGCTGGGCTCCGGCTCCTGCACCAAGTGAATCGTCTGGTTGGGATCCTGCACACTAAACAACACGCGTTAGGCTTACCGTGGGAATGTTTCCCACGATTAGACTCCGGCGTGAGAGTAAGTGATAAGTGTAGTTTTTACCACTCTTTAGGAAAAGAGCGTGCACGACGATTTAGGAAAACCGTGTGTAAATGACCCTAAGTGTGAGTTCGTTCTCGAGGAGGCACGTGTGTTGTGTAATGAGTTGATTGATTGATTGATTTTATGAAGAAGAGAAGAAAAGAAAATAGAAATGAGAATGAAAAGAAAAGACGGTTACGAAGACGGATTAAACTAAGACGAAAAAGCGATAACGTAAAACCGTAAATAGTACAAAAATTAAAATTTTAACCTAAAAATTCCTAAAAATTACTAAAAATCCACAATATTATTCTAAGAGTTTACAAAAAATAAAAACTGGCTAAAACCTTTTAATTAATTAGATAATGACTTTTTAATGCTAATTAAAGCCCTAAAAATCACAATTAATTATTAAAAAGTCCCAAACAAGATTTTAAAGTTTGTAAACCTCAAAAATAACCTAATTAAGCTAAAAAGTATTTTTTAAAATTTTAAAACCAAATTAAACTATTTTTAAACACTAAAAAACTATTAAAATCTATTAAAACTTAAATTAATTCTAGAAAATAAATGAAAAGCCTAAAAAATATTTGGAAAGTTACAAAATTCCTAATTTAGTATCTACAATCTAGGAAAAATGAAAAAAGTAGAAAAAACAAATTTTCTATTTTTAGTAATAAAATAATATTAAAATAATCAAAAAAATAAAAAGTTTATAAAATAATTCTAAAAAATTACAAAGGACTGATCTTGTAATATCTTCAAACTTTAGGGACCCTATTCATAATTTTGAATATTTGAGGGGTATAAAGTGTAAATCTTCAAAAGTTGAGGGACCAAACTTGACAATCTTCAATTCTTCAAGGGTATTTTTGGAAATTCAAAACTTGGGCCCGGTTCATTGTGCGGCTTCTTTTCCCGTGTTCGTTTTTGATTGATTCTTGTGACCTTTTGCCATTTCCTCAATATCCGTACCTAAAAATACACAAGTAACAAACACAATGCATATATTTGGGTATTTTAATGATATTTTATGCATTTTAAGCCCGTTTTGGACGATGAGACTATGTATAAAAGCAGTCTCATCAATCCCCCATACTAAACCATTGCCGTTCCCTCACGCAATGCTAGAATAATGTATCGTAGCACCTCCAAAATTCATTTTATTCACTTTATTGGAATGATAAACTAGCTATACTACTACTACTTCTACTTGCGTTTTAGACATAATGTATGATTTTCATCGCAAAATGGGACGTTTAGGTTCATAGAATAAGAACACGTGAATGCTTCCTTAGAAATAAATTCGTCGTCCTCGATTTTCAACCTAATTCCATGCCAAGCGTGCAACGAGATCACTGTCATTATAAGTTAGTAATGCTAACACTACTCATATGCCCTAATCACGTACTTATCCTCCCATTATTCCTAGGTTGTATCTCTTATATTTTATTTTGTTTTAGTGATCACGAGGATACATTGTTTGACTTATGCGATAATAAAGATTTAGGTCTAAAAATAGAGTCCTAACGGTGTAACTAAGACCATTAAATCAATAACCCCTCCTAATAGACAACGATGTTAAAAAATTAAGTCAACAAGAAGAATCGATAAACACGGTTTTATAACGGTTTAGAACATGAGACTTATTACCAAGATTTTTATACGCCCCCTAACGGAAGGGCCTTATTATCTTTGGTTTACCTCCATCTTTTATTCAACTTCCCCATGAAGCTTTTATTATGAATTCGGTCTTGCCTTGCCTTTTATTATCCGCCATCGGTGGTTTTATTAGCCAAAGACGTATATCCTCACGCTAAAGCGAATTTTATATCTTTAAAGCTTCGAAGATTAAGGCTTGATTCACTTTCAATTTTGCATAGATTTTAGGCCTTGTGGGGCTTCAAATTGTTTGCTAGATTTAGGTGAGCACTTGAAATCTTATTATTGGGTGAAGCTTTCGATTATTAGGGTGCCAATACTTCAAAACCGTGACGCTGGCGATACCTTAATGTCTTCCCAATTTAATTACACGGAAGCTACTAGAAAAGACTAGAAACCCAACAATCCTAACTAAACCGCTAGTCAATATTTATTAAGCAAAAAATATTTACAAGCGAAGGGAGAATATGCAAACAACAAGAACACATGAGTTTTTGAAAGAATACGAGTACTCTCCGTTTAGTATAGTAACTTATAATTAACCCTATCATTTCTCGTCCTTATTTAAGAGACTTAGCCTAATGTGTAGTTAAGGAATCAAAGCTAAGTGCTCAACACGCACGGTCGAGTCAAAAATTACTCTTATTCTCGCCATCGGAAAATCTACATTCGTGTCTTCAAACACTTATAAAACATGAGAAAAATTTAAAATTTGGCCATTTTTATCCTTATTTTGCAACAAAACGATAAACAAAAAGATAAACTTTGGAAAGCGTGAAGGTTTGGCAAGGCAAGTATCTATTCACCCCCCATACTAAAGTTAAACATTGTCCTCAATGTTTCGAGTCTAGGGGTGCAAACACCCCCATACTAGAGACGTAGTCGAATGTCTAATCTAGCATGGAAAGGGTGTAACCAATAAATTAATAGCCGTTTATGAAGTGTGCTAAAAACCTAAGGTTAGAACATAAAGGATATATCATATGGATATTGAGAAATGTCTTCAAAGCAAACGATCGAGTGCTCCCATAAAACGAACACGAGAGGCTCCAATCGTGAAGATCATGATCTAAAAACCACAATGCACAAACAACCACGGAACAAAGGTTGGAAGGGCAAAAATCCCCTCACATTAATCTAATTAGAAAGCAATAATATGTACATGGATAAGCATGGGTCTCCCCCACGAGGCACCTTGTTTTTGATAACCGAGTCAAAAGCTCGACTCGAATCCCCATAAATGTGATCATTTAGGGATATCATGGTATGGTCAATTTTTGGTGGGGCTTACATGATAAACAAGGCCCAAAAACAACCGGTATAAAGGACTAAGTCCTTTGATGGTGCAAAATACCGGGATCGAAGATGGCGTTCTCGTTTTCATTGGAAAAACAAATCAACGCCACTTCATCATGAGTCAACAAAAACTCAAAGAGTTTCAAGAAAATAGACGAGAAGAAATAGAAGGGTGGGACAATGGGTAAGTCATGAAAACATTGAGCTACTCGAGGTAGACTCGCACCAATCAAATGAAAAGATTTTCCATTTATTGCATCGGTGGAAGACCGAGATTTCCCTATATAAGCAATTCCAGGATCAAATATCTCGTCCTCGGTGGAGAAAGGGGAGGGAACATAAGGGGATTCCCCCATACTAATTCCACACAAAGCATCGTCAAAAGGAGAAGACAAGCTTGTAGTACTCAATACACGTGGTGATGACGGAGTTAGAGTTGTAGAAAAATCTTTTAAATTCAATTTAAAATCTTTTCCTTTTTCATCTTTTACATTCTCCTTGTGAAAACCCGATTTGATTATGTCAAAAATATTTGGTGTATCTAAAGCAATGTTAGTCACACTAAAAATTCTCACATTTTGAAATCTTTTTGGTTTAGGTGGTGGTAAGTTTTCAAATCTTTTGTCAACAAAGAAAACTCCCCCATCGGGATCAACGTATTCATCATCCGAAGAATCATTCACAATTGGAACCGTAGGCTTAACACTCTTAACCTCCACCGGCGGAGGGGACGGAACTTCATTTTTCTCAACAACTCCTAAAACTCTATTTGAAATCTTTTTGCAAATGTTTTTGGTGGAATTGACATTGTACAAAGATGTGATAGAATACACATGAGAAAGAGTGGAGTTTTGGTTGCATTAATGACGAGTTCTTCCTCATTGAAACGAAGAGTGATTTTCCTTGCATGCACATCGATAAGTGCTCTCGAGGTATCCAAAAAAGATCGACCTAAAATTAACGGAACTTTAGGATCGATAGGAATGTCAACAACAATAAAGTCTACGGGATAGTAGAACTTTCCAACTTTCACAAAGACGTCCTCGGCAACTCCACAAGCTAGAATCGTAGAATGATCGGCCATTTCGATTGACATTCTTGAAGGAGTGAGATTTGGAAGATTGAGCGATTTAAAAATCTCAAGAGGCATCAAATTAATACTAGCACCAAGATCGGCCAAGGCGTAGCATTCTTCCATGTCTTGTATAGCACATGGGATTAAAAACTTGCCGGGATCACCGACTTTTTGAGGTATGCGGCTTAGAAAAACCGATGAACAACTAGACGATTTTTGCAATTTTTCTTTGTTATTCAACATACTTTTGAAGTTCGCGGCAAATCGAGGCATCATGACTAAGGCGTCGGCAAAACTTATATTAAAATGCAAGTCACGAAACATTTTTACAAAAAGTTCAAATTGACAATTATTTCGTTCTTGTGCGTTTTCCTTGTCTCGTCTTGAAGGGTAGGGTAAAGGTGGTGTGGGTTGGGTCATAGTAGGCATAGGCATCAGCCTTGGAATCTCGGGTTCCATGATGGGTGTGGGTTCAACCGTAGGTGTGGTTTGAGCGGTACTTCGTGGGATTGTAATGTGCTCCTTTTCGACCATCACCTCGGGTTCTTTCTCGATTTCCTTCTCCGTAGAAGTACTTGGACGAGAAATGGGTTCTTTGAAAGTTTTACCACTACGAGTAGTAATAACCTTCAACTCTCCTTTCGGGTTCACGATGGTATCACTAGGAAGACCACCCGAAGAAGAGGGCTTACACATGATAGCTTCAAACATTTTAGCCATTCGGTCTTCAAATTTAGATTGCCTAGCATCCGCTTTTAACAACTCTTGCTTAATCTCATGTTGACCTTGCTCCATTTTTTGTTGATTTTGTTGGAGACGTGTGACATTTCCTTCCATTTTATTAGCATGAGTCTTAAGTTCATTAGCAAGTTCGTTTTTAAGCTCGTTTTTCAACTCGGATCTTAAGCTAACCATTTCACGTTGCATATTGTCAAACTTAGCATCGTTTGCCTTAGCATAATTCAAAAATTCTCCTTGAAGATTTTTGGTGTGATCATTTTGAAAACCTTGTGTAGAAGTTTGAAAATCACGGTTTTGGTTTTGATTTGAAATTTGCCCATTTCCACTTTGATAATTACCCTTGTTGTAATTCCTTTGATTGCCTTGATAATTACCACCTTGTTTGTTGTTTCGATAGTTATTAGCATTTTGATTTGGTGGAGCTTGATTTTGGCGGGAACCTTGGCCGTTTTGGTTATAAGTTCCCGTGGCTATATAAGCACTCGAAGTGTTACCATCCGCGGTAATGCACTCGGAAAGATCATGAGCTCCACCACACGACAAACAACTCTTAGAAACCGCTTTAACCGAAGCGGAATTTGAAGCTTCTTGAGCTTTCCAATGGGACATAAGAGTCGAAAACCTATCGAAAAACCGATTCTCCTCATTAGCTTCATCATGTAAGGCATTGATACTACGAGACGATGATGAGCCCATTTTGGCAACACTCGGTGTGTTACGAGGGCTATAAACCTTAGACCTATTCTCAATTATGACCAAAGCTTCCTCGACCATTTTACACAAAAAATTACCACCCGCGGCGGCATTTAGATAATCTCTTTCATGATCTTTAAGTCCATTGTAAAACGTGTCTATTTGGTGTAAGTCGTAAAATCCGTGATGAGGACATTCATGTAACATATCTTTAAACCTATTCCAAGCCGTTGAAAAACTTTCATTTGATTCTTGTGAAAATTTAGAAATCTCATTTTTCAAATGCGTAGTCTTAGAGGGCGGAAAAAATTGGTTCACAAATTTCGAAACGAGATCCTTCCACGTCAATATAGAATTGGGTGGCTCTTTCTCTAACCAAATTTTAGCGGGCCCCGCTAAGGAATACGAAAAAAGCATCATCTTAATCGAGTCATTCGAGACATCCTTAAATTTGCACGTGGCGGTAAGACGATTAAATTGGCGGATATGGTTGTGGGGATTGTCCTTCTCATCACCACGGAATTTGTTGTTTTGGATCATCGACAACAAACCCGTTTTCACCTCATAATTCTCAGCAAGGATAGCGGGAATCACAATAGCTTCTCCATAACCCTCGGTGGGTGCTTGAAGTAACTCCATCATAGTTCGATTCGCCATGGTAGGTGCTTCTCGTACAATGGGTTCGTCAATAGGAGACTCCTCACTAGAATGAGTTGGAGTGGGAGTTTTGTTCTTTCGTCTACGTGCACGTTTTGCTTGATTACGAGTTAGCATAAACGTCACGTACAACGAGGAGACGGGCAAAGAAGATTCTTTTTGGTATTTTGTATTTTTCAATTTTTTGTGGTTTTTGATGGTATTAACTTTTTTTTTGGAAATTGGTGAAATGTATTAGGTAGACACAAATCTACAAATCTCCTCCTTAATCAAGTCTCTCGATTAAAGAAGCCTCAAGGAATGATAACGATCACGTGAAGTGAACGCCTTCGATGACTTTAGAACGATGGTGGAACACCAAATCGTTCAAGAGGGTTTAATCAATAGAAACCAAGAAAATATATATGATATGTAATAATACTTTGGGCGGCAAAACCCTCGATTCACTCTCAAAATCAAATACGCACAAGCAAGCGGAGGAAACTAGGCGGCGCGAAGCACTTAAGAGCCTTTTTCCTTTAGGTCGTGAAATACAACCGCCTTATACCCACCTTATAGTTTGTATTATCAAAATCGAGCTTCACGAAAGTATTTATCTATTTTTGCCTTTTTATTTGGTTTGAGATTCGAATACAATGATTGGGTAATGACCTCCCAAGTCAAGGTTGTGATTCCTCACGTATTTGGAGTACTTGTGAATTTATTGTTCTACGTATACAATATATTAATAATATTCACACAAAAACCAAAAAACGATAATACGTATTAGTAGAGTGCTACTAATACAAATACTATTTATGGTTATATAAAAAACAACAATGGTTCAATCAAAACACAACACGCCTCCCCGGCAGCGGCGCCATTTTGATAAGTGTAGTTTTTACCACTCTTTAGGAAAAGAGCGTGCACGACGATTTAGGAAAACCGTGTGTAAAAGACCCTAAGTGTGAGTTCGTTCTCGAGGAGGCACGTGTGTTGTGTAATGAGTTGATTGATTGATTAATTTTATGAAGAAGAAAATAAAAGAAAATAGAAATGAGAAAGAAAAGAAAAGACGGTTACGAAGACGGATTAAACTAAGACGAAAAAGCGATAACGTAAAACCGTAAATAGTACAAAAATTAAAATTTTAACCTAAAAATTCCTAAAAATTACTAAAAATCCACAATATTATTCTAAGAGTTTACAAAAAATCAAAACTTGCTAAAACCTTTTAATTAATTAGATAATGACTTTTTAATGCTAATTAAAGCCCTAAAAATCACAATTAATTATTAAAAAGTCCCAAACAAGATTTTAAAGTTTGTAAACCTAAAAAATAACCTAATTAAGCTAAAAAGTATTTTTTAAAATTTTAAAACCAAATTAAACTATTTTTAAACACTCAAAAACTATTAAAATCTATTAAAACTTAAATTAATTCTAGAAAATAAATGAAAAGCCTAAAAAATATTTCGAAAGTTACAAAATTACTAATTTAGTATCTACAATCTAGGAAAAATGAAAAAAAGTAGAAAAAACAAACTTTCTATTTTTAGTAATAAAATAATATTAAAATAATCAAAAAAATAAAAAGTTTATAAAATAATTCTAAAAAATTACAAAAAATCCTAAATAATGTAACTAGAACAGAAATGCAATCAAAAGTTTCTAAATCCTTTTTATTAATTTAATATTTAATTTCAAAGTTGGTAAAAAACCCTAAAATCAAATAAAATTAAAAATAAGACTTTTTGAAAACTTTTTGTGATGTAAACCTCAAAAATATAAATCAAAACCTAAAAACTATTTTTATAAAATTTTAAAAGACTTTTCCTATTTTAAAACTAATTAATAAAATACGGCTAAAGAAAAAATGATAAAAAATAATAAAAGAAAGGGAAAAATTGAAAACTTAGCCAGAAAAATCCTAGACCCTATACCACCCCTAGGAAAAATAAGTTTGGGCTAATAAGCTAAGCCAATAAGCCGTGGGTGGCTTATTTAGCTACAGCTTTTAAATGAAAAGCCCAAACAAAAACCACTTACGTATATAATGGAATGAAAGCTTAGCAGTCAAAGTCCCTAGGGCGCAACGATATTGTGTGTGTGTGGTGAGAGGAGTGGTGCAGGTTCGAGTCCTGGCCACGTCCTTTTTGGTTTTTTTTTTTTAAGCTTTTAAATCCAAACCTGATGATTCTTTAATCTCCAAAATACAAACACAAATCAAATTTTAACAAGATTAAGCCCTTCCAATGACAAAAACGTGATCAGTTTTGCTTTTTATGGAAACACAAATAAGAACAAATTCTTCACCTGTGAAAATTTGTGTCAAGAGGACTTGACTTGGGATTTTGGTGGATGTTTAATGGACAAATGGGCACCCTTATACTCCTTTGAGTATAAGGAGTCAAGACAAGCACAAAAAACACAATTACTAGCACTCAAATCCACACAAGATGGCAAAGAATGTTGCTGATATCACTAGCACTAGTCTGGTGGTATTTTGCTTAGATTACTTGCACAAAATCGACTTTCAAACCTCTAAATCTTGCATACAAGTCCACAATCTAGCATACAACTGATTCACAACCCTAGAACTACCTAATATCTAACAGATTATCACACTTGGAGACTCAAATTCACACAGAAATAGCACCATAGCAGTTTTCTGATTTTACACCATTTTCTTCAAACTTTATCATGCAAATGTGTTTAAGAACCTCACCAAACAGCAAGCTAAGCTATCCTACAACCTATAACTAACCTAATGAGTGATTGAAACACGTTTTAACACAAGATTAATACCAATTATCCTGATTTAAGCCTTGATCCAAACACCCCTTAACTTTCAGATTATGAACTGCTTCAAACAAAAACTTAACAAAACTGATTTTTAAAACTTCTATCATGCATATAACACTAAACAAACTCAAATCAAACCATTTAAACACACCTAAACTTCTATCATGCAATAATCACATAAACACCAAAAATATGAAAAGTGAAAATGGGAAAAGATTTTTACCTCAAGGGACCTACATCCAGGTCCCTAGTGGTAGCTTAACCACCTCCTATAGACCCGGGTCTATGCAGAACCTTGGAACAACAATCCTTCAACAAATCTGCTAAGAAAAATGAGAGACAAGCAAAACAATATGCTATATTTTTTTTTTCTTAAAACCTCTTAAAACCTTTTCCACAAACCTTGAAACCTTTAACACGTTTTAAAAACAAGATCAATATTCAGAAATTCAAAAATTCCAGTCCACTTTCACTTCTCAAAATTCATAAATTTCTGAAATTATCAAACTTTTTCAAAACCTATTTTGAAACTCCAATAAACACTAAGTGTTTAACAAATATCAATGGAACTCAGACTATTCAAGCATGCACCAAATTTCTAGAAAACAATAAAAGGAATTACAATTTATCCAAAAAATACCAACTTTATAATATTTTAAAAAGGATTACAAATGCTTGAAAAAATCTGGAACAAGCTTAAATGAGATACATGCATCTCATTTTATAGTAGCTAATGGATAATTCTAGAAAACTAATAAAAAATTACAATGTGTAAAACCCTAGTCCTTAAAAATCCGAAATTGCCCTTGAGTTCTTGGTCAAATCGTCCATGTGATGGCCAGCTGTTGGAATCTTGATCTTGGACGTTAAAAACTCCTTGGAGGCCAAGTAGAAAAATCCTGGACGCTTAATTGGTCGGGCATTGGGTTTGGGTGAAAGTGATGTTGCAGGGGAGGGACCCACAAGACACATGGGTGTGTCTTGTGGAGGTTTAAGGTGTGGGTTTAAGTGAGAAAATGGTTAATTAGTAATCTGGACAAAAAGGGGCAAAACCCCTTTGATTTGGGATTAATCAAACCTGGGGATATTAGGGTTCTAGGGTGATTAGGGGGGTGATTAGATCCTTTTTGGGGAAAAACGTTTTTAAATTAGGTGTTAGGAGGGAAAGTGGGGTGGTTTGACTGGATAAGTTGACCAGGTTTATTAAATAAACCTGGTTGGGTAGGTTACGGGTATGGACTGGGTATAACATGGGTAATGGGTAAGGATTTGGGTGGGTTGTGTGACGTGTCAACTCATGAGTGGGTGTGTAGGTTTAGCTGTCTGGCAGAATTGGCCCCCAAGTTTCTCTCTTTTGTTCACTTTGTGAAAAATAGCCAACAACGCCCATTTAACACTTGACAACTTTTGGCAACTTGTCATTTTTGGCACATATACTTTTCCATACTTTTAACAAGGGTCTTTAATGCACATTCTTCATTCTCCAAGGACTGATCTTGTAATATCTTCAAACTTTAGGGACCCTATTCATAATTTTGAATATTTGAGGGGTATAAAGTGTAAATCTTCAAAAGTTGAGCGACCAAACTTGACAATCTTCAATTCTTCAAGGGTATTTTTGGAAATTCAAAACTTGGGCCCGGTTCATTATGCGGCTTCGTTTCCCGTGTTCGTTTTTGATTGATTCTTGTGACCTTTTGCCATTTCCTCAATATCCGTACCTAAAAATACACAAGTAACAAACACAATGCATATATTTCGGTATTTTAATGATATTTTATGCATTTTAAGCCCGTTTTGGACGATGAGACTATGTATAAAAGCAGTCTCATCAGTAAGTAATCGGTTAGGGTTTTATGTGAGTTGAGAGTATAGATCGTAATGCCTTTGTGGAACCCTTGGGGGTTCCTTTTATAGGCAGTGGAACCCTAGTGGGCTGCCACTGATACTTCGGCCCCAAGGAAAGGATAACTATCAGAATTGGAATGATTGTTATCTTCTAATTATGGTAGTGAATATCCTCCTCTTTTGGGGTAAACCTATTCCTAGACAAAATATGATTCTGTCTAACCCTATGTCGGCCGCACCGGGCCGTGGGCCGCACACATGTGTGAGGTCACTGTTCATCCAAGCCCATAAGCCTGAATGACATTATCCCACCCATCTGTGATGGGCCGGATACGGGTAGTACCCGTGGGCCGGGTTCCTGACCCGGCTGGGGACTATACGTCATCAGGCTTAAATATCTAAATTATATATTTCAAGGCTTATATGACTTATGGGCTTATATAAGCTTAAATATTTCGGCTTATATTACTTTTTATAAACTTTTGTGACATAGTGATTTACTTTAGGGCTTACACTAAGTTCTTCATTCATATCCTTACAAGTTATAGGGTGTTAAAGGTAAGATTAACCATAGACATCATATAAGCTGTGGGCTTATATGTTGTTTGGGGTTTGTTTATATGTTTTAAACGTATGCATGTACTCCTAACTCCATTTTATAGTATAAACGTGCACGAGAAGTAAAATGAGTAAGGAAAAGCTTAGAGAAGGTTTCATACTTACTTGTTTCAAGAAAACTTGGTGATGACAAAGGTTTAGGAGTTTTAGATGTCGAGTTCCTCTTATTGTGACCCAGGATGATCTTGGACTTGACTTGAATGCTAAATATCTTGGATGATAAGCACTAAATGCTTGGAGAAGACTAAGAATGGATAGAAGTAAATTCTAGGAGTCGTCTAGGTGTTTTGTTAAGTTTGTATCCGAATGGGAGTGTAGTGAGTGATGTGTGAGTTTACTAGTATGATAAATATCACAAAGTGAGATTGAGAGGAGTGGCTTGGGGCTTATACACGTCCAAGAGAGAGATATATGCTAGATTTGGAGATTTTTGGAGTGTACCATGTAAGTACATGTTTTAATGAGCAAATATGTACATAAGACCCTTACATCTCTTTTTCCATCGCATGTTATGCTTCCAAGGGGACCAAGTAAGATTTGTATAGTGTTTCTAATAAATGGAAGGTTTGTACAAGTGCAAGAGTTCTGTGGGTGTGCTCTATCACACGTCTTATGTCAAAAGAGGGGTGCTAGGTGGCTTGTTTTTGTGATACAAGTATAGTGAACCTAGTACACTCTTTAAATGCCAATGTTGTACATGGTGTCATGGTTTTGTGTTACAAACCGGTGGTATTGGCTAGTCAAGGAAGGAAAAAATGTTTTCTATAGTGTATGCCTTAATGAAATATGTTGTACAAGTCTAAAAAGTCAAAAGTGTAAATCAGTCTAGGGTATTTTTATGTTTAATTTTTATGTCTAAGTATAGTCACTAGGAGTATAGGTATAGTATTGTGTGAGTATGTTTAAGTCTAGGTTGATTTTGGTTAAGTTTGGGATCCTTGGTGAAAGTATGGTCATTTTTAGATGAGAAAATAATTTACTATATTATAAGTATGACAACTTAGTTTAAATAAGTTAGAATGGTTAAAGGTAATGTTTATATATAAAAACAGTTGATGTCGTAACGTAATGTCATTTATGATGTAAGAAATATATATATATATATATCAATATATTTAAAAGCTTTAAAATAATACTTAAGTAAATATTATTAATTGTGATCATGAGTTTGGATTTATGAACCAATATGATGAATGCTTATGATTATAAGTTCAGGTGACTTAAATGTCCCAAAAGGAGTGATTGTTTATTGTCCTGCATGCTCATAGAATGTAGTCATCCAAATGTGACTGCGTCCTTATGATTAAATGTTCAAAATCATATTGTATGCTATTTTATCAAATGTCTCCATGTTTTGATGATTAAAATAATGTATGCTCATGTATGATGCATATGATTGCTCAAAAGATTTCATGCAAAGGTGGTAATATATATATTCAAATATCATGAGGTGACATATACAATGATGACATAGTCAAAACTTGAAATTTACAGGTTTTACAATTACCTTATAGTATTTGGCTTTGTGCAATGATACTGTTTGTGATGTTTGTATTCCTAAACTTGATTTTATACTGCTTTGTAAAACACTGTATGGAATTATTTGAAACTCTGAACTTGATTATTCTTTTATCAAATAAATTATGAGTTTATAAAACTCTATAAATTCACCAACTTTATGTTGACCGTTTTAAGCATGTGTTTCTCAGGAAATTAAGCTGGATTATTTGAGCATGGACTGAGCATCATTTAGGAGCATAAAAATTACTGGGGATCTATCTTTTTACTAGGATATTTGTAACAACTGATATTCAACGATTCAAATGATTGTACTAAATTAATACTTGTATCAATTGTATTTCAAAATCATATAATTATGATCGATGCTTTGTATGCCATTTGTTCTTCGATCCACCTAAGTGATACCGGATTTGTGGTGTCACATAATGGTATTAGAGCGATGGTTATAGAGTATCAGATCAAAAATAAAATTGTTTTTCTATTTTATTATCTGAACTATAACCGGATTAAAATTTCAAAACCAGGTTTTTGATGGGACATACTTAGAGAGCATATAGCATAGAGAGCATGCATAACTATATGATTTAAATTCACATTCATTATCCTATGCATTTATAATTTATGATAGTATTAGATACTAACTCTTTACGTGCTTACGTATTATTATTGTTTAATATCTTTATGAAGATATTAAAATACTCAAAGTATTTAATGAAACATATAAAAAATGTCATGTTAGTAGGGAGCTTCATACTAAAGATGTTCCATCTCGATATTATGTTTGGACTGAGTGGTTGGGTTTACGATTTAAAGTTCCCTCGCTCCTCAAACGTTTATAGAATGGCTTTTGAAGTATGATGGCCCGAACAATGCATTGTAACCACGAACAACCTAATACACAACAAACCCTTGAAAATATCTAACTGGAAATCTAAATAAAATCTTTGGAAATATTCTGAAATCTAACCAAATCTTTGAAAAAAATCTAACCATATATTTTTTTATAAATCTTGGGATAATCTTAACGTATCTTTAAAAATCTTACAATATCTTTGAAAAATCTAACTAGATTTTATAAATTTTAGAAAATATAACTAGATTATATACATCTTTGAAAATTTGATCATATTTTTTTATAAATCTTAGAAAAATCTAAAAAGGATTCTAGAAATCTTATCTTAAAGAATCGTATCTTGGAAAAATCTAACAAAATCTTTGAAAAATCTAAAATTAGATTTTACAAGATTTTTTTTGGAGATCTTGATTAGTTTGTTGAACTTATAATAAACTTGTAAAAACCCTAAATCTATGAATTACCTTGGTAAATTTTTATTTTCATTAATGGACTAGCTAAACCCATATAAAAATATAGCCGAACCATTAACTAAGCCCATTAGGCCAATTTGGTGCCTTGTGAGCCCACCTAGCTAATCTTAAATTATTAATGGACTTAAAATATGTGTAGAACCAATAGGAAGCCCATTAGCTCTTTTGGCACATTTAATAAGTCCACTTGTTTTTATACTTAAATAAAGGTTTTATACCAAAAATATAACTTATAAAAACTTTTGGTCTAAAAATGTAAATTAATAAAACCTAGAGGTTAAAATCGTGACATTTGTAACTTGTTTTGGCAAAACATTAAGTACAAGGACTAATTTTGTGAATATCCGAAAGTTTAAGGGTTAATAATTGCCATTCATGACTTATTAAACACTAAGGACCATTTGTGCAAATTTCCCAAAAGTTAAATTGACATTTTATAACCCTAAGGACTATTTGTGTAATTAGCCGAAACATTTTGAATCCCTAGGGACTAATTTCGCCACCTGATGAAAGTTATAAAACCAAATTTTAACTAGAGGGACAATTCTTGCCATATCCCGAAAGTATTACAAGCCCTAAGGACTAAAAGCGCCAAGATCCAAAAGTAATACATTTAATAAAATATGGATGGATTTTTTTGCCTATATCCCAAACATAAAAAAACTCTAAAACCTTTTATTCATTTAATTTATTAAAACTTAAACAAATCCTAAACTAAAAGGACTAGAACCATCATTTTCTCAAACTTGTAATCAAAGGACTATTTATTAACTTGTGGAAACTTTGGGACTAATATGGAGATTTAATGGCTTTTGCATATGTGTACTCAATCGTTCTCGGTATCTAATCGAATTGATCAAGGCTTAGGGTGGAATTATTGGTGTTGGTCACTAAAAAGGGGGAGCTTGATTATCTAAGTCTACCAATAACATAAACATAAAAGCTATTAAAAATAAAGAAGAATGTCTAACCTCGATTGCTTATCCAGAGTAAATGCTGCAAAGTAGAACTTGGTGAAAGAAACTAAAAGTGATTATATATTTTAAATGTTGTTGAATAAAAATGAAAGCTTTAAAAGTTAAACTAAAAATTGAGATTTTAAAATAAATGACGAAAAATTAAAACTTTAAAAGTAAATTTGAAACTTAAAACTTTATATAAATTTAAAATTTATAAAAACGTAAACTTGAAAATAAATAGGACAAACCACTTTTGAAAATTAACTAAGTAAAATTTGCGAGAAAAATAAAGGTTTGAAAATAATTCGGAAAACAAGAACAAGAACTGAACATAAGTCGGAATATGAAAATCTGGATCCAATTCGAAATCTACAATCCAAAGGTAATTCGGAATCGAGTTTCTTGATGTAATCCGGAATAATCAATCCTTCACCCAATTCGGAATGCGTGCTTTCAACTTAATTCGGAATAAGGACATTCCTGACCTAATCCGGAATATAACTTTCTGATGTAGTTCGGAATCCCTATTCCTAATGTAATCCGAAATAAATCGTTTGCACATAATCCGGAATACAGGAGTTGCAAACAATCCGGAATAAGAGTCCTGTATGTAATTCGGAATACTTGTCCAACATGCAATCCGGAATCCGTGCTCCTCTATCTAATCCGGAATAACAAGTTTGTACTCAATTCGGGATGTGCAATTTTGTACACAATTCGGGAAACAGATTTTGTGTATAATCCAGAATATGGATTCCGGATAAGAATCCAGAATAAATTAAATAGAAAATAATTCGGGATATTTGGATCCTATACCTAATTCGGGAAGTGTTTTGGAGGGAAAATAAGTTAAATCTAAATATAGGTTTTGCCACGTAAGTCGGAATGATGCATTCAATACACAAGTCGGGATAAAAAGGTTTGCACATAAGTCGGAATAAGGGGATTTTGACTCAGTTCAGGAAACTAGGGTTTCTACAACCCGGATTAACACCAAATAAGCAAAATCACAATAAGCACTTACCAATACTTAAACCAAATTAATTTTTAGAAAAAGCTAATAGACACAATTTAAAAACATTTAAGAACACTAAATCATCAAAATATTTAAAATCACTTTTTATAAAAATATTAAACTACCAAAATCAACTTATTTAAAATCTAACAAACATAAAATTAAGCTATAAGCACAATGATATAAAAACCTAAAACACACCAACTCAATAACCAGAATCCAAAAGCAAACCAATCACACAATCAACAAGATAAAATCAACTACATGATTAATAAAGCACAATAATAGATAATGATTAAGAAAACTAGAATGAGAATTTATTAAAAAGATTGATTATATTAAAGATTAAGATCCATGATTATAAGGTGAAAGATTAAAAAGCTTGAAAGAAAAGCTAGAGAGAAAAGTAAACACACACTAAAAATAAAACTAACTAGACAATTAAAGACTAACTCCTTTTCTAATGACATATGTGTAATATATATAGGGGAAGGGAGGGTGTTGTTTTCTTCTCTCTTTTCTTCATGTCTTTTATATAACTCGTCTTTCTCGACTTTGTCTCAGGATTAGTCGAATGGTAACTTGAACTCGTCTTCTAATTTTCTTCTTTTTGTAGACTTGGTTCTTTGACTTCGTCTTTTGTCCTTTTCTTCGATAAAAGCCCGTAAAATCCCGTGTTTTCTTCCTTTTTCATATTTTTGTCCTAAACCACAATAAAAACACAAACCACGCATAATTCCGACTTTTACGACATTAAATACACATTTTGGTCTTGTTGTTATTAGAAATAAGTGGTAAAAAGATAAGTGTTTTCACACTTATTAGGGACATTAAATTAAATTTAATTAAGTATTATTATTTTAATAAACTGTTTATATAAATTATATAAAATTTAATGTACATAGATTACAAAAGTAAAATACAACAATTGTGAGTAAAATACTTTTACTTTAACGATATTATTAATAACAAATTTAAAAGGAGGTTATTAATACTTGTAGAATGATGGATTTAACAAAAATACAGCAACATTAATAACTGCCTAAAAACTGTATAAGCATGCACAGATATGTATCCGGGTAAACCTTATCCAATAGTTACCATATGAGAAATAGACTTGATATTGTGATAAAATCCAAATAAATCCTAAAAATCTTATACTAAGATTTTCGCATCTTTCATGACTACTTGTTGTATCTGTTTAAGCTTATACGTTGATTGTTCCTTATAATTAATTGATAACTATTATAATATATCCTTATATCATAAATCCTTGATTTTACCATTTTGACTTTATAAACCATTTTACTCAATATTCTAGAACTTAATTATCACCACCTTTGCATAATTTCATGAAGTGTTATTTCTACTTGATCATACTATCTTTTCATAGTTATTTAATAATTATGAACCTGTTAGTCTATTTTGACTACTTGGACAACTGAATGGCGACATAAAAAACAAGGATTCATAACAACAGTACATATTGGATCATTTAAAAACAGACTGGAGAGAGCATTATCTCATGTACTACATTTTATTAAATGTTTGAACTTGAAGTTATATATATATATATATATATATATATATATATATATATATATATATATATATATATATATATATATATATATATATATATATATATATATATATATATATATATATATATATATATATATATATATATGTATATATATATATATGTACATACCTTACTAGAAGGAACTGTATGATACAATGCCTAGACTTATGATTATACACAACACTTAAAAATTTTACATGTTACTACCTCACTTCTATTTCTAACCGTGTACATGCACTTTTCCTGTAAAAATCTGGGAATATCCATAGTTGTCCAATGGCTAAACCCTCACACACAACATGGCAACTTCTTGCCTCCTTTTTGGTCACTTCTACACGGTAAAAAGGAAGGGGGATCAATGCATGCTTAGGTTTTGTCAAGGAAGCTACACTTGGCACATGAGATCCAACCCAGGGAGATCCTTGTTCCCCTACCCTTCTCTCTTAAGCCACACGTGATACGAACACCTACTTACGGAACGAAACTTATTAAAGACTCATACACTATTTGTTTTGATGATTTCATGTGGTATTATTTGGATAAGTTTGCATGTTTAAATGATACGGTGGGACCTAAATCAAGGTACTTATGACTATAATTAGATGACGTTTAACTATGGAACATAAGTCTCTTGAACATAAGTTAATTATGATTTCGTCTTAAGATGGTATAGGACGTCTGAAGGTGAAATCATAAGCCACCGGATCAAAAGTTTATTTACGGTTTTCATATTAAGATGGTATGAGACGTCTGAAGACGAAAGTTATAAATAAACGGGCTGTAAAGTATCTTAATAATATCTATTTTCTTAGATATTATATTTGTTTTAAATGATAAGCCTTGCCGGGAACATTTAAGTAGGTTGGGCTATGAACTCCTTATTGAAACGAATGAGGGCGCTTTTTCGTTTGAATAAAGAAATCATAGGTCACCGAATGGAGTTATAAATTTTTACTTTACCTGGATGAGGACGCTTATCGATGTAAATAAAAATTTATAAACAAGTGGGCTTAAATACATTCGGCATGACTCATTATTGAGATTATATTATTTATCCAGCTATGGAACGTATTCCTTTTTGACTAACGATTCCTCCGAGATATCTTATCGTTATTACATCCTCATCAATAAACCTAAGTAAGATTCGTGTTCAACTCTTTTAGATCATAACATTGTGCTACTAATTTTCGACTTATTTTTAATCCAAATATCATTTCCGCTGCATCTTACCCCTTTGGGGTTGTCCACTTCCGCTACATCTAACCCCTTTGGGGGTGTTCACTTCCACTGCATTTGACCCCTTTGGGGGTGTCACCGAGAATAAAGTTGGTTCGTCTGCGATTGGGAAATTAACTTTGATCATTCGAGGATATGGTAACACAGGCATTATCGACACTAGACTTAGTGTCATTTCTTGTACCAAAGGCTAGAAATACTTGGTAAAAAGGTGCCCTATCTTCTTAGCTCACATTTCTCAGATCGACAAGGAAGACAAACCCAAGCATAAAAGACATGCCCAACTCACAATGGGTGTATTTTGTAGGGTTATGTTTGTCATCTTCCAGAAAGATATATTTGATGCCCCATACTTATCGAAAATCTTCTTCCTCTTTGGATACAAATAGTTCGACAATACCATCATCCAACAAGCCTTGAAATGAATGACTTCCTCCTTTTATAAGTCAAAATTTGTGCAAATTTTGAGCCACTAACAGTTGACGCACAACCCTTCCAGCACTACATAAGATGCGCATTTCTTTATTCTTGGTATCTTCTTTTATTTCCACCATTAGAGGTACCTCTTTTTCGCGCCACTTACGCCCTAGCTCAACAAAAAATGAAGCAGATTCTTTGCAACTTCCTACCCAATCACCATCAACAATAATCTTAACCATTCTGTTAAGTGAAGCTTTAGTGTCAAACTAATCTTTTCATCCCACGGCTAGAAGTATATCAAAAATCCTTTCACGTATAATTGTTGACACAAGAGCGGTACCAGCCAAGACTTTATTTTAACTCAACATCACATAAGCTTATTGAATCTCAATAGACTTAAAAATCTCTTGAAGAACTATTAAAAACTTTAATGAACCTTTATCTATGCACATCGAGGCCCACTAGCGCCCCAGAAGCACATCTAGGTAATACCAAGACCTAAAACGAGCTTCCCCTAATTTTATCAAACCTTGCAAACCTATTTGAACTTGAATATGCTTTAAGGAACTTTTACTATATATTTTTGACTAAAACATGAATTTCAGAACTATCGGGGACTTATTTGTTCATTTTTCAAACATATTATAAGCCCTAAGATTTTGAGAGAAAAATTGCAAAACTCTAAGGACAAAACGTGGACTTTACAAACTTGAAAGAAACCCTAGTTGATTTAACGCGAATTTAAAAGGGTTGATTTTGAAACTAAATTTGAGCCCTAAGTTATCTTATTGGGAAACCACTTATGCCATAAGGACTAAATTAGAAAAATAGAAGGACCAAATGTGTAAATCATCAAAACATAAAAAGACAAGTTACCTTGTGCTTTAAAAATTACTCATCAGAGGCATACGATTAATAACTACATACTAAATATCACCTGTGATTCTAAACTTGAGTTCACAAGATTACACGTTCAAGGAAAAGTGCCCTCACTCGTTCCCTGGACGAGTAACTTCATCTTAAGCTTTGAGGACAAAGCTAAAATAACGGGTAGGTGGTGTAAAACCCCTAAAATTTGGGCTTTACACACGTCTCCGGCTTCATTATTATTATCATTCATCATACCATATTTTAACGGACCACATTTACAATATATCATCACAACACTTATTGTGTTTTGGTGAATGATTTCTTAAACTTCAAATGACTCGTGAATTGTGGCACAAATTTATCCAAGATGAACGTCGTCGTCGTGAGCTTAACCAGCTAAGTGTAGTTAACCCTACATCGACTTTTCATAGTTGACGACTTCCTAGGTTATTCTCTTCTAATTGTCATCTAATTGTTATACGAACTGTTACCGCTTTGTCAGATTGACTATCAAACCTTTCGGATACATTCTGGCTGTACCTATTCCTTTCGACATTCTTGACATTTCTCAACCTAGTAATAACGATCGAGTTTCGAGGACGAAACTCAAAATGGTACGTGGATGGTGTAATACCCGAGAATTTTTTGTACTTTAAAAAAAATAACGATCAAGTTTGGAGGACGAAACTCAAAATGGCACGTGGATGGTGTAACACCTAAGAATTTTTCGTACTTTAAATTATAATAAAATATATTTCAAAATCTATTTTGAGCGATACAAAACTTATTGTATTTGAAAACAAGAAATTTTTGACAAAATCTGAAAAGTCGCACAATCTGCGTACCGACAGTTTAAAAATTAAATAACATAATTAATTGTTGCGGGATACTTGATAAAACGATTTATTAAATTGTTTAATATTTCATTGTAATAATGTACGAAGAGATTTAATGAGAAGTTATTTTTGTTAAAACGATATATTTGTAGTCATCATTTAAATAAACAAACACGTTATTCATAAATAAAAATCGCGTAAGTACTTTAATTTATTGGAGAAATCATTTTTAGATCAATGACGCAATTTTCATAAGACGAATCTAATTTCATGAAACACGAACGGATCCCGAATCATTCATTTAAAAACGTATAATAAAAGTTACACTTTAAGCCCCTGCATAATAATTACAACCTTAACCCTTAACTATAATATACCTTGTAAATTGTTTTTATAACTTTTAAATGGTATATATAGGTAGGTTTAAGGTTTCCCCTCATTTTGTACAAACCCTAGCCTCCACCTAAACACACACACACTCTAAAAGTGGCAGCCATCACTTTTTCCGGCGAGTATTCCGTCCACCTAAAAATATTCCACCGCCACCCTATAACAATAGATCGTATAGATCTATGACATGCACCATCATAATACCCGTCACCACCACCATGGATGCCATTTATACTACTGTTGCCGTCATTACCACCTAGTGCCGCCGGTAAGAAACCACCAGCCACCATATTAAATGTAAACCACCACCACGGTAGTGCCATCTACCCGCCGCTGTTTGAACCACTATCACCACTCCACCTCATTGCCACCATCGTGGTGTTTTGTGACCACTATGTCCAGCCACCATCTTCGCAGCCACCTACTGCTATCATCACCACCGTCGCTCCACCATCAGTGTTCATCAACCACCACTGTACACCACTTTCGTGGCCACCAGCCACCAGCCGCCACCCACTCTCATGGCTGTCAGTAACAACCCGTCACCCACAAAACCACCAGCCACCATCTCGTGACTCCACCACCACCAGATATAATATCCAGCCGCCACCTTATAAACCACCACCATAGATCCACTCGATCTATGTAAAACCACTAGTCACTCGCTGTGGTTTCACCCATGCGCCACCACCTGTACAAAACCATCACCGTGACGCAGTCCAGCCTATTACCACCAGACCGCCGTGTACCACCAGGTCACCACCTCGCTGCCATCGTCAACCCCATCTTATCACCACTGCTACACTACCACGAAAACCAACAACCACCCACGGCTCAGTTTCAGCAACCACAGGGGTGTTTGTTTTGCATTGTGTAGTGTTTCTAAACCTATAAGGGTGTTTGTTGGGTTTGGTTTACATCAGCCCTGAAGGTGTGCTTAGATCTGCTTATTTTCTAGCCATAAGGGGTGTTTGGATATGCTGATTAGCAGTAGAGAAGGGGGCATTTAGATCTGCAGTTAACAACCATAAAGAGGGGCATTTGGATCTGCTGATTAGGGAGCGTTTGGGACTGCTGATGACGACGAGTGCATGTTAGATTGCTGATTATAGCGATAGGGGTGTGTTTCAGCAGTGACATATTTCTGCATGAGGTAATATTGCCACCGTTAGTATAATATTACCACCATTACATTAAATCAGCCACTGTTAGCTTTAAAGTTGCCACCGTTAGCTTTAAAGTTGCCACCGTTAGCCTTAAGATTAACCACTGTTACAACCGACAATTATTATACCCACTTTTTTCATAATGTAGCCACTTTTTTTTAAAAGTACCCACTGTTGTCTTGAATAGCCACTGTTGGTACACGCGGGACGATTTTAACGGTTTTCGGAATAGTAATATTATATTTACCAACGGGAAGCATGTTTTAAATCGGGATTAATTACTAACAAATTATTATTAATTATTTTTGGAATCTTATAAACCATTAAATAAATTTAATAATTTATTTATGAACAAAGACTACAATATTGTACATCTTTAATCATCGAGAGTACGCTTAAACAATAAATAAACCATGCGCACATAAAATCTTTGTCATAACAGTATATATAAATAACTAAATATACTGTGATATATTAATAACGAGAATGAACGTACGGCTAATTAAACCACATGCAATTATTAAATATGCATATACTGAGACCTACTCAATTACTTAGGTATTTGATATACTTTGTGCTCTATGACTTGGATACTTTGATCATTTTCAAGCAGTATTATTCATGTGAGTTCATAGCCTCGCATTTCTCTATTTTTATGTTTTTACTAACCCGTGAAGGGGAGACATGCTACTAAATAACTATAACTTGTTTTGATAATATGATTGTAATATAATTTATAGAACGCAAACTGAACTGTTACCCTTAATCACATTTTCCTATTGTAGAAACTATTAAAATTATTGCAATTTCCCGAATGTTATAAATAGATCTATTTGGGATTGACGATCCCCATCTGGGTGAGTAGCGATCACTGTGCCTTGGCCTGGACAACAGATGTATACCATGTTGGAACTAGAAAACGGGTGCCTTCTTGTAAGGCAATGGGGGTCCTCACATGTTGTGGACCTATAGAGTTAAGCCTCAGTTTCGGGCAATAGGAGGAATGTAATTACCTTATAGTATTTGGCTTTTTGCAATGATACTGTTTGTGATGTTTGCGTTCCTAAACTTGATTTTATACTGCTTAGTGCAACACTATATGAAATAATTGGAAACTCTGACCTTGATTTTTCTTTTATCAAATAAACTTTGATTTTATAAAACTCTATGAATTCACCAACTTTATGTTGACTGTTTTAAGCATGTTTTTGTCAGGAAATTAACCTGGATCATTTGAGCATGGACTGAGCATCATTTAGGAGCATAAAAGTTACTGGGTGTATATCTTTTTACTAGGATATTTGTAACAACTGATATTCAAAGATTCAAATGCTTGTACTAAATTAATATTTGTATCAGTTGTATTTCAAAATCATATAATTATAATCGATGCTTTGTATGCCATTTGTTCTTCGATCCACCTTAGTGATACCCGATTTGTGGGTGTCACACTCCTAACTCCCTTAACGGTTTTGGGATGAGGTAATTTGGCGATGACGTCTATCTTAGCTTTATCTACCTCAATCCCCGCTTTCGAGACCTTGTGCCCTAAGAGGATTCCTTGTTTACACATAAAATGACATTTTTTCCAATTAAGCACAAGGTTGGTTTCTTCAGAACGTTTTAATATTTTCTCAAGATTGGATAAACACGACGTGAAAGAATCACAAACACCGAAAAGTCATCCATGAATACTTCCATCGACTTCTCGATCATATCATAAAAAATAGCCATCATGCACCATTGAAAGGTTCCCGGTGCCTTACAAAGTCCGAATGGCATTCTACGATAAGCAAACGTTCCATATGGACACGTAAATGGAATTTTCTCTTGATCACAAGGGTCGATAGGGATTTGAAAGTAACCGGAAAACCATTTAAAAAGCAATAGAAGTCATTTCCCGCGAGTCGCTCCAACGTTTGATCCATGAAGGGCAAGGAAAAGTGGTCTTTACGAGTGGCATCATTTAACTTTCGGTAGTCAATACACACCCTCCAACCGGTCACAACACGAGTGGGAATTAACTCGTTGTTTTCAATAGGCACAACGGTCATTCCTCCCCTCTTAGGGACACAATAGATTGGGCTCACCCATGGGCTATCAGGGATAGGATAAATCATTCCCGCGTCAAGAAGCTTTATGAACTATTGTTTAATAAAATCATAAAGTTTAGGGTTTACCCTTCTTTGACATTGAATTGCGGGTTTGTAGTGCTTCTCCATTAAAATCTTGTGAGTAAAAAATTTTGGGTCAATACCCTTAATGTCGGAAAATCCACGCAATTTCCTCTTTGTGAGCTTTAAGAATAGTCAAAAGTGCGGTTTTTTCATCGTTGGAAAGATCTTTCGTAATAATAACCGGGAACTTGTCATCACCTTCCAAGAATGCGTATTCGAGGTGAGGTGGAAGATCTTTCAATTCAAGGATTGGTGCATCCTCGATTGATGATTTTTGTTCAATACTCATAACTTCCATCGGCGGAAGAAATGGTGGAATGAGAGTATCCTTACCAATAATCACCTCATCTTCATTGTCAATTTCATTTAAAGTAAAATCGCCTCCTTGAAATGGAGTGAGATTTGGTGTAGAATTAGCAAGAATCGGATCCATAATAGTGGGATTACCACTTGATGAACTATCAGAAGAACCTAACACTTCTTGTGAAAACTCATCGCAAACTACATCGACTAAGTCAATGTGGTTGATGGTAGAGATTTCATAAACATCAGAGGATGTAGAATTTTGAGTAGCGTTTATAACAAGTTCCTCCTCGTTGAATCGCAAAGTTATTTTTCTAGCATGCACATCATCGATCGATTTCGAGGTATCTAAAAATGGACGACCTAAAATTGGAAGAACTTGAGGATCCGCGGTGATGTCTACTATGATAAAATCAACGTGATAGTAGAACTTCCCCACTTTCACGAAAACGTCTTTAGCCACTCCACATGCGAGAATCTTATAATGATCGGCAATCTCTATAGACATTTTAGAAGGAGTAAGAGCCAGAAGTGAAAGCGATTTCCACATGGAAAAAGGAATCAAATTAATGCTCACGCCAAGATCGGCCAAGGCGAGGTATCCTTCCATTTCTTGAATATGACAAGGAATGAGAAACTTCCCGGGGTCACCAACTTTTTCTGGAATTCGGTTAAGATAAACCGAAGAATAATTAGATAGCTTTGAAAGCTTCTCCTTATCGGTCATCATACCTTAAAAAGTGGAAGCGAAACGAGGCATGTATAACTGATGGTTGTAAAAATACGCCTTTTAGGAAAAAGAGCGTAATTACGGCAATTATTAACAAGTGACTTAGGAAAATCACAAGTTATGACCCAAAATGGGGATCGTTCTCAAGGAGGCTTGGTGTGTGTGTAATGAAATGATTAATTATGTGATTATACGATTATGAGAAAGAAAATAGAAAGGGGATAAGAAGAGAATGAAGGTTACGATGACGGATTAAACTAAGACGAAAGAGTCGTACACGTAAAACCGTAAAAGAACCAAATTTAAAAATTTTATCCTAAAAATTCCTAAAAATCACTAAAAATCCACTAAAATAATCGAAGAGTTTACAAAAAATCAAAACTTGCTAAAACCTTTTAATAAATTAATTATTAATTAAGCCCTAAAAATCAAAATTAACTAATAAAAAGTCCAAATCAAGATCTTAAAGTTTGTAAACCTTTAAAATAACCTAATTAAGCTAAAAAGTATTTTTCTAAATTTTAAAACCACTAAAAACTATTTTAAACAATTAAAAACTATTAAACACTTAAATCAATTCTAGAAAATAACTGAAAGACCCTAAAAATATTTGGAAAGTTGCAAAATTCCTAATTAAGTGTCTAGAGTCTAGGAAAAATATAAAAACTTAGAAAATCAGACTTTTAATTTTTAATAATAAAATAAAAATAAAATAATATTAAAAATCCAAAATTTATAAAAAAATTCTAAAAACTTGCAACCTAGCTAATTTTAACCTAAATAACACATAAATGAAGTTGAAATTACCTAAATACCCTTATTGGGCCTAGAAAACGGGCTAAAGTCCAAACAGTCCCTTAATGGGCTTAGAATTGGCCCAATAAGAAAAAGTGGCCCAAATCAGCCCAAAAACCACTACTAGACTCAAAATTTAATTCTGAACAACTTTTTCCAAAGGCCCAAGAGCTGAAAATGTGATATAAGCTAGCTTATTATCAGCAGCTTATTCTTAATGGGCTTTTTGGCCCATTAAGCCATAAGTTGATGCCATAAGCTGAAATTAAACACACAAGCTTCTCTTGACCTAAATAAGACTTCTGTAAAAAGAAATTTGAAATAAGCCAAAGGAATAAGCCTAAAAATGCAAAAAGCAATCTACATAAAACGACAAAATAGTCATTTTTGAGTTCTAGGCTATCCCAAGAGCTGATTCAAATTGCAAAAGCTTTTAAATGACGTAACTAAGCTTAATCAACAAAAATTTTTCAAATAAGTTGACTCAATAAGCTGGAAAAAGCAAATAAGCACTTATGGAAAAGGCAAATAAGTTGGTTTTCTAGCAAAAAGTCAAAGTCAAAGTCCAATTAGCTCCAGTTCAATCAAATGGGTCAAATAATGAAGATCTATCACAAAAAATAAGTTGTTGCAGGTCTGGACAAGCCAAACTGGCTTATTGATAAGCTAACTGACAATTTGTACTAGCAGGGGCTAGTTTTGGGTGTTGAGCAGTGGAAACTTTTTCCACTGCTTGACTTGTTGACTTTTTTGTCTTTAGTGACTTTTTTGGAGATTCAAGTTACACAAAGGCACCCAAATGATCAGTGGATCATAAGGAGTCAATAACAATAAAAAAATCACAATCAACAACAGCCAAATGATACAGTTAATTCAATCAATCACCAGATCTGACACAGACATGAACACATAAGCAGTTGAGGTTCAATAAGCACTTAGAACACAATTCAGCCAACCAAACTTAACGAAATGCATTCACAAGCAATATTAAACTTAAATAAGCAAGTCTAAACAGGTTTCATGGACTGATTCAAAGTATTAAGCAAGATTCAAGCACTTAAAGTTACTAATGAACACAAAAACATGTAGTTTTATACTTTGCTGATGCAATTGACCAACAAGCCAAATTCAAACCTTCAAATCTTACAAACAGATTATAATAACTTTGTTTAAACCACTTTTAGCCCTAAGCATGCATACACCCTAAGTGTTCCCAAGATCCTAGGTCAAAACAGTCAAGAACAAAGATTTTATAGCAGATTGTTTAATAAGGTGTTTCAAAGTTGAAAACTTGCAGAAAAATGCACTCAAACAAGCATATATCAGATACCAAGCAATACCACAAACTCCTAACAACACAATACCAAGTTATGAATCAAGACAGGTAATCCCAAACACCCTTTAAACTTTATAAAACAAAATTTTTCAAATCAAAATTGAATTTTAAGACCACCCAAGCCCAAATTAACACAATAACAGATGAGAATAACAAATTCAAGCAATATTAAGCCACAAAATTCACAAGAACACAAGTCACACTTAAATATCACAAATATCCAAAATTTTATCAGATTTTGAGATTAAGGGTGTGTACCTCATGGATGTACATCCACACCCACGAATTTTAAGCTTATGTACTAGCAAGAACAAGTACAAGCTTCCACAACAAAGCCTGCTAAGATTCGACAAGGTTAGAAGCAAAATAGTAAAATCAGAAAAGTGAAAAGCCTTGATTAATGCAACTCTTGTCCTCCACACTTGATTATCCCCAAGTTATAAGCTTCACCACACCTTGATAACACAATATCAGGATGCTATGATCATCCCTATAGCCCAAGAATTCCAAGATAGACCAAGAACTTAGCAAAATATCAAGCTTGAAGGAAAATGTTCAAACTTTTGCACACTCCTTAAAAACAGGTTTTGAGATTCATGATTATCAAACTAAGAACAATAATAAGCAGATATAAAGGATGGCACTTGAGCTTTCTTCAACATTTCAAACACATTTCATTAATACTGGAAATGGATTTACAGAAAAGTGAACCAAGGAAAATTCAAGAGCAAGCTAAAATGTAATGAACTAAGGCCTTTAAATAGGCATACAATGCACTACTGATGCTAAGAAAAACGTAAAACCCTGGTTGTAGAAGTCCTAAAATGCCCTTGTAGGGTTTTGAACTCTTGAGGATCATGTGACTGAATTTTGTTGTCTTGTGGTAGCTGGCAAGTGAAAAGTTGATCTAATGGCTTGTATTAAGCTTGAAATGTAAGATGGATCCTTTGACGTTGGATGACTGTTACTATCTTGTCTTCTTGCTCAATGGTGTAGTAGGGGAGGTCCTATGTGGACACGTGAATGATGTGGTGGCCAATATTAAGGTTGGGATGTGATTAAGAGGTCGTCAATCACTAATCTGGAAGGTTTTATGGGTTAATTGTTACACAATTAAGAAAACCCAAATTTTGTATGAACATGAAGAACACCAGGTTTGATCTTTGTTTTGGTTTAAAACATGTTTTGCGCGTGTTTTTATTAATTAATTAACATTTTAAAAGTTAATTAATAATATCCGGGTGAGTGGAGGGTGATGTGGAGCATTGGTGGGTTTTGATTGGTTGTGGAGTGGTAGTGGGGCACGTGTCACCCCACTACTGGTCTAGGTAAGAATTGTGTCTGCCATGAATAACCTCTTAACTCTTTCTTTCTTGTCACTTGCAAATAAACCTGGCCAAATTCAATTTCCTTTGTTAATGAAGTTTCCAACTTCACACTTTTGCCCCCAAATACTTTTCCAAAGTATTTTCAGGGGTATTTCTTGCCATTTCTTGATTCTTGAAGGACTGATTTGGTATTTTTTTCAAGGATTATGGTCTTGACTTGTATGATTAACATTTTGGAGGACTGAAAATGACAAGTCTTCATTTATGAGGGACCATTTTCTCCAAAAGTTGAAAGTTAAGGGTCCTGTTAATGCAATAACGACTAAAAACGTTACTTGCATTTTTCGGTCTCTCTTAGTTTTGATTACGACAATATGTAAAAACAAGCATTTACGAAAAGAACGAAAAACGAATTCTTGAGTTCAAGTATTTTTCATTTTACCCATTTTCACTTAAGGTATGGATAAACAAGTACTAACCTTAATCAAGTGATCAAGTGATTTAATCTTTTCTTAAAACTCACTTTTTATTAAGTGTGACAAGTTTTTATTAAACTTTCTTTTTAAGAAAATGTTTTATTAAATTAATTATTTGAAATTTGAAAATGGCATATTCTTATTTGGTTAAGAATATCCTTTCAGGATATTTTTTATACCCAGATAAGACCTCCACCACTAAAGGACAAAAAGGAGCGGAGTCTAGTCCGGCGGTACCTTAGCACCTAGGCGGTACCTTATCGATAAGGTATCGCGGGCTAAGATACGGTACCGCAGGCATAACTAGTCGTTGGCTCCTTTGTCCTATAAATAGTGGACCATTCTTAGCTTTTCACCTCACCTCTTTTGCACATTTATTTCCAGATTCAAACCCCTTCTTTAATCACTCAAATCTTTGATCATTTGTTTAATTATTACTTGTTTAAGAAGTGAATCTTGTTCTTCCATCCCTTCCTCTCCAAGTGCAAAGAGAAGAACACTATCCTTGTGAAGTGTTGAGTCCACCACCAAAGATCCATTGAAGATCTAATTTTATACACTTGTAGTTGTGTCATAGTTGTGAAGATCCAAGTAGTTGTGTCTATTTGGAAGTTGTGTATGTACTAAGTATAGTTGTGTAGATTGGTCCTAGCTACGATTAGGGCTCGACTTTTAGCTTAGAGTCAGAAATTGGTTAAGCGACGTGTACGGTTTTCTCTACCATAAGGAGCTTGTTGTGTAGTGAACTCTCGAGTAAGGAGTACTCGAGGAGTGCAGTAGGAACGAGGAGTGAGCTTCGTTGCCGAACCACTATAAATCCTTGGTGTTCGGTTTGATCTTTCTTTACCCTTAACTCTTTACATTCTTTATTCTTTATGCATATACATGTGTTAGTATTAGATTAGATACACTATCATTCTTTATTCTTTGTGGATATATTTTTGTTAGTATTAGTTTAGTTACACTATCATTGTTATATTGTGCATAAGAAGATTTCACATATTTCCTCAAGCCTATGTTTTTGAAAAAGGATTTTTGGAAACCACATTTTAACAAGTAAATATAAGAAACTATTCAACCCCCCCCCCTTTCTAGTTTCTACAATTGGTATCAGAGCGGGTTGCTCAAGAATTTTTAAAGTATATTGTATTTTTAAACTTGAATCGATCTATGGATTCCAACAAATACCTAGAAGGGCAATCTATGCAAAGACCACCACTTTTTGAAATCGATAGTTTTATTTATTGGAAAAATAGATTTGAAACTTATGTGAAATCAAAAGATTTAGATCTTTTGGCATGTTATTACCAATGGTGATTTTTTACCCTTTAAATTTAATGAAGTTTCTAAAACAAAAGAATTGGTCACTTTTGACAAAGCTAATGACGATACTAAAAAGAAACTTTCAAAAAATAATGAGGCTAAAATGGTGATTTATAATGCTTTGCCTAAGAAAGAGTATGAAAGAATTTTTATGTGTGAAACCGCTAAAGATATTTGGAACACTCTTTTAGTAACCCACCAAGGTAATAGCCAAGTCAAAGAAAGCAAAATCGATCTTCTTGTCCAACAATATGAACAATTTGTCATCTTAGAAGATGAAACTATTGATAGTGCATTTGCTAGGTTTAACACCATTATTACTAGTCTAAAAGCACTTGATGAAGGTTTTTCTAGCAAGAACAATGTTAGGAAGTTTCTAAGGGATTTACATCCAAAGTGGAGAGCAAAAGTCACGGCGATTGAAGAGTCGAAAGATCTCTCAACTTTATCACTCATTGAACTCATAGGGAACTTGAAGGTTCATGAGATGATAATTTTGAAGGACTCGGAATTAGTGAAAACCAAGAGTGAAAGGAAATCTCTTGCACTTAAAGCCAAGAAGGCACAAAGGGACCATGATAGTTCCTCGGAAAGCGATGACGAGGAGTATGCATTGGCGGTGAGAGATTTCAAGAAGTTCTTCAAGAGACGAGGTTAACACGTTAGGCAACCCAACAATGACAAGAAACCATTGTCAAAGAATCGGTTTGTCAAGAACGAAAAAGGTGATAGGAATTGCTTTAGATGTGGTGATCCAAATCACTTCATTGGTGATTGTAGAAGCCCGCTCGTGATAAGAACCACACGGCATTCATTAGTGGCGCTTGGAGCGATAGCGGTGAAGATGATGATGACAACCCCAAAGAGGAGAAATGTCTTATGGCTCACACTTCTAAAGAGATATGCTTGGGAATTGATTTGGAGCCCGATGAGTGGATTAAGGATAGTGGATGTTCTAAACACATGACGGGTAATCGAAGTTTGTTCTCACATTCCAAAGCATATGATGGAGGTAACGTCACATTCGCTAGTAGTCTACGTGGTAATATCATTGGCAAAGGTACGGTTTCTCTTGACTCCATGACCATTGAAAATGTTGAGCACGTAGATAACTTAGGATTTAACCTTTTAAGTATAGGTCAAATTTGTGATAATAAGTGTAAGGTCATCTTTTCGGAACATGACAGTGAAATCGTAAAAGATGGAAAAGTCATTGGAAAAGGTATTAGAAAGCATGGGCTTTATGTCATGAAGGTTAATAAGAAGTCAAAAGACAACATATGTCTTGCGACTATAGATGATAGTTCTACTCTTTGGCATAGGAGATTAGGTCACGCTAATATGCGTTTAATTCAATCTTTAGTCTCTAAGGAGTTGGTAAGACACCTCCCTAAGATTAAGTTTGATAGTCACTTTTGTGATGCTTGCAAAGTTGGAAAGGAAGTTCACTCAAGTCACAAAGCCAAGAATTTGGTTTCGACCTCTCGGTGCTTAGAGCTCCTACATATGGATCTTTTTGTACCTTCCGCCATACGGAGTTATGGAGGTAACCTTTATACCTTAGTTATAGTTGATGACTATTCTAGATTCACTTCGACTAGATTTTTGGCATCTAAGAATGAAGCTTTCGATCACTTCGAAATCTTTAGTCGAGTAATTCAAAATCAACTCGGATGTTCAATTGTTTCTATTAGGACGGATCATGGTAGGGAATTTGATAATGAAGTGCAATTTGGTGCCTTTTGTGAAGCTCATGGTATTACCCATAACTTCTCGGCTCCTCGCACTCCACAATCAAATGGGGTAGTTGAAAGGAAGAATAGGACTCTCCAAGAGATGAGTATGACGATGTTAAACGAGCAATCTTTGCCTCAAAAGTTTTGGTGCAATGTCGTGGACACATCGACTTATATTCTCAACCGAATTCTTATTCGACCTTTCCTAGGAAAGACCCCCTATGAGATTCTTAAAGGTAAGAAACCCTCATTAGAATACTTTAGGGTGTTTGGAAGAAAGTGCTTTATCCTCAACACCAAAGACTACCTTACCAAGTTTGACCCAAAGTCTTACGAAGGTATCCTTTTAGGTTATTCCCAAACTAGTAAAGCCTACATAGTCCTAAATAGAACCTCGGGTGTTATTGAAGAATCGCTCAACGTAACCCTTGATGAAACCCCTCCTTCACCCAAGACACCACTATTGGTTGATGATGACTTGGATGAATTAGAAGTAGTTAAAGCCAAAGAGGTTAGAAAAATAGGAGTTGAAGATCTTAGTGTTGAAAAGGAAGTAAACATTAAGGAGTCTAGGGATCATACTCTCAATAATGTCATTGGTGACTTAAATCAAAGGACCCTAAGATCTCAAGTCTAAAACCAAAGCAACTTCTTTTGTTTTGTCTCCTTGATTGAACCAAAGAATGTTAAAGAAGCTTTGACGGATGAGAGTTGGGTCATTGCGATGCAAGAAGAATTGAATCAATTCGTTGCCAATGATGTTTGGGAACTTGTTCCTCCACCTAGAAGTTCTACCATTATAGGAACCAAATGGGTATTTAGGAATAAGCTAGATGAGAATGGTGTTGTGTCTCGTCACAAGGCTAGACTTGTAGCTCAAGGCTATAATCAACAAGAAGGGATTGATTATGACGAGACATATGCACCGGTAGCTAGATTAGAATCAATTAGAATACTTTTAGCCTACGCTTGTGCCTTAGATTTTAAGCTTCAACAAATGGATGTAAAGAGTGCATTTCTTAACGGTTTGATCAATGAGGAGGTATATGTGGCTCAAACTCCCGGCTTCATTGATTTTGAGAAACCGGACCATGTTTACAAGCTTAAGAAAGCACTTTATGGACTCAAACAAGCACCCAAAGCTTGGTATGATAGACTTAAAGCGTTTCTTATTAAACATGAGTATACCATGGTGATGGTAGACAATACACTCTTTACAAAGAAGAAAGGTCCTCACCTCATAATCGTACAAATACATGTTGATGACATTATATTTGGCTCAACTTGTCAAGAATTGTGTGATGACTTTGCCAAAATCATGCATGATGAGTTTGAAATGAGTATGATGGGAGAACTTAACTTCTTTTTAGGACTCCAAATTAAACAAATGGACGATGGTATTTTCTTTAGTCAATCTAAGTACGCTAAAGATATGCTAAAGAAATTTGGATTAGAAGAATCTAGACCAATGAAGACCCCTATGGCCTTGGATACTAAACTCACCGTAGATGATGATTGTGAGTCGGTAGACAATACCAAATATAGAGGTATGGTTGGTAGTTTGTTATACCTAACGGCAAGTCGACCGGATATCATGTTTAGTGTTTGCCTTTGTGCTCGCTTCCAAGAGGCTCCCAAAACCTCTCACCTTGAAGCGGTTAAGCGTATCTTCCGATACATTAAAGGCACTATACATTTAGGATTATGGTATCCTAAAGGGACCGGCGTAGAAACCATTGTCTATGCGGACTAGGATCATGCGGGAGACTATGTGGACCAGAAAAGCACTAGTGGAGTTTGTACCTTCATGGGTTGTTGTTTAACTTCTTGGTTCTCCAAGAAACAAAACGCTCTTGCGATATCCACCACGGAAGCCGAGTATGTGAGTGCCGGTAAAGCATGTCAACAAGCTCTATGGATGAAGCAAGCGCTTGTTGATTACGGGATTTCTCTTGATGATGTTCCCATCATGTGCGATAATAAAGGCGCTATAGACCTAAGCAAGAATCCCGTGCAACATTCTCGAATCAAACACATAGAAATTAGACACCATTTCCTTAGGGATAATGTTCAAAAGGGGAACATTTCTATTGAAAAGGTGCCCTCCGAGGACAACTTAGCCGATATCTTCACTAAGCCACTTAAGAGGGAACCTTTTAATTACTTGCGTCTAGGTCTAGGATTAATGGAACATCTTCCTTGGTTTCCTTCTTTTTATAGTTTATCACTTTGAGTCTTTGAGTTTTTTTAAACTCCTTTTGAAAAATCTTCTCCTATCCTTTTCAAAATTCTCAAAGTCTCTTTCGAAAATGGTTGAGAAATTCGTTTGACATTATTACTTCAATCTAAAAACGATTTTTCATAGATTCTCGCTATTAATATAGAGCTTACATAATCCATATGTATGATTCTCTCAAACATAGCAAGAACAAGATAGAATCATGGAGGATCATTGTGTCATGACTTAAGGTCTTGTCTTACACACCTCCTACATCGATTTTTTAATCCGTGTATTTTGGTCAAATCTCTATTTGGTAAGTTTACATATGTTTTCTTTGTCTATCTTTGCTTTTAAGCATATCCCTATGATAAGTTAGAGTAGAAAAATAAGATTTGCTGAAAAATCTTCCTCCAAACACCAAACCCTGCTTCTGCAGGCGGTTCCATATGTGAACCGCAGTACCTTATTGATAAGGTACCGCCACCTTAGATAAGGAACCGCCTACAGTGGCCTTCCTTTTTTGGGTTTTTGTCTGAAACTCCAGATTTGCTCCAACATTTTTGAGAATCTTTGTTTCAAACCATTTGACCACCCCAAAAATACCCTAAGCCTTCCCTATTTAAACCATAAGCATTTTGCATTACTTCACATTCAAAATGTCTTATTCTCCCAATGAAAGCCTTGAATCCCCACCATTCTCTCCAATTGCTTTCAACCCAAATTCACCCAAGAACACTCTTAATCACATCTCTCCTTCCAAGAATGTTGATTGTGGAACATCTTTTCTTCCACCACCACCCTTTAGTGTTCTTCCTCCTTCTCATGATAATGTCATGCATCATGGAACATATTGTCAATGTTGTCAATATCAACACCTTGCTATGGCACACATCTATGAGGAGTTGAGCTACATCAAGAGTCTCTTAATCAAGCCTCCTCTTCACTTTGATTATGAGATCTCCAACAAGCCACCACCACCACCCTCCGCCATTACCTTGTCTTTCATATAAGCATTGGTTTCTTATCCACAAGACAGCAAACTCAAGCAAATCTTAGAATTCTAGAATAACTAGGATTAGATTTATGCTTTTGGCTTGTTTTTTTTTCCATACTTCTTTGTATGATGTTCTTTTAGTAACCTATCTTGGATCTTTGTCTTTGTGCTTTCTTCTCTTTTATTTTTTTATGTGACCTATTGCTATATATTGTTGGTTGTTTCTTTTGTTCAACTAACCCTTCTATGTAGCTTGTCACCATATCTCGATTCCTCGATGCCCCAAGCTAGGGGGAGTAAGCACCAAGGGGGAGTCTTTGCAAAGTTCGTTTCTTCAACAACGGCTTACGCAACCTTTTTGCTTCGACAAAGGGGGAGAAATGAATAAACTCGTCTTCGAAAATCTTGTTTTTGTGTGATTGAGTTTATGTATTGTCGGAATCAAAAAGGGGGAGATTGTTAATGCAATAATGACTAAAAACGTTACTTGCATTTTTCGGTCTCGCTTAGTTTTGATTATGACAATATGTAAAAACAAGCATTTAAAAAACAACGAAAAACGAATTCTTGAGTTCAAGTATTTTTCATTTGACCCATTTTCACTTAAGGTATGGATAAACAAGTACTAACCTTAATCAAGTGATCAAGTGATTTAATCTTTTCTTAAAAATCACTTTTTATTAAGTGTGACAAGTTTTTATTAAACTTTCTTTTTAAGAAAATGTTTTATTAAATTAATTATTTGAAATTTGAAAATGGCATAATCTTATTTGGTTAAGAATATCCTTTCAGGATATTTTTATACCCAGATAAGACCTCCACCACTAAAGGACAAAAAGGAGCGGAGTCTAGTCCGACGGTACCTTAGCACCTAGGCGGTACCTTATCGATAAGGTACCGCGGGCTAAGATACGGTACCACGGGCAGAACTAGCCGTTGGCTCCTTTGTCCTATAAATAGTGGACCATTCTCAGCTTTTCACCTCACCTCTTTTGCACATTTATTTCCAGATTCAAACCCCTTCTTTAATCACTCAAATCTTTGATCATTTGTTTGATTATTACTTGTTTAAGAAGTGAATCTTGTTCTTCCATCCCTTCCTCTCCAAGTGCAAAGAGAAGAACACTATCCTTGTGAAGTGTTGAGTCCACCACCAAAGATCCATTGAAGATCTAATTTTATACACTTGTAGTTGTGTCATAGTTGTGAAGATCCAAGTAGTTGTGTCTATTTGGAAGTTTTGTATGTACTAAGTATAATTGTGTAGATTGGTCCTAGCTACGATTAGGGCTCGACTTTTAGCTTAGAGTCAGAAATTGGTTAAGCGACGTGTACGGTTTTCTCCACCATAAGGAGCTTGTTGTGTAGTGAACTCTCGAGTAAGGAGTACTCGAGGAGTGGAGTAGGAACGAGGAGTAAGCTTCGTTCCCGAACTACTATAAATCCTTGGTGTTCGGTTTGATCTTTCTTTACCCTTAACTCTTTACATTCTTTATTCTTTATGCATATACATGTGTTAGTCTTAGATTAGATACACTATCATTATTTATTCTTTGTGGATATATTTTTGTTAGTATTAGTTTAGTTACACTATCATTGTTCATATTGTGCATAAGAAGATTTCACATATTTCCTCAAGCCTAAGTTTTTGAAAAAGGATTTTTGGAAACCACATTTTAACAAGTAAATATAAGAAACTATTCAACCCCCCCCCTTCTAGTTTCTACAGGTCCTTTTGCAAATTAACATATTTCAAGGACCAAACTTGTCTTTTCTTGTTCTTTGAAGGACTTCATGATATATTTGACTTTGAGGATGATAATATTGAAAATTTAGCTTTGTTGAGGGACTAAAATTGCCAATTCTTCAAAGTGGATGGCCCTTTTTGCAATATTGACAAACTTTAGGGACCAATCTTGTAATTATGAAGATACAAGGGTTTAAAGTGTCAACTCTTCCATATTGGAGGACCCTTCTTCATAAATCTTCAAATCTTCAAGGGTTTTCTTGGGAAAATCTTCATTAGGGCTTGGTTCAATGTGCGGCTTCGTTTCCCGTGTTCGTTTTTGCATGATTCTTGTGATCTTTTGTCATTTTCTCAATATTCGTACCTAAAATACACAAGCAACAAACACAAGCATATATATGGGTATTTTGATGATATTTAATGCATTTTAAGCCCTTTTTGGACGATGAGACTATGTATAAAAGCAGTCTCATCACTCCCCCATACTAAACCATTGTCGTGCCCTCACGCAATGCTAGAATAAAGTATCGTAGCATCTCCAAAATTCATTTTATTCACTTATTGAACGATAAACTAGCTACACTACTACTATTGCTACTACTTGCGTTTTAGACATAATGTATGATTTTCATCGCAAAATGGGACGTTTAGGTTCATAGAATAAGAACACGTGAATGCTTCGTTAGAAATAATTTCATCGTCCTCGATTTTTCACCCCAATTCCATGCCAAGCGTGGAACGAGATCATTGTCATTATAAGTTAGTAATGCTAAGACTACTCATATGCCCTAATCACGTACTTATCCTCCTAATTTCCTAAGTTGTATCTGTTATATTTTATTTTGTCTTGAATGTTTCACGAGGATACATTGTTTGACTTATGTGATAATAGAGATTTAGGTCTAAAAATAGAGTCCTAACGGTGTAACCAAGACCATCAAATCAATAACCCCTCCTAATAGACAACGATGTCAAAAAATTAAGTTGACAAGAAAAATCGATAAACACGGTTTTATAACGGTTTTGAACATGAGACTTATTACCAAAACTTTTATACGCCCCCTAACGGAAGGGCCTTATTATCTTTGGTTTACCTCTATCTTTTATTCAACTTCGCCATGAAGCTTTTATTATGACTTCGGTCTTGCCTTGCCTTTTATTATCCACCTCATCGGTAGTTTTATTAGCCAAAGACGTATATCCTCACGCTAAGGCTAATTTTGGATCTTTAAAGCTTCAAAGATTAAGGCTTGATTCACTTTCAATTTTGCATAGATTTTTCGGCCTTGTGTGGCTTCAAATTGCTTGCTTGATTTAGGTGAGCACTTGAAATCTTATTATTGGGTGAAGCTTTTGATTATTTGGGTGCCAATACTTCAAAACCGTGACGCTGGCGATACCTTAATGTCTTCCTAATTTAATTACATGGAAGCTCCTAGAAAAGACTAGAAACCCAACAATCCCAACTAAACCGCTAAGTCAATATTTATTAAGCAAAAAATATTTACAAGCGAAGGGAGAATAAGCAAACAACGAGAACACATGAGTTTTTGAAAGAATACGAGTACTCTACGTTTAGCATAGTAACTTATAATTAACCCTATCATTTCTCGTCCTCATTTAAGAGACTCAGCCTAATGTGAAGTTAAGGAATCAAAGCTAAGTGCTCAACACGCACGGTCGAGTCAAAAATTACTCTTATTCTCACCATCGGAAAATCTACATTCGTGTCTTCGAACACTTATAAAATATGAGAAAATTTTAAAATTTGGCCATTTTTAGACTTATTTTGAAACAAAACGATAAACAAAAAGATAAACTTTGGAAAGCGTGAAGGTTTGGCAAGGCAAGTATCTATTCACCCCCCCCCCCCATACTAAAGTTAAACATTCTCCTCAATGTTTCGAGTCTAGGGGTGCAAACACCCCCATACTAGAGACGTAGTCGAATACCTAATCTAGCATGGAAAGGGTGTAAACAATAAATTTAAAGCCGTTTATGAAGTGTGCTAAAAAGCTAAGGTTAGAACATCAAAGGATATATCATGGATATTGAGAAAGTCTTCAAAGCAAATGATCGAGTGCTCCCATAAAACGAACACGAGAGGCTCCAATCGTGAAGATCATGATCATCTAAAATCCATAATTCACAAACAACCACGGAACAAAGGTTGGAAGGACACAAATCCCCATACGTTACTACATTATAAAGCGATAATATGTACATAGGATAAGCATGGGACTCCCCCATGAGGCACCTCGTTTTTAATTACCGAGTCATGAGCTCGACTCGATCCCCTCAATACTAATTATCATTGGGGAAGGTGATTTGGTCGAGGTAGTTCAAGGATGGAACTTCCCCGCCAAAGTGGTGCTTCAACCTATGTCCATTCACCTTGAAATTGGGGCCATCATTTTGAGCTAGCTCGATGGTCCCATATGGAAATACTTGAGTCACGGTGAATGGACCGGACCAACGGGATTTCAACTTACCGGAAAAGATTTTCAAACGATAATTAAAAAGAAAAACTTGATCCTCAATGTTAAAAACCCGGTTTTTAATTTTAGAATCATGCAACTTTTTAGTCTTTTCTTTATAAATTAATGAATTTTCATAAGCAATATCCCTTAATTCATCCAATTCATTTAATTGCATTTTCCGGTGTTTTCCCGCGGTCTCCATGTCATCATTACAATGCTCAAGGGCCCAATAAGCCTTGTGTTCCAATTCAATTGGCAAATGACAATTTTTTCCATACACAAGCTTATAGGGAGTGCACCCAATGGGCGTCTTATGAGCGGTCCAAAAGGCCCATAAAGCATCGTCCAACTTATCCGACCAAGATTGTCGATTTTACCCAACGAATCTCTCCAAGATCATTTTCAATGCTCGTTTTGAAACCTCGACTTGCCCACTCGTTTGTGGGTGATAAGCCGTAGAAAGACGATGTGTAACCCCATATTTCCTTAGGACACTTTCGAATTGGTCGTCACAAAAATGGGTTCCACGATCGCTTATGATCGCACGAGGGGTTCCAAACCGAGAAAACAAGCTTTTCAAAAACTTGACTACCACACGAGCATCATTGGTGGGCAAAGCCTTAGCTTCCACCCACTTAGATAGGTAGTCAACCGCGACAAGGATGTACTTATTACCACGAGATGATGGGAACGGCCCCATAAAGTCTATGCCCCAAACGTTAAAGATCTCACACACTTGGATGATATTTTGTGGCATTTCATCTTTTTGTGAGGCTTTTCCTTGTCGTTGGCATGAGTCACACGACTTCACAAGCTCATGTGCATCTCGGTAAATAGTAGGCCAAAAGAAGCCGGCATCAAAGACCTTCTTAGCCGTGATATTAGCACCATGGTGACCACCCGTGGGTCCCTCGTGACAAGCTCTAAGGATGTTAGAAGCTTCGTTGCCAAATACATGACGTCGAATAATTTGATCCGCACAAGTTCGAAACATGTAAGGGTCGTTCCAAAAGTAGAACTTGACGTCACGAAAGAATTTTCGTTTTTCTTGAGTCGTCATACCCTTGATGATGAAGTTGCCCGCATGGTAATTTACGATGTCCGCAAACCATGAGGTGGAAGAATCAAGCTTAGAATTCACTACACCGAGTGTCTCGAGCGGAAATGTTTCGGTGATTTCCTTGGGCTCGTAAACACTTTGGAAAGGATCTTCCAAACGAGAAAGATGATCGGCCGCTAGATTCTCGGCTCCTTTTTTGTCAACGATTTTGTGATCAAATTCTTGAAGGAGGAGAATCCAACGAAGTAATCTTAGCTTAGCATCTTGTTTAGCCATAAGATGTTTGATAGCCGAATGATCCGTATACACTATGCATTTCGTCAAAACGAGATAAGGTCGAAATTATCAAATGCATACACCACGGCAAGGAACTCCTTCTCCGGTGTAGTGTATTTTAGTTGAGCCTCGGTCATCGTCTTGCTAGCATAGTTGATATGTGTGTAAACACACATCTTTTCTACCACTTAATTACAATAATGACCGGACCAAAACGTGAATTTTATGTCTTTTATGTCGGAATTATGCGTGGTTTGTGTTTTTGTTGTGATTTAGGACGAAAAAGTGAAAAGTGGAGAAAACACGGGCATTTACGGACTTCTATTGAAGAAAAAGATGAAAGACGAAGTCAAGAAGTCAAGAGTGCAAAAAGAACGAAAGTCCAAGACCAATTCTGAAGATTTATCGAAGAAAAAGTCAAAAGACGGAAGTTTATCAAAAGCCGAAGAATTCAAGTCTATTTTATTGAAGAATTTAAAGACGAGTTCAAAGAAATCCCGAAGCCAAAAGTCCCTTAAGTCCAAGTTTAAAGAAGATTAGAAGAAAAGGACTAAGTATGCAATTAATGAAGATTAAAAGAAGGAGGGACTTAATCTCGCAATTAACAAGAAATGAAGGAGGGGAGGAAGCTTCCTAATCCTCCCCTATATATAGTTTAGTTATTAATCACTTTTTCTTTGTTGGCTAGATTGACAAACTAGTTCTTCCACCTTTATTTTATTGCACCTTTAATTACTTGCACCTTTAATTACATGTCTCGCACCTTATTTACCATTTAATTTCAAGTAAGTCTTACTTTTAATTCATGCACCTTTACTTTATCTTGTTGATCTCCTTCTACCTTTCTTTAATCTTTGATTTTTTTTTTATCTTGTTTACTTGTTTAAAGATTACATTTTTATGCCTTTGATTGATTTAAATCATTTATTTTCATAGCTTATTTTGTTTATTTCATGTTTATAAAGTTTTTATAAAAGTTATTTTTATATATAAAGTTGTTTTTTTCGTAAAGCTTATACTTTTCGTATTTAAAAAGTTGTTAAATTTCAGTTCATTAGCTTGTTTTCATACGGTTCACCTTAGGGATTTAGTCTTGTGCTTATTTGATTAGTAGCTTATTTACTTAGCTTATTTTTGGTATTCTTTCTACGTATTCCGATTGGGAAGATCGGAAAGGGGTTTTACTTTCCGACCATAGCTACATAGCTTGGTCGGAAAAGGGTTAACATATTCCGATTGGAGTAGCTTGGTATTCCGATCAGTGTGGTTTTTGAGTATTCCGATCAGGTAAGTGTGACAGCATTCCGATCTGAAACTTTTCCATATTCCGATCGAGGTGATCATTGGGATATTCCGATCAAATAGGTGACAGCTATTCCGATTAGGTATTCCGATTAACATTCCGACAAAAGTTCACTCCAGTATTCCGATCAAGTAGGTATCATCATTCCGATCAGAGGGTCGTGGGTTATTCCGATTGGGTAAGTGACAGCATTCCGATTGGGTACCGGCCATCATTCCGATCCAAGGTGATTGTGACTGATAGGAATATATTCCGATTGGTTTACATTTGTGTTTTGACTTGTTTAATCTTTACATTCTCATTTTTATACTTGTCTAATTTTAATTTCCGTCACGCTTTAACTTTTAGTCATTGAATTATTTTACTTTTCAAAGTTTTAAATATTGCACCACTTTACGTTTAATTAGACTTAGATTTAAATTTCACGCCACTTTACTTTAACGACATTTACTTTTAAGTCTGCACATTTAAATTTAAAACCAACCACAACCTTTTTGTTCAACCAAAAACAATAGAGTCACATAGAGAACCTAGATCAATTCGATTTGACCAACACAACGAACTTAAATTCTTTATACGGGCCAAAAGCCTTGTATTAAAATGGCGCCGCTGCCGGCTCTTTTCGTAAAGATTAACGGTTTCTGTGAGAGACGCGTTGCTTTTTGGGATCCGTTCACTTGTGAGCGTTACTTTTCTTGCATAAAAAAATTCAAAAAATCATAAAAATTAAAAAAATTGATAAAAATCCATAAAAACTAAAAATTTCTAAAATCCAAAAAGAGTTTATCTTTATTGTTTATATATATTGTTTTTGTGTTTGGTTTCTTTTTCTTTTGTCTTTGTAGGTGCATGCGTACTAGATCTTCTAATTATCAAGAGCCCGAGCCTCAAGAAGATTTAGCTATGTCAGGTGTAAACAACAATAATCCACCGCACCTTAACAATAACAACAATGTTCTTCCACAACCCGATCTTCGGACCATGGAGGAGCTTTGTCAACCAACCATGTTTGGACGAGGAGGACCGATTGCGCCGATGCAAATCAACGCTCCTGAGTTTTCGTTGAAGCACCACATGATTCAGCAAGTACAAACAAACCCATTCCGTGGATTTCCTGATGATGATGCCAACAAACACCTCGACAAGTTCATTACAATCACCCAAAGCATGAAGTTGGCCGGTGCCACAATGGATGAACTTCGCCTACAACTCTTTCCACATACTTTATTACATCATGCCGAGAAATGGTTTGATCGTCTCCCGAAGAATTCTATTCACACTTGGGATGACATGACTCAACGCTTTTTGTCGCGCTACTTTCCACCATCCATTTTCACGAGCCTTCGCAATCAAATTAGCGGTTTCATGCAAGACCTCGATGAATCTCTTTTTGATGCTTGGGAGAGATATAATGTCTTGATCGATAGATGTCCAAACCACAGCATGCTCCCTGTAACCCTAATTGATACTTTCTACAACGGATTGACTTTTCGAGATCGTGATACGATTAATGCAGCCGCCGGTGGCACATTCATGAAAAGGAGACCCGAGGAGTGTAGAGAGCTTATTGAGAACATGACTACTCATCATAAAAACTGGGATTCATCTACTTCTTATAGGAACAACCCGAGAGTCAATGTTTCCTCTACCTCAGCAAACCCTGAGATGACCGAACTCACCCGCATGATGACTGAAATGAGCAAAAGTATTACGCTTCTCGCTTCAAACCAACAACAACAAGAAGTTAAAGCGGTTGCTAATCCTTGTGAAACATGCGGCGGTCCTCACTCATACACCGATTGTCCTTCTACACAAGGAAATCCAGAAAATGTGTATGCAGCTTATGGTAATTATTCACTGGAAAATTACCAAGCTCGACAACAAGGGGATAAAAATCTGCTGAGTTACCGATCCAACAATTACCTTTCACCCGGTTTTTCTCCTCAAAACCAAAAACCCGCCAACAACTACACTAGAAGCAACCAAATCCCACCAAGAGCTTCTAATCCTTATCACCCACCCACCCAACAAACCCCACCCATTAACCCGGATGTTGAGGTCATCATGAGAACCCAAGGTGAGCAAATCAAGAACCTGCAGAGCCAAATTATCAATCTTAAAGGAGATATTACCAAGCAAGGAAATGAGATTAGATCCGAGCTTCGAGATAATATCCAATCCTCCTTCAGCAATCAAACCAATGATTTGAAGAATATGCTTGCTAGTTTCTTGCCGCCGCTCAACCTTCTTCTTCGAGTTCTCTACCTTCAAACACCGTCACTAATCTGCGAGCCAATGTGAGTGCTATTACTACCCGTAGTGGAGTCACCATCGTAGGACCACCAATCCCACCACCACCATCTACACCTCCTCCACCACCATTTATCCCTACTCCTCCTACACCTAGTATTAGTGCACCATTACCGTCTCCGCCTCGACGTGATGAAGTTCCCACGAATGACCCTTCAACATCCCAACCTTTACCTGCACCTGCACCTTCACCACCCAAACCCAATATCCCTTATCCCTCTCGTATAGGCAAGACCAAAATGCTAACCAAGGAGGACTCCGACGTGACACGCTATGTGAAGATGATTTCCCAAATGAACTTCAACATTAGCTTTCTTGAAGCACTTGTCCACATGCCCAAATTTGTTAAAGCATTTAAGGAATTTCTTAACAAGAAGGAGAAGCTGATTGAACTCGCCAACACACGCTTAAATGAAAACTGCTCTGCAGTTATTCTTAATGAACTTCCGAAAAAGCTTGGAGATCCCGGTCATTTCGTGTTGCCTTGCGTGTTCAACAAAACTGAAGAATTTACCGCCCTTGCTGATCTCGGGGCTAGTATTAATTTGATGCCACTGAGTGTTTGGAAAACACTATCATTGCCCGACCTCACTCCAACAAAGATGGCTCTTGAACTTGCAAATCGCACTCTCGCTTACCCTGTTGGTATAGCCGAAGACGTGTTCATTAAAGTTGGCGCATTTACTTTCCCGGTCAATTTTGTCGTAGTTGATTATGAAATGGACCCTCGTATTCCTTTAATACTTGGTCGGCCATTCTTGAGATCCGGACGTGCTTTAGTGGATGTTGCCGAAGGTGAGTTAATCTTAAGAGTTGGGAATGATTCACAAATTTTTAAAATGGGGAAGCTTACAGGCAAATACTATGGACGAGAATCAGTGAATATGATTAATGTGCTCGATGACTTTACCGTCTATGACAATCCTCTATTCGATTCTTCCATTGATAATCCACTGTTTGACTATGATGTGGATGATTCTCGCTCCACTTTGGACGCTTCTCCCATTTATGATTTTCCATCGGTCTTTGATGCTTATGATGATGATTCTAGCTCAGATTCGGATGATTTTGATTGTACTTCTGAGTATCCCGAGCTGCCCACTTTCAATGATTTTGATGAGGCTGATACTCTCTCGAGCGATTCTTCACCTGATGAAGATCCTCCGCCATCACTCGATCCTACTTTGGACGATTACTCATTTGAGGAAGATTTCTCTGAATTTCTCAACACTTACTTCCCTCATGAGAGTGATGCTCCTCCTTATGACTTTGAAGATTATCGTCTTGATCCTACTTTGGATTTGAAGAGCATTCTGTCAAAGGAGAAAAAACCGGTCGACACCAATATCCGTTGCACATATGATTTGACACCTCTTTGTCCCCCTTCTGAGGACGAGGTTGTGCTTCTTTGCGGATCTTCTTCACACTCGGCTGAGCCTGAGTGCTATTTTCCCTTAAAGAAAAAGGTGTTCGACCCCGGTATTGAAGTTTTTAAGCCATCTCAGTATCCACCTGATGAAATAAAAGGAAAAATCTTTGGAACTTATGGAAATCTGCTTGCACCACTTCAACATTGCTTCCACCGTGCTCCATCGCTGCTTAAGGGAACCTTGCCTACTCTTATTTGGCTTGCCTTGTTCGCCTTAAGCTTGTGTTATTTGCTCGATGAAAACTACGTCTTTGATCCTGGTGGATATGTTTCATGCTTCTTACGTTGATGATCAAGGTCGAGTCAGGCTCACGACTCGGTTAACAAAAACCAAGCGCTTCTTGGGAGGCAACCCATGCATCTATCTTTTAGCTTTCTTTATCATAAGTGTAGGGGGAGACCCGTTGGTTTGCTATTTCCTCTCCTCACTTCTTAATCAGGGATTCGAGCTTCAATGATCCACTCTTGATGATTCTTGACGACCCGTGATTCCGTGTTCTACTTCATCCCGGTTCTATCCTAAACTCTTTTCGATTCACTATTTTGTATTTTCTCAATATTAAAATAGGAATCTCTTTAGTTGTCTTTTCCTTAGCGAGATTTAAACAAAGTGCACAATGTCCTAAGTGTAGGTGAGTTTACTCCCACATGCTTAAACATTGAGGACAATGTTTATCTTAAGTGTAGGGGGGATTTCTATCGAAGTTAAGTGGTCTTTTCCTTGTATTTGTCCTCATTTTAACCGGAAAATCAATTTTTCGACATTTTTCAAAATTTTTGATCTATTTTGGCCTATTAGTTTTTTTTTCCTTTGTATAGTTATTTTCCTTTCTTTTATTAGAAGAATGTTTAATAAAGTGGTTTTAATTTTCAAACGTTGTGAATCTTTTGACTCAACCCGAGTTGTCTTATCTAAGTTACTCTAGCTAGTATCCTTAACGTGTTTAAGTCAAGTTTTGCTAGGCTATATAGGGAGCTATAAAACGCGAAAGTCTTAACTCTCACGGGTTAAGAACAAGAACTTTTCGCAAGTTCCTATAATTGATCCTAGAGAGTCGTTTATCAAGGGAACTTTAAAACGCGATTTCTAAAACTTGAAAAAGTCTAAGAATTTGCAAGATCCTATAGGCGACTCGAAAACCCAAAACTTTGATTTAATAGGCTAAGCATCCACGAGTCTCATTCTTTGAGATTTTAAACTGTGGAGAACGAGAGATGATAGAGCCAATTATAAATCCGGTGTTCTTTCGTGAATTTATGTGAGTTAATTATAAGCCTATTCTCCCATCGCTTGCTAAATAATTTATCTGCTAATAAATAAGGTTGTACGATTTGAAAAGTTACTTAGCTTCTAGCCCAAGATCGTTTAAAAGTTGCTCGGTATGGATTAGAGTTCATAGCCAAGGCATAACTTATTGAAGCAGGATGCGAAGATTGGCGAGTCCGAAAAGTCCCTAACAAGGCATGAGGGCTATATTTTGTTGCTAAAGATCCAAAGTGATGTGAAGAGTCATTTATCGAAAATCAATATGAAGGATCGAGACACACGACGAAAAGCAAATACTCCCCAAAAGTCATGGAGAAGTGTATCCGAAAAGACCCTAACAAGGTATGAGGATAAATAGATCCAAGTCATAAAAGGAGGCGGATCGTTGTATATCAAAGTCCAAAATAAAGATTGGAGAAAAATGAAGAAGTCGTGGTCCAAGTATGAATCTCTCAAAAATTCAAGTGAAGAAATTCCATTATGAAGAGAAGACCATAATTTCATGAACGTCTCTCAAGATTTGAAGTATGAAGTCGCTGCCAAATATCGGTCCGAGAAAGGTCTCAAATCGCGAAGCGAGTTAAGCCAAGATATGAACTTTATGAGGTCCCGAGAAGCAGTTTTAAAAGATTTTGTCCTTTAGCTAACTATTGATTAAATCGTTCACTTTATTTTCAGACTTAATAACTATCGAAATAAGTAAAAAATGCATCCTCGTGATCATTCAAGACAATAATAAAATATAAGAGATACACCTAGGAATAAGGGAGTCTAAGTGAGTAATTGGCCCACATGAGTTCATGATAGTCTACTAACTTATAATAACAATGATCTCGTTTTTAAGCTTGGTTTGGAGAAAGTGAAAACTTGAGGATGATGATTATTCATAACATTTCCAAAACCCAAGGTATGCTTTTGATTTCTTTATTTTGAATATTTTTAATTTTCTATCTCTTTAATAAAGGCCCCTATGGATTGATTATGATGAAAAGTGTAAACGTGCTTTGTAACTAATGCATTGCATGAGGACATTGCAATGGTCAAGTGTAGGGGATTTGATATGTGTGTAAACACACATCTTTTCTACCACTTAATTACAATAATAACCGGACCAAAACGTGAATTTTATGTCTTTTATGTCGGAATTATGCGTGGTTTGTGTTTTTGTTGTGATTTAGGACGAAAATGTGAAAAGTGGAGAAAACACGGGAATTCACGGGCATTTATGGACTTTTATTGAAGAAAAAGATGAAAGACGAAGTCAAGAAGTCAAGAGTGCAAAAAGAACGAAAGTCCAAGACCAATTCTGAAGATTTATCGAAGAAAAAGTCAAAAGACGGAAGTTTATCAAAAGCCGAAGAATTCAAGTCTATTTTATTGAAGAATTTAAAGACGAGTTCAAAGAAATCCCGAAGCCAAAAGTCCCTTAAGTCCAAGTTTAAAGAAGATTAGAAGAAAAGGACTAAGTATGCAATTAATGAAGATTAAAATAAGGAGGGACTTAATCTCGCAATTAACAAGAAATGAAGGAGGGGAGGAAGCTTCCTAATCCTCCCCTATATATAGTTTAGTTATTAATCACTTTTTCTTTGTTGGCTAGATTGAAAAACTAGTTCTTACACCTTTATTTTATTGCACCTTTAATTACTTGCACCTTTAATTACATGTCTTGCACCTTATTTACCATTTAATTTCAAGTAAGTCTTACTTTTAATTCACGCACCTTTACTTTATCTTGTTGATCTCCTTCTACCTTTCTTTAATCTTTGATTTATATGTTTTTTTTATCTTGTTTACTTGTTTAAAAATTACATTTTTATGCTTTTGATTGATTTAAATCATTTATTTTCATAGCTTATTTTGTTTATTTTCAAGTTTATAAAGTTTTTATAAAAGTTATTTTTATATATAAAGTTGTTTTTTTCGTAAAGCTTATACTTTTCGTATTTAAAAAGTTGTTAAATTTCAGTTCATTAGCTTGTTTTCATACGGTTCACCTTAGGGATTTAGTCTTGTGCTTATTTGATTAGTAGCTTATTTACTTAGCTTATTTTTGGTATTCTTTCTACGTATTCCGATTGGGAAGATCGGAAAGGGGTTTTACTTTCCGACCATAGCTACATAGCTTGGTCGGAAAAGGGTTAACATATTCCGATTGGAGTAGCTTGGTATTCCGATCAGTGTGGTTTTTGAGTATTCCGATCAGGTAAGTGTGACAGCATTTCGATTTGAAACTTTTCAATATTCCGATCGAGGTGATCATTGGGGTATTCCGATCAAATAGGTGACAGCTATTCCGATTAGGTATTCCGATTAACATTCCGACCAAAGTTCACTCCAGTATTCCGATCAGGTAGGTATCATCATTCCGATCAGAGGGTCGTGGGTTATTCCGATTGGGTAAGTGACAGCATTCCGATTGGGTACCGGCCATCATTCCGATCCAAGGTGATTGTGACTGATCGGAATATATTCCGATTGGTTTACTTTTGTGTTTTGACTTGTTTAATCTTTACATTCTCATTTTTATACTTGCCTAATTTTAATTTCCGTCACGCTTTAACTTTTAGTCATTTAATTATTTTACTTTTCAAAGTTTTAAATATTGCACCACTTTACGTTTAATTAGACTTAGATTTAAATTTCACGCCACTTTACTTTGACAACATTTACTTTTAAGTCTGCACATTTAAATTTAAAACCAACCAACAACCTTTTTGTTCAACCAAAAACAATAGAGTCACATAGAGAACCTAGATCAATTCGATTAGACCAAAACAACGAACTTAAATTCTTTATACGGGCCAAAAGCCTTGTATTAATAGTGAATAGGCAGGAGTGCTTTTCATGACGTTGCCCCAATACGGCCCCAATAGCGTAGTCACTAGCATCACACATGAGCTCAAAGGGGAGGTTCCAATTGGGAGCAACAAGAATGGGAGCTTCGGTAAGTTTCCTCTTAAGGATTTCAAAGGCTCGTACAAAATCTTCGTCAAAGAGAAAACGTGCCTCTTTTTCAAGAAGATGTGTAATAGGTCGAGAGATCTTTGAAAAATCCTTAATGAACCGACGATAAAAGCCCGCGTGGCCTAGTAAACTCCTAACTCCCTTAACGGTTTTGGGATGAGGTAATTTGGCGATGACGTCTACCTTAGCTTGATCTACCTCAATCCCCGCTTTCGAGACCTTGTGCCCTAAGATGATTCCACTTTTAGTCATAAAATGACATTTTTCCCAATTGAGCACAAGGTTGGTTTCCTCACAACGTTTCAACATTCTCTCGAGATTCGACAAACACGAAGTGAACGAATTACCAAACACGGAAAAGTCATCCATGAAGACTTCCATCGTCTTCTCGATCATATCATGAAAAATAGCCATCATGCACCTTTGAAAGGTTCCCGGTGCATTGCAAAGTCCGAATGGCATTCTACGATAGGCAAACGTTCCATATGGACACGTAAATGTAGTTTTTTCTTGATCACGAGGATCGATGGGGATTTGGAAGTATCCGGAAAAACCATCTAAAAAGCAATAGAAATCGTTTCCCGCAAGACGCTGCAACATTTGGTCCATGAAGGGCAAGGGAAAATGGTCTTTTCGAGTGGCTTCATTCAACTTACGATAGTCAATGCATGTTGGGTCAAAAAGTTGATGTGGCAGAAACTCAAAAATGAAGAAAACGTGAAGTATTTGTCTAGGCGTTGAAAAGGGCATTCCAGGCGTTGACAAGAGTTATTTAGGCGTTGATGGAATCAAGCATTGTCATGTGCAATCCAAGCATTGTCACATGCAATTCAAGCATTGACAAAACGTAGACAAAGAAGCTTATGGAAGCTTCTATTTAGATAAACATGCAAAAGATATTCTGCATAAGTTTATTTAAATAGAAGATTTACTTGTTTATTCATCATTATCTCTTGTAAACCCTAATCCTTACACTATAAAAGGAACCAAGGGTCATAGGTTTTATTCATTCAATTCATTCACAATGTAAACCTAAAGTGTGTGTCGACTAGACGTGGGATTCAATGTATACACGTCTAGTGATTGTTGATTATTAATATAATTAGCAATCCATTTGTTTTAATTCATGTTATTCGTGCCTAAACACCTTGTTAATGTGTCGTGTTCTAATTCCGCTTTGATTTTATAATCATATGAACATGATGCATTCCTAGTTGCTTAAAAGATCCGGAAACCAAGGTTTCCACAATTGGTATCAGAGCCTCGTGGCTCGTGATGCTAGGACCAACAAGGTGTTCGTAATGTTGAAGAAGAAGAAAAATTCGTATAGAGTGTTTCTGGACGTTTTTGTGTGCGCAGCAGTATTCAGAAGGTCATAACTTTTGATTGAACCGTTGGATCGTCACGAAATTTTATATGTGTGTTCTACATACATAGATCTAAACATCCACCAGAGGCATTGTTGAGATTTATCCCCAGGCAAAAGTTATTAAGCGTCGAAGTTGGCTGATGGTTGATTTTCAGTTTTCTGCTTTTACATAAAATCATAAACTAGGGTTCCTCAAACCCTAGATCTACTTAAAAGCAGGAAGAATTGTAGATCGTGGCTGTTAGAATGCATAATGATACATGATTCAAGCTACGGTTTGTTTACAATATCATGATTTAGGGTTTCTTACAAACTCTAGATTGTTTATAGCAGAAAGAGTGCTCGTGATTTGATGCCAAGGTAAAAGAAAGCGACTGTTTGCAATAATTGTTTAATTGGCTCATGTGTTTGGGTCGATTAAAGTTAAAGGAAACAAAGGCTACGAGAGACCAGCTAGTTATTCACACGGCCAAAGGAATATACGCATGTCTGCAAGTGACGTAAGGCTTCAATCTGTGTTCACACGTTGAAGCGCTTCTCATTGGTTGAGAGGCTTGTGTTCACACGATCAAGAACATGTAGTAATTCTGTACTCATTTCTTATTGGTGAAAGATCTCTTTGTTTCACACGGTTATATAGCTTTGTGTTCACACGATGAGAAGTTTCTGATTGGCTATTCAAATTGATGTTCACACGGTACAAGATTAGTTATGGTGAACTTGCAGGCACATGATCAAAACCCATTCAAAAGGACATGGAGAGATCACAGTTTAAATTTGGATGTGGTTTATTGCTCTAAGAGACGAGACGCTGACAAGGTTGATGGTTGGCGCTGACGTTTGTAATCCAGACGCTGACAAGAAGAATTTTGACGCTGACAGAATAAGTCAACGCTGATAGAGTTGACAGTGTCGTCCGATATATGAATTTCCACACTGATAGGCATTGTCCGATATAGGACAATACATCTGCCAAAGTTATTGGACAGAAGAGGATATTGGACAACACAAGGTTTGCTGCTGTTTGAGAAAATTGGACGTTTTTAGCACACAAAAAGGAGGAAAATACACACAAAGGTACATGGAATCTCCGTTTTAATTTAGAATATCATGGTGATATTTATGGCTCGGATATTTTTAAAATGGATTATTGATCTTAAAGCGAGTTAGCAATTATTCGTGGGAATTTGATGGATATTTAAACTATGTAATCGGGATAGCCTTGTGAAAGAGTTATCCATCCAAATACTTTTACATATGGTATGAAGATGTGATTCCATTAAAATTGTCATGAAGAGAAGTTAACTTAAGGGGAAGAATTCTTATGGTAAGTTTGATGATTGAAGAAGATTTTCGCGAGTTTGTGTTCTATCATATCTTAAAGTGCCGTAGACTTTAAAGGTAACTTGTTCGTGCTTTACATGGTTGGTGACGAAGACTTGTCATAAACACTTGAAGGAGTTACATTATCGTGCTCAGTGTCTCACAAAGGATGAGAATATTGACAAGGGATCGAGGTCTACTTATACTCTCCTCTATAAGTTCTTAGTCACATGGATAGTACAAGACATGGAACACAAGATTGGGTTATTCTACTTCTACATCAAGAATATCTTATTTATTTTTGGTCAAGATCATTACAAAGAGCTACATATGGAGAATCTTCAACATTGCATACATTGTTTACTTCCTTGTTGATGTGACAAAAAATGCTACACTTGAGGGGAAGCAATTTGAAGATCATGTATAACTTACAAGAGATACACATAGAAGTTTTGCCACTATCAACTAGGGGAAGATTGTTGGGTCAAAAAGTTGATGTGGCAGAAACTCAAAAATGAAGAAAACGTGAAGTATTTGTCTAGGCGTTGACAAGGGCACTCCAGGCGTTGACAAGAGTTATTTAGGCGTTGATGGAATCAAGCATTGTCATGTGCAATCCAAGCATTGTCACATGCAATTCAAGCATTGACAAAACATAGACAAAGAAGCTTATGGAAGCTTCTATTTAGATAAACATGCAAAAGATATTCTGCATAAGTTTATTTAAATAGAAGATTTACTTGTTTATTCATCATTATCTCTTGTAAACCCTAATCCTTACACTATAAAAGGAACCAAGGGTCATAGGTTTTATTCATTCAATTCATTCACAATGTAAACCTAAAGTGTGTGTCGACTAGACGTGGGATTCAATGTATACACGTCTAGTGATTGTTGATTATTAATATAATTAGCAATCCATTTGTTTTAATTCATGTTATTCGTGCCTAAACACCTTGTTAATGTGTCGTGTTCTAATTCCGCTTTGATTGTATAATCATATGAACATGATGAATTCCTAGTTGCTTAAAAGATCCGGAAACCAAGGTTTCCACAATGCACACTCTCCATCCGGTCACGAGTCTAGTGGGAATTAACTCGTTGGCATCGTTTGGCACAACGGTCATTCCTCCCTTCTTAGGGACACAATGAATAGGACTCACCCAAGGGCTATCGGAAATAGGGTAAATCATTCCCGCGTCAAGGAGTTTTAGGACTTCCTTTTTGATGACGTCGTGAATTTTGGGGTTCACCCTCCTTTGACATTGGATTGCGGGCTTGTAATCCTCCTCCATTAAGATTTTGTAGGTACAAAATTTGGGATCGATCCCCTTAATGTCGGATAACTTCTACGCAATTGCCCCTTTGTGATCCTTTCGAACATCGAAAAGTGTGGTTTTTTCATCATCCGAAAGTTCCTTCGCAATAATAACCAGCAAATTATTGCCCTCCTCCAAATAGACATATTCGAGATGAGGAGGTAAATCTTTCAAATCGAGTATAGGTGGTTCCTCAATTGAAGACTTGGGCTCGATACTTATAAAGTCCTCGGGTGGAGGAAATGGGAAATCGTAAAGGAAATCCTTGATAATCGAGAAGTCCTCATCGTTGTCGAGGTCTTCGTTACAAGTACATGGAACATCGAATTCTTCCAACGTAAAACAACCACCTTCAAATGGAGTGAAGGTTGGTGTCGAGATATCAAGGATGGGATCTAACATAGTGGAATTGCCACCATTTTCATCATCACCAAAACCTAGAACTTCTTGTGAAAATTCCTCGCAAACCACGTCAATCATATCAACGAGGTTTATGGTTGCAACGGAATAAACATGAGAAATTTGAGAGTTTTTAGTTGCGTTTATAACAAGTTCCTCGTCGTTGAAACGTAAGGTGATCTATCTAGCATGAACATCGATCAAAGCCATAGACGTATCTAAAAACGAACGACCTAAAATGAGAGGAACTTGAGGATCCGTGGGAATATCGACAACGATAAAGTCTACGGGATAGTAGAACTTTCCCACTTTCACAAAAACGTCTTCCGCCAATCCACATGCGGGAATCGTGGAATGGTCGGCCAACTCGATAGACATTAGTGAAGGAGTAAGATTAGGAAGATTGAGCGACTTGAAGATTGCAAGTGGCATCAAGTTAATGCTAGCACCAAGATCGGCCAAGGCAAAGCATTCTTCCATATCTTGGATTGCACAAGGGATCAAAAATTTACCGGGATCACCGACTTTTTGAGGTATGCGATTAAGATAAACCGATGAACAACTAGACAATTGGTGCAATTTCTCCTTGTTGTTCAACATACTCTTAAAGTTAGCGGCAAATCGAGGAATCATGACCAAAGCGTCGGCGAAACTCACATTAAAGTGTAAATCACGAAACATTTTCATAAAAAGCTCAAATTGATAATTGTCGCGCTCTTGACGTTTCTCCTTTCTAAGTCTCGATGGATAGGGCAAAGGTAGTGTGGGTCGAGGCATAGGCATAGCCTTTGGAATCTCGGGTTCCAATGTTGGTAATGGGTCTACCGTATGTGTGGCATGAGCGGTACTTTGTGGGATTGGGACATGCTCCTTTTGGACCACCACCTCGGGTTCTTCCTCAATTGCCTCCTCCGTAGGAGCAATTGGTTGAGGAGTCGGTTCCTTAAGTGTCTTACCACTACGTGTGGTAATCACTTTCATCTCACCCTTAGGGTTTGATACGGTGTTGCTAGGAAGACTACTCGAAGACGGTTTACACATAATTGCGTCAAACGTAGATGAAATTTTATCTTTAAACATTGATTACCTCTTCTCGGCTTTAATCATCTCTTGCTTAATTTCATGTTGCCCTTGTTCCATTTTTTGTTGGTTTTGTTGTAACCTTGTTACATTTCCTTCCATCTTGTTGGTATGGATTTTAAGCTCATTTCCTAACTCATTTTTCAACTCTTTCTTCAATTCGTTCTTAAACTCGGATCTTAGGCTAATGATTTCTATTTGAATGTTGTCAAACCTAGCATCGTTCCCATTAGCGTATTCAACAAATTCATTTGGAAGATCTTTCAAACTTTGCAAACCTTTGTTGTTTTGAAATCATTTTGATTTTTGTTTGAAACTTGATTATTAGCCCCTTGATTACCATAGTTTCCCTTGTTGTAATTGTTTTTGAAACCAACTTGATTGTTTCTATAGTTGTTGTTAGCATTTTGATTTGAACCAAAACCCGGTGGAGTCAATTGATTAGAGCGGGTAACTTGACCGTTTTGGTTGTAAGTTCCCGTGGCCGCGTAGGCACTCGAAGTGTTACCACCGTTGGTAATGCACTCGTAGAAATCATGACCTCCACCACAATACATGCATGAAACCTCAACCGATTTAGCCGTAGTGGGAGCACTTGGTTCTCCAACTTTGAACTCAATTAAAAGACACTTAAGCTTATCAAAGATTTTGTTTTCCAAGTTCGCCTCAATTTGGCAAGCATCGATGGTAGTAGACAAAGAATGTGAAGCCGAAGACGAAGCATTACGAACACTAGACGTGCTACGAGGACTATACACCTTAGATCTATTCTCAATGATTAACAATGCTTCCTCGACCGTTTTACACAAAAAATTACCACCCGCGGCGGCATTAAGATAATCCCTTTCATGATCATTAAGTCCATTGTAAAACGTGTCAATTTGATGCAAATCGGAAAAACCGTGATGAGGACACTCATGTAACATTTTCTTAAACCTATTCCAAGCCGTTGAAAAACTTTCATTAAACTCTTGTGAAAATTTTGAAATCTCGTTTTTCAAATGCGTAGTCTTAGAGGGTGGAAAAAATTGGTTCACAAACTTAGACACGAGATCCTTCCACGTCAATATAGAATTGGGTGGCTCTTTCTCTAACCAAATTTTAGCGGGCCCCGCTAAGGAATACGGAAAAAGCATCATCTTAATCGAGTCATTAGCAACATCCTTAAACTTGCAAGTGGCGGTAAGACGATTGAATCGGCGGATATGGTTGTGTGGATTGTCCTTCTCATCACCACGGAATTTGTTGTTTTGGATCATCGACAACAAACCCGTTTTCACCTCAAAATTCTCCGCAAGGATAGCGGGAATCACAATAGCCTCTCCATAACCCTCGGTGGGTGCTTGAAGTAACTCTATCATAGTACGATTCGTCATGGTTGGTTCTTTCTCTACAATGGGTTCAACAATGGGAGATTCTTCACTAGAAGATGTTTAGTTTCCTTCCTTTTGACGACGTTTACGTGCACGTCTTGCTTTAGAGTGAGTTTGCATAAACGTCACGTACAACGAGGGGATGAGCAAAGAAGATTCTTTTTGGTGTTTTGTATTTGTCCAATTTTTTTGTGGTTTTTGATTGTTTTTACTTTTTTTTGTGATTGTATTAAGTAGACCAAAATCTACAAATCTCCTGTTTAATCAAATCTGTTGATTAAAGAAGCCTCAAGGAATGAAAACGATCACGTGAAGTGAACGCCTTCGATGACTTTAGAACGTTGGTGGAACACCAAAACGTTCAAGAGGGTTTAATCAAATGAAACCAAGAAAGTATATATGATACTTAGTAATACTTTGGGCGGCAAAACCCTCGATTAGCTCTCAAAATCAAATACTCACAAGCAAGCGGGGAAACGAGGCGGCGCGAAGCACTTAAGATCCTTTTTCCTTAGGATATATTTTATAATATCCGCCTTATACCCACCTTATAGTTTGTATTTTTCAAAATCGAGCTTCACGAAAGTAGTGATTTCTCACTTTTGGAGTACTTGTGTATTTATTGTTCTACGTATACAATATAGTAATAGTATTCACACAAAAAAACGAAAAACCGATAATACGTATTAGTAGAGTGCTACTAATACAAATACTTTTTGTGGTTAGTATATAAAAACAACAATTTCCAAATCAAAACACAACACGCCTCCCCGGCAGCGGCGCCAAAATGATGGTTGTAAAAATACGCCTTTTAGGAAAAAGAGCGTAATTAGGGCAAGTATTAACAAGTGACTTAGGAAAATCACAAGTTATGACCCAAAATGGGGATCGTTCTCAAGGAGGCTTGGTGTGTGTGTAATGAAATGATTAATTATGTGATTATATGATTATAAGAAAGAAAATAGAAAGGGGATAAGAAGAGAATGACGTTTACGATGACGGATTAAACTAAGACGAAAGAGTCGTACACGTAAAACCGTAAAAGCACCAAATTTAGAAACTTATCCTAAAAATCACTAAAAATCCACTAAAATAATCTAAGAGTTTACAAAAAATCAAAACTTGCTAAAACCTTTTAATTAATTAATTATTAATTTTTTTAATGCTAATTAAAGCACTAAAAATAAAAATTAACTAATAAAAAGTCCAAATCAAGATCTTAAAGTTTGTAAAACTTTAAAATAACCTAATTAAGCTAAAAAGTATTTTTCGAAATTTTAAAACCACTAAAAACTATTTTTCAACAATTAAAAACTATAAAAACTTAAAATACTTCTAGAATATAATTGAAAGACCCTAAAAATATTTGGAAAGTTGAAAAATCCCTAATTAGGTGTCTAGAGTCTAGGAAAAATATAAAAACATAGAAAATCAGACTTTTAATTTTCAATAATAAAATAAAAATAAAATAATATTAAAAATCCAAAATTTATAAAAAAATTCTAAAAACTTGCAAACTAGCTAATTTTAACCTAAATAACACAGAAATGAAGTTGAAATTACCTAAATACCCTTATTGGGCCTAGAAAATGGGCTAAAGTCCAAACAGTCCCTTAATGGGCTTAGAATTGGCCCAATAGGAAAAAGTGGCCCAAATCAGCCCAAAAACCACTACTAGACTCAAAACTTGATTCTGAACAACTTTTTCCAAAGGCCCAAGAGCTGAAAATGTGATATAAGCTAGCTTATTATCAACAGCTTATTCTTAATGGGCTTTTTGGCCCAATAAGCCATAAGTTGATGCCATAAGCTGAAATTAAACACACAAGCTTCTCTTGACCTAAATAAGACTTCTGTAAAAAGAAATTTGAAATAAGCGAAAGGAATAAGCCTGAAAATGCAAAAAGCAATCTACAGAAAACGACAAAATAGTTGTTTTTGAGTTCTAGGTTATCCCAAGAGCTGATTCAAATTGCAAAAGCTTTTAAATGACTTAACTAAGCTTAATCAACAAATTTTTTTCAAATAAGTTGACTCAATAAGCTGGAAAAAGCAAATAAGCACTTATGAAAAAGTCAAATAAGTTGGTTTTCTAGCAAAAAGTCAAAGTCAAAGTCTAATAAGCTCCAGTTCAATCAAATGGGTCAAATAATGAAGATCTATCACAAAAAATAAGTTGTTACAGGTCTGGATAAGCCAAATTGGATTATTGATAAGCTAACTGACAATTTGTACTAGCAGGGGCTAGTTTTGGGTGTTGAGTTGTGGAAAATTTTTCCATTGCTTGACTTGTTGACTTTTTTGTCTTTAGTGACTTTTTTGGAGATTCAAGATACACACGTGCACCCAAATGATCAGTGGATCATAAGGAGTCAATAACAATCAAAAAATCACAATCAACAACAGCCAGATGATACAGTTAATTCAATCAATCACCAGATCTGACACAGACATGAACACATAAGCAGTTGAGGTTCAATAAGCACTTAGAGCACAATTCAGCCATCCATACTTAACCAAAAGCATACACAAGCAATATTAAACTTAAATAAGCAAGTCTAAACAGGTTTCTTGCACTGATTCAAAGTATTAAGCAAGATTCAAGCACTTAAAGTTACTGATGAACACAAAAACATGCAGTTTTATACTTTGCTGATGCAATTGACCAACAAGCCAAATTCAAACCTTCAAATCTTACAAACAGGTTATAATAACTTTGTTTAAACCACTTTTAGCCCTAAGCATGCATACACCCTAAGTGTTCCCAAGATCCTAGGTCAAAATAGTCAAGAACAAAGATTTTATAGCAGATTGTTTAATAAGGTGTTTCAAAGTTGAAAACTTGCAGCAAAATGCACTTAAACAAGCATATATAAGATACCAAGCAATAACACAAACTCCTAACAACACAATACCAAGTTATGAATCAAGACAGGTAATCCCAAACACCCTTTAAACTTTTCAAAAAAAAAAATTCGAATCAAAAGTGAATTTTAAGACCACCCAAGCCCAAATTAACACAATAACAGATGAGAATAATAGATTCAAGCAAGATTAAGCCACAAAATTCACAAGAACACAAGTCACACTCAAATATCACAAATATCCAAAATTTTATCAGATTTTGAGATTAAGGGTGTGTACCTCATGGATGTACATCCACACCCACGAATTTTAAGCTTATGTACTAGCAAGAACAAGTACAAGCTTCTACAACAAAGCCTGCTAAGATTCAACAAGGTTAGAAGCAAAATAGTAAAATCAGAAAAGTGAAAAGCCTTGATTAATGCAACTCTTGTCCTCCACACTTGATTATCCCCAAGTTATAAGCTTCACCACACCTTGATAACACAATATCAGGATGTTATGATCAGCCCTATAGCCCAAGAATTCCAAGATAGACCAAGAACTTAGCAAAATATCAAGCTTGAAGGAAAATGTGCAAACTTTTGCACACTCCTTAAAAACAGGTTTTGAGATTCAAGATTATCAAACTAAGAACAATATTAAGCAGATATAAAGGATGGCACTTGAGCTTTCTTCAACATTTCAAACACATTTCATTAATACTGAAAATGGATTTACAGAAAAGTGAACCAAGGAAAATTCAAGAGCAAGCTAAAATGTAATGAACTAAGGCCTTTAAATAGGCATACAATGAACTACTGATGCTAAGAAAAACGTAAAACCCTAGTTGTAGAAGTCCCAAAATGCCCTTGTAGGGTTTTGAACTCTTGAGGATCATGTGACTGAATTTTGTTGTCTTGTGGTAGCTGGCAAGTGAAAAGTTGATCTAATGGCTTGTATTAATCTTGAAATGTAAGCTGGATGCTTGGACGTTGGATGACTGTTACTATCTTGTCTTCTTGCTCAATGGTGTAGCAGGGGAGGTCCCATGTGGATACATGAATGATGTGATGGCCAGTATTAAGGTTGGGATGTGATTAAGAGGTCATCAATCACTAATCTGGAAGGTTTTGTGGGTTAATTGTTACACAATTAAGAAAACCTAAATTTTGTATGAACATGAAGAACACCAGGTTTGATCTTTGTTGGTTTAAAACATGTTTAGCGCGTGTTTTTATTAATTAATTAACATTTGAAAAGTTAATTAATAATATCCGGGTGAGTGGAGGGTGATGTGGAGCATTGGTGGGTTTTGATTGGTTGTGGAGTGGTAGTGGGGCACGTGTCACCCCACACTGGTCTAGGTAAGAATTGTGTCTGCCATGAATAACCCCTTAACTCTTTCTTTCTTGTCACTTGCAAATAAACCTGGCCAAATTCAATTTCCTCTGTTAATGAAGTTTCCAACTTCACACTTTTGCCCCAAATACTTTTCCAAAGTATTTTCAGGGGTATTTCTTGCAATTTCTTTATTCTTGAAGGACTGATTTGGTATTTTCTTCAAGGATTATGGTCTTGACTTGTATGATTAACATTTTGGAGGACTGAAAATGACAAGTCTTCATTTATGAGGGACCATTTTTGCCAAAAGTTGAAAGTCAAGGGTCCTTTTTGCAAATTAACATATTTCAAGGACCAAACTTGTCTTTTCTTGTTCTTTGAAGGACTTCATGATATATTTGACTTTGAGGATGATAATATTGACACTTTAGCTTTGTTGAGGGACTAAAATTGCCAATTCTTCAAAGTGGAGGGCCCTTTTTGCAATATTGACAAACTTTAGGGACCAATCTTGTAATTATGAAGATACAAGGGTATAAAGTGTCAATTCTTCCATATTGGAGGACCCTTCTTCATAAATCTTCAAATCATCAAGGGTTTTCTTGGGGAAATCTTCATTAGGGCTTGGTTGAATGCGCGGCTTCGTTTCCCGTGTTCGTTTTTGCATGATTCTTGTGATCTTTTGTCATTTTCTCAATATCCGTACCTAAAATACACAAGCAACATACACAAGCATATATATGGTTATTTTGATGATATTTAATGCATTTTAAGCCCTTTTTGGACGATGAGACTATGTATAAAAGCAGTCTCATCAATAACAACGCGTCGGCTAAACTCACATTAAAGTGCACTTGTTGAAACATTTTAATTAAAAGCTCAATTTGTTGTTTATTACGTTCATGTAACTTTTCCTTGTTTCGTCTGGATGGGTAAGGTAAGGGTGGTGTGGGTTGGGGCGTAGGCAACGGCCTTGGAATCTTGGGTTCCATAATTGGTATTGGCTCAACCGTAGGTGTGGTTTGAGCGGTACTTCGTGGGCTTGTAATATGCTCCTTTTCGACCATCACCTCGGGTTCTTTCTCGATTTCCTTCTCCGTAGAAGTACTAGGACGACAGATTGGTTAATTGAAAGTTTTACCACTACGAGTAGTAATAACCTTCATTTCTCCCTTCGGGTTTCCAATGGTATCACTAGGAAGACCGCCCGAGGAAGAGGGTTTACACATCATAGCTTCAAACATACTAGCCATTCTCTCTTCAAATTTTGATTGCCTTTTATCCGCTTTTAATAACTCTTGCTTAATCTCATGTTGACCTTGTTCCATCTTTTGTTGATTTTGTTGAAGACGTTGAACGTTTCCTTCCATTTTATTAGCATGAGTTTTCAATTCATTAGCAAGTTCATTTTTAAGATCGTTTTTCAACTCGGATCTTAAGCTAGTCATTTCTCGTTGCATGTTATCAAACTTACAATCATTTGCCTTAGCATAATCCAAAAATTCTCCTTGAATATTTTTAGTGTGAGCATTTTGAAAACCTTGAGTAGTATTTTGAAAATCACGGTTTTGGTTTTGATTTTGGACTTGCCCATTGTTCCCACTTTGGTAATTACCCTTGTTATAGTTGCGTTTATTTCCTTGATAACCACCACTTTGATTGTTGTTTCGATAGTTATTAGCATTTTGATTTTGTGGAGCTTTATTTGGGCGGGAACCTTGTCCGTTTTGGTTGTAAGTTTCCATTGCTACGTAAGCACTCGAAGTGTTACCACCGGCGGTAATGCACTCGGAAAAATCATGAGCTCCACCACAAGATATACAACTCTTTTCAACCGCTTTAACCAGTGCATAACTCAAAGCCTCTTGTGCTTTCCAATGAGTCATAAGATTTGAAAATCTATCGAAAAACGATTCTCCTCATTTGCTTCATCTTGTAAGGCATCCATGTTAAGAGACAATGACGACTAACCCATAGTGGCAACACTCGGTGTGTTATGAGGGTTATAAATCTTAGATCTATTCTCGATGATCGTTAAAGCTTCATTTGTCGTTTTGCAAAAAAATTACCACCCACGGCGGCATTCAAATAATCTCGTTCATGATAGTTAAACCCATTATAAAAAGTGTCAATTTAATGCAATTCGGAAAAATCATGGTGAGGACATTCATGTAACATTTCCTTAAATCGTTCCCATGCCATAGAAAAACTCTCATTAGGTCTTTGCGTAAACCTTGAAATCTCATTTTTCAAATGTGTCGTCTTAGATGGTGGAAGAATTGGTTCACAAACATAGATACGAGATCACCCCATGTCAAAATCGAATTTGGCGGTTCTTTATCGAGCCAAATTTTTGCGGGACCATCGAAAGAGTATGGAAACAACATCATCTTAATGGCGTCGTGTGGTACATATTTAAACTTGCTAGTCGTAGTAATACGATTGAAATGTCAAATGTGATAATGAGGGTTGTCTTTTTCATGACCACGGAACTTGTTATCTTGGAGCATAGACATTAAACCCGTCTTGATCTCGAAATTCTACGGAAGGATGGCGGGAATCACAATAGCTTCTCCAAAACCCTCGGTGTGTGCTTGAAGCAACTCCATCATAGTACGATTAGCCATGGTGACTATTGGTTATACAATGGGTTCGACAATTGGAGGTTCTTCTTCAATTGAAGGATCTTGGTTTCCTTCCTTTTGACGATGTTTACGAGCACATTTTGCTTTGGAGCGTGTAACACTCCTAAATATTCATACTTTAGTTCACCGGAAGAGTCGTTGGTGTTACGGGATAGCACATTACTCAAATCATAGACAACGCTTAAAAATCGCGTCGTTTAATAATAAAGCATTTTCCATTCATAAATATCAAATTACATAGGTCCCAAGTCATAATATTTCATATAATTTTACAAATCATTTGAATGGAAAGTGTTATTTAAGTGCGGGTCATAAATTCTTGTCGTCTTCCCGAGAATTACCTTCAAGTACCTGAGATAAAACATGTTAAAAAGAAAAGGTCAGCGAAAACGCCGAGTGAATTCATAGAGTTTAATGAAATCCATTAATATATCATCGGTATAAAATTATTACCGAAAATCTTTTTGTACTATTCTTTGTTGTAGGCCATAATATAAGCCAAAAACATTTTATACAAATCTTTGTTGTAACTCATACTATAGGCTTTTGCCTTCAAAACCATTATACGAACCAATGTCGTAAATACATCATACAATACGTTTTATAACGTTGTATAGAGTTAAATAAAAACCGTTATATGAATATGGTTATGTAAAACCAAAACACGAATATAATATCAATAATAAGACCCCGTATTGCTAGTCAGGAAATATATTGTAATTCAATGCGTATAGCAGTATTTTCGTTATTGGATTATTATAAGCCGCATGACATTGCTACCTTACTATACCAAACAACGGGTAGCTAACCAGAAACTCATTTGCCCATCTAAAACAGCGTGTCTTCACAATAATCACGCTTATATAATTCTTCTCATACATAAATTCTCTTACCAATCAATGTGGCACGACGGGGATCAACCGTCAAGGAGGAACTGGGGTGATCTTCCCCAAATAGTACTACCATATGCATAAGCGCCTACCAAATCCCGGTAGTTCACAATTCATGCTAATGGGACTTTTAGTGACATAACCTAAATAATAATAATCCATCTCATTTCATTCATCTGGTCATATAATCATTCATCGGGTCATACAATCATTCGAGTCCAAATCAATAAGCAAATAGTCGGGACAACTGGTGTCCTATTTTATTAAAACTAACACGGTTATCTCCCTCGTGGGTTTATAAAACATTTCATAAAAACATTTAAAAGAGTGCGAGGCTATGAACTCACGTTGATTGGGAAAGGCGGTTATCGGCGATTTAGATGTACGGTACGTGCTTCAATCACGGAAACCTAGACAAATAATACTCGTCTTAGACTCTTGTCCAATGACTTTATAAAAAAAATGGCTATGTATATATATATATATATATATATATATATATATATGATATTACAAGTATGATGATGATCAAGTGGGATTTTTATCTCTTCAAACACATTATTGTGTTATGTGTTAGTCAAATTTTTGACTAGTTACACTAGTTTCAATCCAATTCCATATTAAGGCCCAATAAGCCCAGTAAAGCCCATTAAGAGTTCAACTATTTATATTAGTCCATTTATAATTTTATTATCAAGCCTATACTCACATGTTGGGCCAAAGTGGGTTAAGCCCAATGAGTAATTCCATTAGTGTTTAGCCAAACTTGTCGGGTTAATAGTCCAATAAGGCTATTTTGGCCCGTTAATGTCCATAAGTTATAAAGCTCGGGTTTTAACGGTTTCTACTTGTCATATGTACTTATACATCAGTATATGAGTTATAAAAATTTTACCTTAGACGGGTCCGACCGTCTAAGTTTTAATTGACGAAAATGTTAATTTCTCGGTTTTAGCCGAAAAGACGCAAAACTTATGTTTATAGTTTTATAACTTATAAAACTTATCAAATTGCCATTTTTATAATATGTCCCTTTTATTTATTAAAATACATACTTATTTATATGTAATATATAAGTTAGTGGGTTCTAGGTATACATTATATATTATATTTACTTGAGTGCTAATTTTGTAATATATACTTTTATTTTACAAATCTTATTATGAATTTCACTTTCACCATTTTTACCATATCTTGAGTTATACAAAGAGATAGAAGCTCATTTTTGGGAAGCACAAACTACATAATGTGTGCTATAATTAACTCCTTTTTAGCTACTGCTCAATCATCCTATAAATGTCTCTAACAGTTTGTTCAAAACAGACTATACAGATTTGGACTTCAATAATGTTTTGATCATATCTCACTCATTTTATGGATTCTATTGAGTGGCCAAATCTCACATATGTATAAGTCACATACCTTACTGTATATTAAATTATCCAAGTCATTTTAACAAGTTATCATATGTTTCTTTACTGTTTTACACAGCCTACAATTTTAGACATGATTTTAACATCTTTTCATGTAGCTTTTAATCATTTTAACCAAATTTATCAACACCAAATCCCCACATAATATTTTGATCATCATTAATCATCATATACATACATAAATGAAGAAAATACAAGATTACATATTCAAAATAACAAGATGATAGGAAGAAATAATCTCTATACCACCAAAGTGATGAAATGATGAAATTTTGGATGAACAAGACTTGGTTTTGGGTAACCAATCTTATGAGATATCAACACCACTTCTAGGATCACCAGGAATATGTAGACTCCTTGAGAAGTAAGCCCTTGATCTTCATGAAATCTCCTTTTTAGATGTTAAGATCACCTCAAATCAACAAGTCTTCAAAGGGTTATCATCTTGTGCAATTTAAACACAAGATTTATTGTGTAAATTTTGATCTATGGTGGTGTTGGTGGTTATATGGGACGTTCACAGGGAGCCAAGAGAGAGATTGTCTGTTTTGCTTCTAGTTTGCATGTGTGTGTATGGTATGAGTTAGCTTGTTTTAGAGTTTGGTGGTTTAGGTCATGCACTAAGGACATGTGTCCTTAGTGTGTAGATAAGTTGACACCTAATGTGGTGTGTTGGCTAAGCCTTGCCACTCATAGTGGGGGTGAGGCAAGCGTAAACTTGTCTCATCTCCACTAATTTACGGGTACTCCTCGATTCTAGTTTCCTCGATTTACGTTCCCTCGAGTCGTTTTGGGAAAAACGTTTTTACAAGTTATGAATCAACGGCACAAAACGAATCTAATAAAAATTGTCTCATCAAAAACGGAGTTTAGAAACGTAAATACGTAAACCTAGGGTTTCTGGTTTAGTCGTAAAGGACGTTAAATTATGCACGTAAGTCCTAATCTCTTCTCGTAAATTTGTGAGTTTATGAACCAACACAAATTTAAAATTCCAAAATAATATTCACGGATAAATTTATTTCCTAAAATGTCGGACTGTCACCAAAAACGGTGTATGTAAACGTAAGCACGTAACGTAGAATTCTCTGGTTTAAACGTAGTCGATGCTACATCAAGACGTAAACCCAAATTTCTTCCAAAAAATGAGTGAGTTCATAATATAACATTAAAATAATGTTTTTAAATAATACTTGAGAATAAAATATCGATCATAAATTGACGGATTGTCACAGCATTTACCCCTAAACAGGATCTTTGTCCTCAAAGATCAATTTATCTTACAACTCGCTTCTTATAGAGTTAGAGCCATGTGGGTATTTCATCCACATTCAGTCTTTTCTCTCAAGTGTAATTCACTATAATACGCGATTTTTATCAAACATAACTACGGGAATACGATTGGCTTAATGTTGACTTACTTTCTCTATCCATGATGTTCACGGGTTTTTGATGAATGCAACTTTTCGCCGATCTAACTTTATTAAGAAGTAATCAGATTTTCACTTGATAGACATTTTATCAAGTTCGATATACGAAACATAATTCATTCAGCCCTTGAAGTCCTAGGGTGGATCCAACTTATATGCCTTTCAAACCAACTTTTACATTATCTCAATGGTCCCATACAACGGGGACTTAATTCCCATGATCTTTCAGATCATCAGTTCACTTCTCCATTGTGAAATTTTTTGGCATAACTTTGCTACCCATCCGGCACTTCAAGATCTACACTTCATATTCACATAACCTCCTACCCACTACTGGTAGTCAATAATCAGATCCTAATTTCAACAATCATTTCAGGTTTCACGGGTCGGGTATTTTTATAAGGTTAGGTTTGTCATTGTAGGCAACCTTAAACCTAAAAGACATGTCCAACTCACAATGGGTGTATGTCGTGTGTCTTCATTCCAACTCCTGCTTACAGATGCTCTCATATTTATATCCTCACAAGATTCGATCTCGATCGTGATACGATAATTATCAATGATAATCTCTCCAAAGGAAAACGATTATCCCGTTCATTACTAATGGTCAATCATTCAAATATAAAACAAGACTTCTAGTGTTTTTGTATCGTTACTTTGCCTCGTCCCTTCGATTGCGGTGATAAACAGTACTCTCATCAAGGTTTGTTCCCAATGACTTCTAAGCAAATCTCTAGAAATTCGATGCGAAGCGAGGATCTTGATAGAGATAATCGATACAGGCACACTATGTTTACACAACTCCTTTAAATACAAAAGAATCAATTTCTTCATCGAGAATCTATCGTTAACAGGAATGATATTAGCAAATTTGGTTGGTCTGTCGACGATAACCCAAATCAAATAAAATTCAGATGATGACCTTTGCAATAGTTAGACGTTTACTAATGTATGAGGCGATTTATGCCTTCATAATTTGCCATCAGTAAAACTTCTTCAGATAAAGATACATTTAATCAAAAATGGCATGAATAGAATACTTAAGCTTATGAGATTCCAACATGACTAAATCTCAAAATCCTCCATATTCAGGCAACCACAAGCGGCCTTTTATACATTTAACGCCATGGGCTTCTCAATTCTAATGGTTCACATTAGACGCGAACCCCTTTTATTATCTATATTATCCTTCTTACAAGCATCAGCTATTTTTAAATTGTTCGGGCAAATTATTTTGCATAGTCATTATTAAGGAACACATCCTAATTGATTCTATATCCTTTCTTTATAATGTGTCAGTGTCTATATTCACCTTTCCTGATGAAATAATTATCATGACCACACATCACTCAGAAATTCTTTCTTCATATTTTCTAAGTTTTAGTTTCGTCTCGACTATTATTTTTATCAGATTTACTCAATCCGACGTCTAAAACGTCTATAACTATTACAAGTAATTAAATAATAAATATTTAATTTTATGAAACGTAAACGTAAACGTTTTAAATTTTCTTAGTTCGCCCAATTATAGAAAAATGTTCAAGAAAAATAAATTTGAATTTAGTTAACACGATTTTCTTTGATTCATCAAAAATAATTAATAAGATCCGTAATTGTTCGAAAATCCTTGTTTATACTTTGGTCAAAATTCTCTTAGTTTGAAAAGCAAAAATTGTCGTTCTAAATTCCAAATCATGGTTTAAATGGTTTCCTCAATCCCGCTTAGGTTGTCTTGAGGTATACACAAACATTTACCCCTAAAGGAGTTTAGTTAAATGATTTGGGTATAAAGGAATGATTTCTTAAAATTTCCTTTGATAAAACATTTGTCAAAACATATTTGCACTTTCTTTTTGTTATAACCCAAAGCCTTAATGGATCTAATATTTGAAGAGTCAGTATAGATTCCATTATCTATTAATCACACGGTCAAATAATGTAAAGGATTAAGCCTTAAACCATATGTTAAATATTCAAGGTACAGGTTTTCATTGCTCGGCCAACGCATGGCAGTCTACAAATGATTACTAACTCCTTCTTATTCTTATGAACAAACAAATGGTCCTTAATGACGACAAGCATGAATTTATCAAATTACAGCCTACACACGTAATTCACCAAATTTATGGATGCTACATGTGCATTGGTCAATCCAAACAACATAACATTAAACTCATAATGTTCATTACGAGTTCTGAATGTAGTGATTAGAATAGATAATCTTATGGCTGACGCGAAGTTGATGAGAACCATGACGTGGATCAAATTTTTGAATATACGCTAGAACCTTGTAAATGATCGAACAAATCTTTCATCCTGGGTAATGGATATCGATTTCGATCGTTAATTTACTTAGTTCACGGTAATCAATAAACATAAGGAATAATAACACCATACCTCTTCATAATGACGAGCTTGGTAGAATAAAAGCTTTTTCCGACAACTCTCTCTGTTGTTCGGTTAATTCTTTTAATTCAGATGGTGCTGACATAGGGTGCACACGCCACAGATGTAGCATCAGGAATATAATCAATACCAAATTTAGCTTTCCTTAATGGTGAAAGTCTAGGCAATTTACCAACAAATACCTCCTAAAATTTCAGATAACAGAAACATCTTTTAATAAATTTACTTTAAGTTCTTTCTAGATTACAAGATCTATGACTAGTTCATAACCATTCATGGTATAATTTCAAGTCTAAAAGCAGGATATGGTCATCCATCAAGAATTATTTAGATCACTTTTAATAATCAACATCTTATCTTTTAGGGGATTTCTACTCGAGTTCCCATCAATTAAGACAATGACATTATGTCATAGTCAATCAATCCATTCTACTGGCACTATTAACTTTCCAGTTTCATTACCGTTGATAAGATGTGAACTTCTCAAAAGACTAATAATAACTCATAATTCTTCACAGATTCAAGGATATCTGGGGACATAGCTACCATTAAAAAGTAAGGTCAACACATAATCTACGCGAGAGAATTTCAAATCAGATACAAACGAAAACATTAATGAACATATATATATCCCATGTTTACATGATTTGAGTACGCATTCGAAAGCTCCTCGGATCGTTACCCAGGTCATTCAAATGAAATCTAATCAAAAGAAATGATAGGAACGTCGATACACCCAGTCGGGTATTAATACTCGATAATTAGATACTTTTCCAAAGAATCTCACCACAAGAGAATTGGACAAGGAGGGGATATCAATTTTGAAATAAGACAACTTCCATAGATGATTAAATTCGATTCAGAAGAATAAATAGTACGGGCACATATGTAGGTGTCCCTAATAATATGTCCCTATTTTGCACTTCTTGCAGATCTCATAAAATTTCAATTTTCCACAATTACAAAGAAAATGTAATGGTTATTAACAATTTCATGGTGACTACTAATCAGCCTTGCATGGTCCTTTCCAAATTGTATGTAGGCGCGCAACTATATACAATTTTAGGATTAACGATGCAATACTCAGTTCGTCAAAACTTTGTCATCATGTTTAAAATAAAAATATTTTCATGCTTAATTCTTGAATAAGAATCAAAAATAAATTTACAAAGATGTTCTTTGTTATGGAAACAATTAAGTTTTCCAAGGTGTTTCATAAACAACATCATTTAGATAACGATCACTTATAAATCTCACTTTGAATAATCCTTATAGTGATGAAAAATCAATTTTCTCAAAGGACAATGTTTTAGCATATAAAACAATGAGTGGTCTGCAAAAGAGTGATGAAGATTTGTTCACCAAGAACTAACTACAATATGATAGGAAATAAGCTTAGCCAATTAATCATGAGGTTCATGACCCCGATGACACTCAAAAATAATAATCCACAACGTAACTCAAATCGAGATGAGTACTTGTTCAATGGTTGCATCACTAATGCAAACATTAGGATGAAGTAATAAAGGATAGATAACATCGATACATGTAAAATTTAGCAATCAAAGGTAGTCTTTTAATTAATCACAAACAAGTCAAAATTGTACTGTAACACATTACGTGTCAATATGTCATACAATTCCAAGAACTCATCCTACCAACTAATGTCTCCGTTAAGTTAGGGATTTTTAAAAGATACCACAATGAATACTAATCTACAAGAGTCATTAGGTGTTCCACATGTCCTGAAAGATTCATCGGTCCCAATTTCAGAAGAAGATTTCTTCAATTTATTTCTTGGACATTGGGCATCCTCGTCATTGGACAATGGCCTAGGAACAACCCTTAACACGAAACAACAATCAATTAAAACCTTATAATTCACTCACAAGACTTAATGACTACCTCTTAACAATCTCATATTCCATACGAGTTAAATTTTTACTTTATTCAAGTTTCAACCAACTTATACTCAATGCGACACTCTACCTCATTCTATAATACTTTCAACCTTATTCTTAGACTTTGAAAAGGGCAATAAAAGCACAATATGAACAACACTTAATTTCCAATCCTATAGTTCTTACAACAATAGTTATCAAATGAGTCACTAGTATGAAATGACTCACACACTCAATTAGCTTTTTCGGAAAGATACTAGTGGCATGAGGCTTTTGGGTAATGGTTCCAATGACAGCCTCATGTGCAACATTTATCTTCTCGATTTCAAATTAAGAATTGGGTGACAATGAATCAGATGAAACCTTTCTAGGTGGTAACGTTTTGTCAAACTCCACTCTATAAGGAAAGATCGTCATGACATCGATATCTGATTTAATCTCGCCAATTCTTCTTTAATATCACAATCAACTAATATCAACATTTCTACGAATATCAACCATTTGTTGGGATCATAAATATCCACAACTTGGTTTAGATCTGGAATAGCTAGAATTCCTACATAAATTGTTTCGATTGATTTGCTAGGGGAGTTAGGGTTTCTTGTTACAATCTACGTCGTATAAATACCTCGTATACGTATTAAAATAATCATCAAACAATCATGTAATCAAATTACAACATATATATATAATCCAAGTTATATATATATTAATATAACACGTCTCAGTGTGGCCTTGTTGGTAACTCGGGAATTCTTCGGCACCGTTATAGTCAAAAGTTTTTTAGACATTTTGAGAAAAATGTTTATAGTTAAAAGATTTTTAAATGTTTTATTCAAAACCTTGGTTTTAAAAATCTTTCGTGCTCTATAACGAGAGCTCTGGTACCAAACTGTAACACCCCCAATATTCATACTTTAGTTCAGCGGAAGAGTCGTTGTTGTTACGGGATAGCACATTACCCAAATCATAGACAACGCTTAAAAATTGCGTCGTTTAATAATAAAGCATTTTCCATTCATAAATATCAAATTACATAGGTCCCAAGTCATAATATTTCATACAATTTTACAAATCATTTGAATGGAAATTGTTATTTAATGTGGGCCATAAGTTCTTGTCGTCTTCCCGAGAATTACCTTCAAGTACCTGAGATAAAACATGTTAAAAAGAAAAGGTCAGAGAAAACGCCGAGTGAATTCATAGAGTTTAATGAAATCCATTAATATATCATCGGTATAAAATTATTACCGAAAATCTTTTTTGTACAATTCTTTGTTGTAGGCCATAAAATAAGCCAAAAACATTTTATACAAATCTTTGTTGTAACTCATACTATAGCTTTTGCCTTCAAAACCATTATACGAACCAATGTCGTAAGTACATCATGTAATACGTTTTATAACGTTGTATAGAGTTAAATAAAAACCGTTATATGAATATGGTTATGTAAAACCAAAACACGAACATAATATCAATAATAAGACCCCGTATTGCTAGTCAGGCAATATATTGTAATTCAATGCGTATAGCAGTATTTTCGTTATTGGATTATTATAAGCCGTATGACATTGCTACCTTACTATACCAAACAACAGGTAGCAAACCCGAAACTCATTTTCCCATCTAAAACAGCGTGTCGTCACAATAATCACGCTTATATAATTCTTCTCATACATAAATTCGCTTACCAATCAATGTGGCACGACGGGATCAACCGTCAAGGCGCGAACTGGGGTGATCTTCCCCAAATAGTACTATCATATGCATAAGCGCCTACCAAATCCCGGTAGTTCGTAATTCATACTAATGGGACTACCTAACTAATAATAATCCATCTCATTTCATTCATCGGGTCATATAATCATTCATCGGGTCATACAATCATTCGGGTCCAAATCAATAAGCAAAGAGTCGGGACAACTGGTGTCCTATTTTATTAAAACTAACAAGTTATCTCCCTCCCGGGTTTATAAAATATTTCATAAAAAACATTTAAAAGAGTGCGAGGCTATGAACTCACGTTGATTGGGAAAGGCGGTTATCGGCGATTTGGATGTACGGTACGTGCTTCAATCACGAAAACCTAGACAAATAATACTCGTCTTAGAATCTTGTCCAATGACTTTATAAAAACAATGGCTATGTATATATATATATATATATATATATATATATATATATATATATATATATATATATATATATATATATATATATATATATATATATATGTATATATATATATATATATATATATATATATATATATATATATGATATTACAAGTATGATGATGATCAAGTGTGATTTTTATCTCTTCATACACATTATAGTGTTATGTGTTAGTCAAATTTTTGACTAGTTACACTAGTTTCAATCCAATTCCATATTAAGGCCTAATAAGCCCATTAAACCCATTAAGAGTTAAACTCTTTATATTAGTCCATTTACTCTTTTAATATCAGGCCTATACTCACATGTTGGGCCAAGAGGGTTAAGCCCAATGAGTAATTCCATTAGTGTTTAGCCAAACTTGTCGGGTTAATAGTCCAATAAGGCTATTTTGGCCCGTTAATGTCCATAAGTTATAAAGCTCGGGTTTTATCGGTTTCTACTTGTCATATGTACTTATACATAAGTATATGAGTTATAAAAATTTTACATTAGACGGGTCTGACCGTCTAAGTTTTAATTGACGAAAACGTTAATTTCTCGGTTTTAGCCAAAAAGACGTAAAACTTATGTTTATAGTTTTATAACTTATAAAACTTATCAAATTGTCATTTTTATAAAATGTCCCTTTTATTTATTAAAGTACATACTTATTTATATGTAATATATAAGTTAGTGGGTTTTAGGTATACATTTTATATTATATTTACTTGAGTGCTAATTTTATAATATATACTTTTATTTTACAAATCTGATTATGAATTTCACTTTCACCATTTTACCATATCTTGAGTTCTACAAGGAGTAGAAGCTTATTTTTGGGCAGCACAAACTACATAATGCGTGCTATAAGTAACACCCATTTAGCTACTGCTTAATCATCCTCTAAATGTCTCTAACAGTTCGTCCAAAACAGACTATACAGATTTGGACTTCAATAATGTTTTGATCATATCTCACTCATTTTATGGATTCCATTGAGTGGCCAACTCTCACATATGTATAGTCACATACCTTACTGTATATTAAATTATCCAAGTCATTTTAACAAGTTATCATATGGTTCTTTACTGTTTTACATAGCCTACAATTTTAGACAAAATTTTAATATCTTTTCATGTAGCTTTTAATCATTTTAACCAAATTTATCAACACCAAATCCCCACATAATATTTTGATCATCATTCATCATCATATACATATACATAAATGAAGAAAATACAAGATTACATATTCAAAATAACAAGATGATAGGAAGAAATAATCTCTATACCACTAAAGTGATGAAATGATGAGATTTTGGATGAACAAGACTTGGTTTTGGGTAACCAATCTTATGAGATATCAACACCACTTCTAGGATCACCAAGAATATGTAGACTCCTTGAGAAATCAGCCCTTGATCTTCATGAAATCTCCTTCTTAGATGTTAAGATCACCTCAAATCAACAAGTCTTCAAAGGGTTATCATCTTGTGCAAGTTAAACACAAGATTGATGGTGTAAATTTTGATCTATGGTGGTGTTGGTGGTGATATGGGACGTTCATAGGGAGCCAAGAGAGAGTTTGTATGTTTTGCTTCTAGTTTGCATATGTGTGTATGGTATGAGTTAGCTTGTTTTAGAGTTTTGTGGTTTTGGTCATGCACTAAGGACATGTGTCCTTGATTTGTAAGATAAGTTGACACCTAATGTGGTGTGTTGGCTAAGCCTTGCCACTCATAGTGGGGGTGAGGAAAGTGTAAATTTGTCTCATCTCCACTAATTTACGGGTACTCCTCGATTCTAGTTTCCTCGATTTACGTGCCCTTGAGTCGTTTTGCGAAAAATGTTTTTATAAATTATGAATCAACGGCACAAAACGAATCTAATAAAAATTGTCTCATCAAAAACGGAGTTCAGAAACGTAAATACGTAAACCTAGGGTTTCCGGTATAGTTTTAAAGGACGTAAAATTATGCACGTAAGTCCTAATCTCTTCTCGTAAATTTGTGAGTTTATGAACCAACACAAATTTAAAATTCCAAAATAATATTCACGGATAAATTTATTTCCTAAAATGTCGGACTGTCACCAAAAACGGTGTATGTAAACGTAAGCACGTAACGTAGAATTCTCTGGTTTAAACGTAGTCGATGCTACTTCAAGAGGTAAACCCAAATTTCTTCCAAAAAATGAGTGAGTTAATAATATAACATTAAAATAATGTTTTTAAATAATACTTAAGAATAAAATAACGACCATAAATTGACGGATTGTCATAGAGCGAGTTTGCATATACGTAACATAGAACGTAGAGGTGAGCAAAGAAGATTCTTTGGGGGTTTTTGTGAAATTTAAATTTTTTTTGTTTTTGATTGTTTTTAATTTTTTTTTGGATTTTGTGTGTATTGCGTAGACAAAAATCTACCAATCTCTCCTCGAACCACACTCTTGATTAAAGGAGCCTCATAGAATGAAATCGATCACATGGAGTGAACGCCTTTGATGACTTTAGAATATTGGTGGAACACCAAAACGTTCAAGAGGTTTTAATCACAAGAAACCAAGCAAATATATATGATACGTAATAATTCTTTGGGCGGAAAAACCCTCGATTAGCTTTCAAAATCAAATACTCACAAGTGTACGGGGGGAATGAGGTGGCGCGAAGCACTTAAGTACCTAACTTCCCTTTAACGGCCTTATATAGCACGTTGCCTATCTATTCACCTTAAAGTTCGTATTTTTCAAAATCGAGCTAAAAGAAAGTATTTATTTATTTTTGCCTTTTTTCTTTTGGTTTGAGATTCGAATACAATAATTAGGTGATGAAATCACAATTAAGGTTGTGTTTTCACACTTTTGGAGATATTGTGATTTAATTGTGATACGTATACAATATAGTAATAATATTTCACAAAGAAAACGAAAAACCGATAATACGTGTTAATAGAGTTCTAATTAACACAAATACTATTTATGGCTATATATTAAAAATAAAATGGTCCAAATTAATCACAACACACCTCCCCGGCAGCGGCGCCAAAATGATTGTGGTAAACATACGTGTTTTAGGAAAACCAACGTAAAAGCGGTAAGTATTAAGCGATATGATTTAGGAAAATCAAATGCTAATGACCCTTTGATAAGTTCGTTTCCCAAGGAGGTTGATTGTGTGTAAAAAACTTTTATGATTTTGGATTAATATTTGAAGAAAGAAAAGATCAGAAAAGAAAATGACGGATACGTGAAAATTACACTAAGACGTACAAAACGTAAAACCGTAAAATAGACAAAATTAAAACTTGCACTAAAAATTCCCAAAAAATTACCAAAAATTCTTAAAAATCCAATTAGGGTTTAAAAATGATCAAAGCTTTTCCAAACCTTTTATTTAATTAATATTTAATTTTTTAATGCTAATTAAAGCCCTAAAAATAAAATAAATTAATAAAAAGCCCAAATAAAGATTTTTCAATTTGTAAACCTCAAAAATAACTAAATAAAACCAAAAAGTATTTTTCCAAATTTTTAAAACCATGAAATCTATTAAAAATAATTAAAAACTAAAATTAAATATTAAAATAATATTAAAAATCAAAAATTTATAAAAAATTCTAAAACTTGTAAACTAAATTATTTTGACCTAATAAAACAAAAAAATGAAGTTTAAATTACCAAAATACCCCTATTGGGCCACCAAATGGGCTAAAAACGAAAACAGTCCAAATCAAATAGGCTTTTAGGCCCAATAATAAAAAGTCAACCAAATAAGCCCAAAAACTCCAGTCTAGCTTAAAATTCAATTTTAAACAAAAAACTCTAAAGGCCCAAAAGTTGAAAGTGAGCTTATCACAGCTTAATTGCCAAACAGCTTATTCTTAATGGGCCAATAAGCCCATTAAGCTATAAGCTGATGCCATAAGCTCTAATTGAACACACATCCTTATCTTGGATATTAAAGCTTATTTGCAAAAATAAATTCCATAAAGACCAAGAAATAAGCTGGAAATAAGCAAAAACACAATTTTACTAAACGACTAGATAGTCAGGTTAGAGATTTAAGTTGTTTCAAGAGCTGATTCTTTGTGCAAAAGGTGACAAATAAGCAAACTAAAAAGATTCAACAAAGAAAATCCTAAAAAGCCAAGTAGAATAAGCTATAGAAGCAAATAAGCTGGTTGAAAAAGCCAAATAAGTTAGTTTTCTAGCAAAACCTTGACCAAATAAGCTTAAACCTTCCAGATATGATATTAAGCTGAGAAAAATGACACCTGTTACCAAAAATAAGTTGTTGCATGTACCAATAAGCAGAACTGAAAAATAAGCCAAATTGAGCTTATTTGACCAAAAGTCAAAGTGTTCCAAATTTCGCCAAACTACCATGACTTGTTTATGAGCTTGTTATAATACTTTTTGTGAAGGATTCAAGGTTGAATCCTATGGATCAAGCTAGCCAGTTAGCCAACTTGATTTTAGTTTTGGTACAAATAAGGCCAATAAGCCAGTTGGCTTATGGGCTTTAAAATAAGCAAACCAAGTATCAAACAAAGTACACAAGCAACCAAATGACACGTAACAAGCAATAGAATAGCAGGGCAATCACTAGATAATCAAATACAAAGAATAATAGGAGTGGTCACTTTGCTGATGTAAATGACCATTTCAGCCAACTGTTATAAGATATAACTCTTTCAATAAGCCACCAAAGTTAACAACCAAATATTACACATATAGCACACCACAAAAACTCTTCACAAACCAAAAATCAGCCTCTCAGTCCAACAAATGAAGATTTAAGAGCTGTTGATGTGTTTGACCAATTTCAAACCACATATGACAGATTTTTCCAAAACTTGCAAAACCATTTTCCACACTTTGTGAAACATAACCAATGACCAAAACACCTTCTAAATGACTTGTTTAGAGAATACCAACCCTAAGAACCAAGGGCACAAGGCCACAAGGCCTTTTGATCCCAATATCCCAAACAACCTTGTTTTAATACTTTTTCAAAGAAACGTTTTAATCTTCCAAATAACCTACTAATTTTATGCATCTAATATCTCACCTAGGTGACAAATAACATGTTTAAACACTAAAACTAACAACTCAAACACAAGAACTCATAAATCACATAGCAAATAACATAGTAGATTTTCAACCAAAAATAAAAGAGAGAAAAGTGACAGAGAGTGAACCTTTTCCCCACAACTTCCTAAGGGAAGTCAGCAAAGCTCCCTAGAGTGTAGATCAACAGCTAGATCACACCTAGGGTACTTGAACAAGGAATGGATATGCAGCCTTGGCTGATGATTCAACAGCTGAACCACAAGGCTGTGATCTTCAACACAAGCAACAAACAAGGCAACCAAATGATGGTAAACCTTCATAAGCTCGGTGTCAACAAGCTTCCAAGAGCTTATAGCTTTTGGTTAGGGTTTGAACAGGTTAAAATAAGCAAACAGAAACCAGATTTTGAACACTTTTTTAAACTTGAAAACCTTTTTAAAACCAAACGTGCTTCAATCCAACTATCAAAACACTTTCAAAACATAAATTGGAACTCAGGATTTGCCTCTCCTTAACAACTTCAAACAACAAAAAGGAATTACACTTTCAAATTTAGAAAACACCAACTTTTATTACTTTGAAAGAAAATTACTAGAGAGAAAGCAAAAACTAGAACAAGTGACTCTCCCAGGCTGAGGTCTCCTTATATAGTCCTCATAGGATGATTCTAGAACTAGAAATACCTGTAAACCGTAGCTAGAAATTCTTAAAAATGCCCTTGAGTCGTTTTATGTTGATGAGCTGTCCAAAATGATCTTGGTCGTTCCTTTATCCCTTTGGTACCAAGTATGAGCTGAGGGTTGTTGATTCTGCCACATAGGATTTCTTGGAGAGGAAGTCGTGGTGTGATTGGCTAAAAGGGAATTGGGGGTGGGGTCCATGGTGATGGGATGGGTGAGTTTAAGTGTGGGATGTATTCGTGTAAAGGTTAATTGTATTTAGGTTAGGGTAATTTGGAATAACCCCTTGAATAGTAAAAGTAAAATCTGGGTGGGATGAACATGAATAGTGCCACGTTTGATCCTATTTTGGTGGATTGTGTCTGTTTGGCGCGTGTTTGAGGATTCAAACTTTCAGAAAGGCAAAAGTAGTCCTTGTTATTTGGCAAAGTATGTATAGTAAGAATTTCAATCAATAAATCAGATTTCCTTTGTAATAAAAGTTTTGTTTTTTTATACTTTTGCCACAAAACTTTCTAATAAGGGTTACAAGGACTTGTTTTCAACTTTTCTTGATATTTAAAGGACTGATCTTGTACATTCTTGAACTTTGAAGGTCTTCTTTGTATGTTTGACTTTGTGGAGGACCATTGTTGACAAACCTTTTTATTTTGAGGGACTAAACTTGCCAATTCTTCAAAGTAGAGGGAGCTTTTTGTAATTTTGACAAACTTAAGGGACCAAACTTGTAATTATGAATATACAAGGGTATTAAGCATTTCTTCATTGATGAGGGATCACTTCAATACTTCAAGGTCTTTTCTTTGGAAAATCAAAACTAGGGCCCGGTTCATTGTGCGACTTCGTTTCTCGTGTTCGTTTTTCCTTATTTCTTGTGATCTTTTGTCTTTTTCACGATATCCATACCTAAAATACACAAGTAACAAACACAAGCATATAATATAGTATATTTATGACATTTTATGCATTTAAAGCTCAAAAAGAAGGATGAGTTCATGTATAAATGCCATCTCATCAGTTGTCGTCTGATGGCATCCAATGGCATCCTCTAGGTGATTCTTTAGATGAGGCAATGGTAGATTGCGAGCTGCATGGGGAGCATACTCTCCCGATGTGCTGAATCATCTGATGAAACATGTTACTGCGACAATAACGTCAAGAAAGTATGTAAGTACCCCTTACATGAAGAATCTCCTAAAATAGGTATATATTATAACTCAGTAATGTCAAAATCACACGTAGTCCATATAATATATCTCAAGATTTATTGGTACGCATGTTCCTCATACGAAGTATGTATATCAAATAATGTGATGTCATATGTAGCCCATATGAAATATGTATAGTATGATATTGCTAAGTCACATGTTTCCCATATATGTATCTCATGTATAATGAAGATATGATAATCTAACTAATCAGATAAGCAGTTATAGTCTATAATTACCAAATATAACCTAGTTCTCTATAACCTTGTCTTTGATACCAATCTGGCACACCCCAAAATACCAAAGTATAATGGCCACGTGGGAGTGATGACATGATGATTATCATACCACAAGATAATAAAAACGACCTCTAAATGAGACGTTCGAAAAATTTGATCACTTACTTTTAATAGAAATAAAAATGTTTAGACATTGCAGAAAGATAAAATATGGTCACAGGTGAAATACATAGTTCTCAAAAGTTAAAAATGATCATAGTTCAAATACTGGAAATACTGTAATGCATGAGACCTCAAATAGCACATTCGTTCTTAGCACCTGAGGAAAACATTTCTAAAGTGTCAACATAAAGTTGGTAAGTTCATAGGTTTGTTTAAGTAGTAAAGTTTAATGAACCAAAAGATTTAATCCACATGTGATGCAGATCAGCTTCTAATTAAAGTTAAGATATTGACTCTCCTTTTATTATTTTAGTTTCTTGTTTGAAAATAAATTTTGGTTAGGAGAATATTTATTTTCTAGTTATAAGTTTAGGAAAATGAAAGTCATATCAATTTTTATTTTGATTGATTCTAGTTTTTCTATAAATGTTAGGTTTTTCATTGTATTAGGATATCTCAGAGTTTTGATAATGAAAACTTTTGCTTTGTTCTTGGCAGTTTGCTAAGATTCTCTTAATAGTCGGTATTTTTTGAATCAACGACTGTTGGAGTTTGCCTGATTATCAGTATTCTTTTGAATCAACGATAGTTGGAAAGAAATGTTTCTGGTATTCATTAGAATCAACAGACTCAATTATTTATCTCGTTATTTTTCGCTACATCAACATGTGACAATATAACAAATACAAAGTCACATAAAAATACATTTACTATTGTCTAAGCTCATGACACCGAAGCGTTAACTGATAACCAACAATGAATGCCCATGCAAGTATCTAACCCTGGATACTCGTAATCTGACTCAAATGAAACAGCATCCGCTTAAGTAATGTTAGTCTAAGTCAGACAGGGATGTCGACCCCGATAGATCTATCCATAACATTCGCGCTTACTACGTAATTAACGGTTCACGATAAGTGGGAAAATAAAAACTTGGGTTAAATCGGACTTAGACCAATAAGTAAGTAAATGTAATTGTGTTCATACGTTAAATCAATCAATGTTTCAACCCCAAAAGATGATATAAAACAGTAAAAATTGGACTATAAAACTCACATCGGTGAAATAGCAAATATGATCAATAGGGATAGCATAAAAAATCAAGGAACGCAAAACGATGCGCAAACATCTACTCCTAACCTAAGTAAAATATCCTTGCTTAGGCTAAATACATAAAACAATAATGTACAATACACTTGGTTGATAATTTATACTTGCTATTAATTTATAAAATGTTTTTATACATTTTTCATGTTCATCCATTTTAGTCACGGGGTCGACTTTGTGTCTTAGTATTTTATTATTTAATAGTCCAAAAAATAAACGGGTTCTCATTATGAAAACTAGGCCATGTCAAGTTTATCAAAGTATTTTTAGATCTACGAGGCATGGTCATTAAGCCGGTAAAAAATAGACACAAAGTAGGGTGTATGGGTCGATATTTATGTTGTTATATGTACTCTCCTAGCAACTTTTGGTAATAAAAAGGAAATGGTAACTTTGTTTTCACACTCTCACTTGGTCTTTAGCAGCTATGTACACACAAAATCAAATAGCATGAGAGTGACTATAATTTTTCTTACTCTTTATCATACATACATACATGCATCATGATAATACACGCACATAAACACATATAGTATATCTTTTTATATAGTAACAAGGAATATATATTAGTTGTTTTTGGCCTACTACCTACGCAGGTAGTATCAAAGAAAGAGTGGTCCCTTTTATTTTGAATATCTAACATACATACATACATATATAAGCATACATATATACACATCATGCTCCTTTCCTTTCTTTTGTTTCACTGTTTTTCTGAGCCACTGTTTATACGCAGGAAATTACATACATATTCTAGCTAGGCATTGTTCATATATATTATCTACAAGACATATTAATTTGGGTCATTGTCTTTCTTATTTTGACAACACATATATCCACAAACACACACCATGACCTATCACATATTATGTACATTAGTACTAGTAAGAAAGTAAATGGTTTTTGTTTGCCTTTCCTGTTGGTATCAAACGCACCCACAAGCATGCGATATGCTCATGCATCATACGCTTGCAATACATATATAACACACACACGCATCACAACAACCCTTCGTGCATTGAGAGTGGGGGTCTTAGGTTCTTAGTCCCCACTTAAATTCATACCCATTAAGACATGAAAACTTATTTAGTTCTTAACGTGAACAAACATACATGGAATGCAACAAGTTTCAAGACTAATGTGAAGGACCTTAGCTTACTTGTTTCGGTTCCTTACTTGCAACACATGAAATTTTACGTATGATCATGTTAGTTTGTTTTATAACAACAATACGTGTTCTTTTCGCATTCTATTAACGCTTATACAAAATCATACATATTCTCATGCTAGTTTATCATAAACTCATGCTTGTTTCTTAACATAGAATCATGCAAACATCATACATAAAATCATAACATTAGGGTTCATACTTACACTACCCTATTCATGCTGAGACTATAAACAACTAGGGTTCTTGGTCTTTACATGTTTTCGTATACCTAGTTAGCCTTGTAGTGGTTCTTTTAGTTCATTCAAGTTGCTTAGGTCATCACATAGATTACAACCGTGGTCTCTTGGTATCATATTTAGTTCAAAGAAAACATGAGTTAGTCCATTTATGAAAACACACATCAATCCCTAACCCGTGACTTAGCTAGTGTGTTTTAGTTTGCAAGACTTTATAGCAAGTATTGTTTATCAACCATTGTGAGGTAAAGAAAGTTTAGGTACTTACACGTGGTCCTAAGATATTTGATGAAGATGAAATCAAGAACTAGCGATTTTATATTGAACAAGTACCCACGTCCAAACAACCTTAGTATTCCTAGCTTGCTTCTATAATCAATCTAAACCTCTTGTTTCTTTAATTTCAGTCGTGACTTGATAGTACCAAACTTGGTGTATTTTCTTTGGTTAGCTTTTGTTTTCAAGTGTGTGTTTAAGTTTTGAGTTTGTGAGATTATGAGAGAATAGAGTTAGTATTTATAGGCCAAAGGGGAGTGTTAGGACTAAGTAGTTCTAGTTAGAACTTGGTTCGGGTTTGCCATTTGGTTTGCTTGGTAACCTGGGAGGCTAACAAGTGAGTACATCATGGGAAAATGGCAAGAACTTGGGAAGGTATTGATAGGTGTGAAAACACCCATCCTTTTATCACTTAACTATAATAATAACCAAGCTAAAACGTATATTTAATGTCGTTAAAGTCGGAATTATGCGTGGTTTGTGTTTTTATTGTGTTTTAGGACCAAAAGATGAAAAAGGAAGAAAACACGGGCTTTCACGGACTTTTATCGAAGAAAAAGACAAAAGAAAAAGTCAAAAGATCAAGAGTGCAAAAAGAACGGAAGTCCAAGGCCTATTCTGAAAACTTATCAAAGAAAAAGTCTAAAGACGGAAGTTTAATGAAGTCGAATAACCAAGTCTAATAAAAGAAGAAAATTATAAGACGAGTTCAATTTATATCGACAAATCCCAAGACACCGGCGAGAAAGACGAAGAATTTAAAAGACGAAAAGACGAGAAAAAAAGAAAGCATCAACACATTTTCCTCCTCCTATATATAGTCCACAAACACTTCATTAAGGGTAGTAGATTTTAGTTTTAATTTTGTAAGGTAATTAAGATTAGCTTAATATAACTTTCTCTCTCTAGCTTTTCTTTCATGTTTTAAGTTTTTTTCATTAATCTTGTATTGAATCTTTAATCTTAATCTTAATCAAGCTTTTCATTAATCATTCTCATTCTACCTTTCTTTATTTTTAATCTTGTTTAATTTTAATAATCATGTAGTTTGTTAATCATGTTCTTTGTTTGATTGATGTTTGTGTTTGATTGTGCTTATTGGTTTTGATGTGTTTGATTTTTATAGCTTATAGTGTTTAGTGTTTATTGTGTTATTTTTCTTATTTTTAATGAAGTGCTTATTAGTTTATTTTTATAAAAAGTTGATTTTAAATATTTTGATTATTTAGTATATTTAAAAGTTTTTAAATTTTGGTTTATTTGCTTTTTCTTAAAGTTGATTTGGTTAAGTTTTTAGATAAGTGCTTATTTGATGTTTGCTTATTTGAGCTTATTTTCATTTTTGAGTTACCCGGTGTAGGTCCATAGTTTCTTATGATTAAGCCATATATGAATTATCTATTGAATGAATGGAGAAGAAAGATGAACTAGAGAGAGAAAGGAGAGGAGAAGGAGAGGTAGAGAGAGACAGTAAAAGTGGTATTAATGAAAAGTGAGAAAACACAAATGAGCAACCCCTCCTAACATGCTAGGAGGGGGTATATATAGCCCACCCTACATGTGGGCTATATGGGCTATATGGATTACATATAGGATCACGAGCCCATTACTTGAATATATATTTAGAGTGACCGATCCTTTCTAAATACGTAAAAACGTATTTCCAACAATCTCCCCCAAATGGAGGTCACTCCAAGTTACAATGTCCTAAATAGTCTATAGCTCGTGATCTGCTAACAATGATGTGACCGAGACTTTCCTTGGAGAAACGTATTTCCAACAATCTCCCCCAAAGGGAGGTCACATCATTTTACAAAATCTTAAACCTAGCATACTATGCTTGAGTCTTCGATCTTGTTCTTGTGAATATGATGATGAGATCTTTGACTTTAGTCTTCAGCATGTTCTCTTGCCTTGACCTTGTGCATTCATCACTTGTGATATTTGCCTCTTCGTGACTTCATGTTCCATATACTTATACTTTTATAAATTCTTGAAAGCTTCAGAGTTTGATATAGCGGAAGACTTGACTTTTAGACTTTCTTGAATTTATTGAAGTATTAAGTGCAGAAAGCATAAGCATGTGTTTACGACTTCTTCTGGATTGTGCACCGCAATGCCACCTTCTTGTTACGCTACATAAGTCAGTTAGCAACAAAACATATACACGGATGAAATGGCCTTGAACATTTCATTCTAATTCGGTAGCATTTTACCTCCGGTCGGTGAAGACCGTTGGACGATATTAAATATCGTACTTGTGGCAGGTAGTTTCAATTAAGAACCTCCTTGACAAGATTTCGTGGGTAAACCCGTTCTCTTTATTCGACCATCCAAAGCTGCCTGCGAACATAAAGAGTGAATCATTTGGATAATAATATCTGCATGATTTGAAGCCGTCAATTCATGTTCCTGGAACAAGTGAAATTCAATTAAGAACCGCACCATCGTTGCTTTCCAGTTGTCACGAGCTTGATTCGTATAGAATCTTGCAAGTTACCTACCAAGTGCTGTTTGAGGTTAACACTAGAAGGATTTCCACTCATTACTGTGAACACTAAGGTATCACTTTGAGTGTTCTAGCAAGATCACCAAGATATTGCGTAGAGGCCTAGAACGTGTTTAAATTCATTTAAGAATTAAACCACTGTTGCTTTCCAGTTATCACAAGTTTGATTCATAAAGAATCGCACAAGTCACCTACCATGAGCTTTTTGATATTCGCTCAAGAAGGATTTCCATCTTCATTGTAAATACTTTCGTATTACTCGGATGTTCATGCAAGATCATGAAGATTTTGCGTAGGACTCTTAAGATCTTTCTTACTTTTTACAGTGTGTGAAGAAGCAAGGAAATATAAAAGTGTGTCCTAATGAGATATTTGATGATCTCAAATGGCTCTAGACTCAATCGTGCATTTTAGATTTTAGTGATCGGAGGCTGGAGATGAGTGCCACCATTTCAATACCAATTTATTCGGAGTTACTAAATCAATAGATAATGTGTTGTCTCCGTGTGATTAAAACAACTATCTTTTAAGAGATATCTGAGTTAACTGGGATGGGTTGTGCATTGCATCACTGGGTCCATTATGTCTATCTTCAATATCTAGAATCACTAAAAAATGATCTCAATAGCATATGTGTTGACCCGGTTTCTGCCTAAGTTGTAAGGAGGGCTTCTTTCTTTTCACCCTTTATCTTTACAATTCTTTTTCATTCTTTAACCCCTTCAATGCTTACCAATACGTCATAACTAGCACCTTGTTGTGATTGTTACAGTGCTAACTTAAGTACTTGTTTGGCATTCAGCTACGTTCACAATCTTTCTCCATCTTTCTTAGGGACTACTATTTCTAGCTATGGAATGTCCTTGGGAAGATTCCTCCGGTTCTAGAGGAATCATTGGACTTTAACCTATCCTACCATCCTTATGTCACCACAATCTTCACCGTCGTGAAAAAAGATGTTTTGGGTAAGTGTATGTCACCATAAAATCCATTTTTAAGTGCAAATCCATTTTTCTCCCACTTAACATATGTCACGATATCCGAAAACATTTCGCACATGTCGGGATGTGCTAGCACGTTAAGTCAAACCATTTGTGATTAATCATTTCCCATATTAAATCACATTTTCTCCCCCAGATTAAAAATATTAACCCAATCGATGTTTTTAATATCAACTGATTTAATAGCATTTTAAGAAAATTTGGGATGAAAAATGCAAATCCAATTATCTTCATGAATTACACAAGCTCCCCCTCAAATTAATGAGGGTGTGCTTGAAACGTAAATTAAATACCTTTTAAACACAAGTGTAAGGTTTTTATCAAGTGCAAAGATCATATATGATAATGTATTCACAAGATTAACGATTTATGAGGTTGGACCTGAATGATGGAGAACATCATATAAAAGAATCACATGGTTCTTGTTCACGAATGTTGGTTGCCTCATCACGTCTGAAATTATCTCTTGACTCCATGTGTACGATTGATATCTTTGTCTTGAAACCAACATGTGAACTTGGCACTTTCGGCGTCAAAGATTTTGAATGCTGGACAATTGCTACCCTTCAATTGTTGACCCGTGTTCTATTGAAAGAGTTGTAGTCGTCGTTTGAGTAGTCACATCATCAAGTATGTAGATATCAATTGTAAATTGCTACTGTAAAACCCGCATGCTTTTACCATGAATAGTACCCTTTAGATCGTACGTACAAGATTAGAACTTTCCTTTTATAGCATGTTTACATTCGCGTATAAGAATTTTAAGTATTACGTACGTGTTAGAACACGATAAGTATTTAATACGTATGAACACACGATAATTATTCAAATAATAATTATAATCACGAACATGCGATCATGAAATCATGAACGTAATTTAATCACGAGATAATATTATTTACGTGTATATATTTATTACGAACACAAATAAATATATTAAGTCACGATCAATAATTAATTAGAACACATAAAACACGAACACGATAAAACACGAACACACACTATAATATTTAGACTCGAGAAAAGTATGGGTTACCCCATGTGGGCCCCCTACCCGCGGCATACATAGAAGCATGGGCTTATACCATGCAAAATTTACTAACAAGGGGTTAAGGGGTAAAACTTGTGTCTTTATTTACAAAACAAGAAAATAACAAAAACCCTAAAATCTTTCTTCCTTCTCTCTTTGGCCGCCGGTTTTAAGGACAACAAAAGGGGTGTTCGGTTTGATTTTGATCTTGGGAATTGTGCAAGCATTCGTGTGTGTTCATCCTTAATTGATCCACGTATTCGGTATAACTTTTTAACCCTTTTCTTTATGTTTTGATTTATTGAATCACATAAAATCATAGTGTTTTTAATTAAACTAATTAAAAACAGTTATTCTAAACATGTTAAGGATTATGTGGTAAATCAAACTAGGGTTTTTAGGGGTGTTTTGTGTTGGCCGACGCCTAACCGAGCCCCTAATGGGTCTCGGCTTGGCTTATTACCCACCGCCGAGACCATATGGTCTCGGTATGGTGATGGTGGTCCCACAGCAGCAGCAATACAAGGGGATACCCCGACCTTGGTCGGGGTATGGTGTTGATTACGGGTCCGGTTCATGGTTTCTAGTCATGGGTTCGGTTCATAGATTATTTTTAAGGTTTATGATTTTACTAGTTATGTGTTAAAATTAAATTAATAAAACATGACATGATTAGTTTAATTAACATGACTTAGGTTATAAATTTAATTATTAGATCATGAATTTTAACTTAAGTATTTATATTTTATTAGACCTTATAATTAATTAATTATTAAAAATCATGACTAATTAGTTAATTAACATGACTTAGGTTATATTATTAATAATTAATAATGCATGTTTTAACCTAAGTATTTTACCTTTATTTAATTAAAAACATGATATATATAATTAAATAGTTTTAACCTATAGTTTATTTAATTTACATGTAATAATTAATAAACTATACTTTATAACTACATGACTTAGAATAATAATCAGAAAACACTTAAGCTTATATAATTAGCTTATTTAACCAGCTTATATCTATTAATGGAAACTTTCTATTTTTAGAAACTTATTTAATTAAGGCAGCTAATCTATTTATGGAAACTTTCTATTTTTAAAAACTTATCTATTTTAAGTAGTAATTCTATTTTTGGAAACTTTCTATTTTTGGAAACTTTCTATTTTTGGAAACTTTCTATTTTTGGAAACTTTCTTTTTTTGGTAACTTTCTATTTTTGGAAACTTTCTATTGTAGGAAACATGCTATTTTTAGAAAGTTACTTATTATTACATAACAAGTATAATAATACATGAAATACGAGTAATACTTAATCAAAATAGACAGAATATAAGATAAATACAGTATAAAGTTTAAGCAGTAAAACATGATATGAACGTATGAAATAAGCTAAGACATGACATAAAACCAGTTACGTATGTAGAATCAGATACTTATACACGTATGTGTATATGTAGCATTAGTGATACCGAAGTAGGACTCTCTTCCGTTCGTCTTATTCGTTCGCTAGACATAAGGTACGGATTCCCGTCCTTTCAGTATGGACATTCTTTCCTTATTAGGATTCCCCGTATGCAGCCAACTATTTTCCCATAGTATAAGTTTGTATGTTTGATTGCTTATGTTTAATTAGAATACCTAAAGCCATATACATGCATGACCAGTTTCACCTAGTTATGGAGGTACCATAACCATAACACTAGAGGCACTGGTGTTATGACTTCCCCACGACGGAGTGATTGCTCGTGGCGTCCCTTCAGCTTTTGGCCATATTATTATATTTATCATGTGGGGCGTATGGGTGCATCCTGGTTACATGTTTTCAGCAGATTACTCAGTGTGAATGTGGTGTGTGCCTTGCATCCTTCACAAGGAGCTGATCCCTCCTACCCAAAACCAATATATTAAATTAGAGGCAGCCCCTCTAATTTGCATGATGAGGTCACCCCTCCAAGTATTCATGCACGGTGGATTTTCATGACCTATATTGGCTAATGGTAAAATATGTTAAACAATTTTTACAAGATAAACATAAGGCTTTTCAAACTATAAAATCAGTTTTACTAAGACTTAACCGGGTTATTCAGGACTTAGTTTCTTCCGCTGTTATATGCTTATATGCTTATATTATTCATGCTTTATTGTAGATATGTGCACTAAGCGTATTGCTCATCCGTTTTCCTTTTCATGTTCCCAAAACGGCAAGTACTCAGGGACGCTCGTAGACTTAAAGCGTATGTGCATATTGACAGGAAGCTTTCTAGCCTTTATTTACTTTATGCATTATCTATACTTTGATACTCTTTCCATGGACATTGTTTAGTCCTTTCATTTACAGTACCTATGTTTGTGTGTGATGAGCTTTACTTTTGGACTAACGATGTTTGATTCCAGTATTTCCTTTTTATGTTCATGTAATGTTTTAGACATTTATCCTTGTATGCTTTGATGACACGCCATAATTACGCGTGACATTCCATTTATCAAAATGGGGTGTTACAATTATGGTATCAGAGCCAAGGCTTCGACCTGTAGGCTCTCAAAACATGACATGTGATTAGTGGGTAGTCACTATGGTCTTCCTAGAACTGACAGTCGGTTTTCATGCATTCATCATTTTCATGCATACATATATATGTCATTGTCGCAGGTTTATGACTAAGTAACGGTTGGTACAGGACTGGCCCTATTTAGTCGCATGTGTATTATCGAAACTTTTAAATTTGGGACCGACCCATAGGCGTCCCCTCGCCATGTCTTTGATTTTGGGTGAACTGACCATAGGCGTTCACTCTAGAGCATACAAAAGTTTTCATAAAACTACATCATGCATTCATGTACAAATTTTCTTGTATAAAATTTTTCTATTGATTTATTGGTAAAAAAAATCTTCATGTATATTTTATGTTTGGTTAGTTTAATCATGTGTTTTATGTTATACTGTCAGATGGCTAACACAAACAATATCTGGGCGATGGTTGCAGCTGCCAATGCAGATATGCAAGACATCCTTCATCAGAACGACTACTGTCCTCCCCCGCCTAGCAATTTCCCAACGGAAGGAAGGAATCGGCTCATGAGAGAATACTATACCATTAGACAACTACCTGAGGAAGACAACAATGATTTCATGCAGCGATTTCTTCGATTTGCCGGTGTCTTGAGAGCAGCTACGGGCACCACTGGAGAACAGGCACAACATTTTTGTTGGGCCCTTAATCCAATGATTTCCAATAACTTAGAAGGTGCTCCGTTGGACACGGTAGCGCAAGTGGCCGAGGAAGCACGTAACCTAGAGATGCTGCAGGAGAGACATGAGTTCGGGGATGCTGAGAGACCCGAGAAGAGGTAAACATTCGTATTCAAGTGGTGACCAATCCGTATTCTTTCTATATATGTCAATTATTCATCTCTTTAAATTGTATCTTCCAGGCAGAAAACTGGGGACCGGTCTCAGCCAGCTACTCAGCAGCAGCCTAATCAGCCCAAGGGAAACGGTCAGACTAACGACCGTACTGCTACGGATAGGCATGGAGGTAATGATAATTACCGTAACAACGCTGGACACTCCAACGGCAGCAGGTCCTAATACTTACGCATTATCTTATGATTTCATGTTATAACTCATAATTCTGACACTTTAGAAAATCTTCTACCAGGAACCATGGAAACGGTAGGGACCAGAACCAGAGAGGTTCACAGCCTAGCCGTCTAGCTATCACCGGTATTCAATCTTACGATTACTCGCATTGTCCTTTGTACCCTATTATCATGTCTCGTTTAAAATGTTTTATCAGGTCCTCAGCCAGCCAGAGCACCTGCTGGAGGATATACTCATCCTCTTTGCTCTACTTGCCACCGTAGGCACCCAAGGGCATGTCGTCGTGACACGACGCATGCTTCAAGTGTGGCTTCCTGGCCATCGCATGAAGGACTTCCGTAAGGGCGAGATGGAGGGCACATCAGGACATGTTGATACCAATCGCCTCCTACCACTGGACGCGTCTACCCAACATCTCGAGATCAGGCCAACAAGTCTACAGGTACCATCACTGGAATCTTGTATATGTATGGTCAACCTGCGTGTGTTCTATTTGACACGGGTGCTACTCACTCGGTCATTTCTACTGCTTATGCCAAGAACATTAGGATTCTCCCTATGCCACTAGATAATAGACTCAATATTTCCACGCCTTTGAGGGACTCTGTATTAATCACCCATGTATACCAGAGTCTTCCCCTAGAGTTTGATGATAAGGTTCGTCCTGTTGACGCACTTCCGCTGGACATGAATGACTTTGACATGATTTTATGCATGGATTGGTTATCCAAAAATCTTGCTACCATAGACTGCCATTCATATCGAGTCATCTTCGGTGATGTTAATGCACCAGAGTACATTCACAACGGGTTCGTACCCGGAAGGTCTGTATAAATCATATCTACCCTGAAAGCACGTGCACTACTGTCACATGGTTGCGAGGGGTATCTAGCTACGGTTCACGACATGGATGATGAATCTCCATCAATTCAGGATAAGCCAATAGTGTCGAAATTGCAAGATGTATTTCCAGAAGAACTTTCGGGCATACCACCTGTACGAGAAGTGGAATTCAATATCGAGCTCATCCCAGGAGCTGAACCGATTTCCAAGGCTCCTTATCGCATGGATCCCACAGAGTTAAAAGAACTAAAGGATCAACTGCAAGAACTTCTAGAACGAGGTTTCATTCGATCGAGCGCATCTCCATGGGGCGCACCGGTCTTGTTCGTTAAGAAGAAGGACGTCAGTATGCGTCTTTGCATAGACTATCGCGAGCTCAACAAGATTACTATCAGGAATATGTATCCACTGCCGCGTATAGACGATCTGTTTTACCAACTACAAGGGGCCAAACACTTCCCCAGGATTGGTCTTAGGTCAGGCTATCATCAACTACGGGTTAAGGAGCAGGACATCGCCAAGACTGCTTTTCGTACCCGCTATAGCCACTACGAATTTGTAGTCATGCCATTCGGCCTGACCAATGGTCCAGCAGTGTTCATGGATTTGATGAACAGAATCTTCCATGAATTTCTGAACAAGTTCGTCATTGTCTTCATCGATGACATCTTGATTTTCTCAAAGTCAAGGAGGAACACGAAGACCATCTTCGTACAATACTACAGATTCTTCGCCAGAAGCAGCTGTATGCTAAATTCTCCAAGTGTGAGTTCTGGTTAGGCAAGGTGGCATTCTTAGGTCACATTGTATCAGCAGAAAGAATCACTATGGATCCAGCGAAGGTTGAGACTATTACTAAGTGGCCGAGGCCGACATCAGCGACTGAAGTCCACAGTTTCTTAGGCTTAGTTGGCTATTACCGTAGGTTCGTGGACTTTTCCCGCTTAGCACTACCATTGACCAAACTGATGCGAAAAGGGGAGAAATTCGTCTGGACTGAAGAACGAGAGAAGAGCTTTGAAGACCTAAAGCAGAAGCTAGTATCTGCACCTATTCTTACTCTCCCAACTGGTACGGGTGGATTTTAAATCTACAGTGATGCATCGGGGAAGGGACTTGGCCGTGTTCTCATGCAAAATGGGAAAGTGATCGCGTACGCTTCACGACAGCTTAAGCCTTATGAAGAAAATTACCCTACGCATGAATTGGAACTTGTTGCAGTCGTGTTTGCATTGAAGATATGGAGGCACTACTTATATGGAGAATCATGTGACATTTTCACGGACCACAAGACCTTGAAGTATATCTTCACTCAGCGTGAATAGAACATGAGGCAGAGGAGATGGTTAGAGCTGTTGAAGGATTATGACATTAATCTGCATTATCATCCCGGAAAGGCGAATGTAGTAGCAGATGCACTTAGCAGGAAGTCCGGAATGATCAACGACATTAAGATTGAGGAGGAAATCATAAGAGACTTGGAGCGACTAGACATAGAGATAATGGTACGTAGACAGCACGGTTACTGGGCTAATCTTAGAGAAGAACCCGAGTTACTCTCTAAGATCAAGGAAGCTTAGAAAGATGATGGAGAAATCTGGGAGATAATTCAGAATTTGGAGAAGTAGACGGAATTCATAGTAGATGCAGATGGTATCGTATGACAGGGCACAAGACTTTGTGTTCCTAATGATCAAGAACTCCGGGAAACATTGTTAGCTGAAGCTCATAGCTCCCCATTCTCTATACATCCTGGTTCGACTAAGATGTACCATGACATCAAGCAGAACTTTTGGTGGAGTGGTATTAAACAGGATGTTGCCACTTACGTCTCCAAATGTCTTACCTGCCAGCAGGTTAAGATCGAGCATCAGCGATCTGGCGGTCTCCTTCAACCGTTAGATATTCCAGAGTGGAAGTGGGACAAAATAACCATGGATTTTGTTACTGGTCTTCCACCAACCAAGAGGAAGCACGATGAAATTTGGGTTATCGTAGATCGACTTACCAAATCAGCTCATTTCTTACAGATCCGCAAGGAAGATTCGGTCAGTAAACTCGCCGATACGTACAGAATAGAGATCATGAGATTCCACGGTGCTCCATCCAACATCGTCTCAGATAGAGATCCTCGTTTCACTTCGCGATTTTGGAAGAGTCTGTAGAAAGCTTGGGGTGCACAACTTAAGCTTAGCACGGCTTTTCATCCTCAAACAGACGGGCAGTCAGAGCGAACGATTCAGACATTGGAAGACATGTTGAGGTCATGTGCGTTGGAATGGACGGGTGATTGGGATGATTATATCTGTTTGGTGGAGTTTGCATACAACAACAGTTGGCACGCAAGTATCAAGTGTGCTCCTTTAAGATGTTGTATGGCCGGAAGTGTCGCGCCCCAATCTACTAGGATCAGGTTGGCGAGCGAACACTTGAAGGACCAGAGATCATAGAGATGACTAATGAGAGGGTCGTAGTAGCTAAGCAGAAACTTTAGGAAGCACGGTCACGTCGGAAGAGTTACGCCGATAAGCATCGTAGGGACATACATTTTAACGTAGGAGATGACTTCTTTCTAAAGGTTTCGCCGGCCGTGGTGTTAGACGCTTCGGGGTTAAAGGGAAGAACAGTCCTCGTTTCATCGGACCGTTTGATATCATTGAACGAGTCGGTGAAGTATCTTACCGTTTAGAGTTACATCCACAACTTTCTCATGTACACAATTTGTTTCATGTGTCCTTACTCAGAGGGTACCAATATCATCCCCTTCACATGGTTCAGTATCCAGTGGAACAGATACGTGAAGATCTCACTTTCATAGAAGAACCCGAACGAGTTCTTGACGGACAAGAACGAGTCATGAGAGGGAAGACGATTCCATTCGTCAAAATCCTTTGGAGGGATCATACCGAGCGGGAAGCCACTTGGGAAACAGAGGAGTCTATCCAGGCTTCTTACCCTCATTTCATATTTTGAATTCGGGTATGTTCTTCTTTTCCAGTTTACTTTATCTATAATTCGGGGACGGATTATTCTTTTTAGGGGGGAAGAGTTGTAAAACCGGCATGCTGTTACCATGAATAATACCCTTTAGATCGTACGTACAAGATTAGAACTTTCCTTTTATAGCATGTTTACGTTCACGTATAAGAATTTTAAGTATTACTTACGTGTTAGAACACGATAAGTATTTAATACGTATGAACACACGATAATTATTTAAATAATAATTATAATCACGAACATGCGATCATGAAATCATGAACGTAATTTAATCACGAGATAATATTATTTACGTATATATATTTATTACGAACACGAATAAATATATTAAGTCACGATCAATAATTAATTAGAAAACATAAAACACGAACACGAAAAAACACGAACACACACTATAATATTTAGACTCGAGAAAAGTACGGGTTACCCCATGTGGCCCCCCTACCCGCGGCATACATAGAAGCATGGGCTTAGCCCATGCAAAATTTACTAACAAGGGGTTAAGGGATAAAACTTGTCTCATTATTCACAAAACAAGAAAATAACAAAAACCCTAAAATCTTTCTTCCTTCTCTATTTGGCCGCCGATTTTAAGGACACCAAAAGGGGTGTTCGGTTCGATTTTGATCTTGGGAATTGTGCAAGCATTCGTGTGTGTTCATCCTTAATTGATCCACGTATTCGGTATAACTTTTTAACCATTTTCTTTATGTTTTGATTTATTGAATCACATAAGATCATGGTGTTTTTAATTAAACTAATTAAAAACAATTATTCTAAACATGTTATGGATTATGTGGTAAATAAAACTAGGGTTTTTAGGGGTGTTTTCTGTTGGCCGACGCCTAACCGAGCCCCTAAGGGGTCTCGGCTTGGCTTATTACCCACCACCGAGACCATATGGTCTCGGTATGGTGATGGTGGTCCCACGGCAGCAGCAACACAATGGGAAACCCCGGCCGTGGTCGGGGTATGGTGTTGATTACGGGTCTGGTTCATGGTTTCTAGTCACGGGTCCAGTTCATAGATTATTTTTAAGGTTTATGATTTTACTAGTTATGTGTTAAAATTAAATTAATAAAACATGACATGATTAATTTAATTAACATGACTTACGTTATAAATTTAATTATTAGAGCATGAATTTTAACCTAAGTATTTAAATTTTATTAGACCTTATAATTAATTAATTATTAAAAACCATGACTATAATTAATTAATCAACATGACTTAGGTTATATTATTAATAATTAATAATGCATGTTTTAACCTAAGTATTTTACCTTTATTTAATTAAAAACATGATATATTTAATTAAATACTTTTAACCTATAGTTTATTTAATTTACATGTAATAATTAATAAACTATACTTTATAACTACATGACTTAGAATAATAATAAAAAAACACTTAAGCTTATATAATTAGCTTATTTAACCAGCTTATATCTATTAATGGAAACTTTCTATTTTTAGAAACTTATTTAATTAAGGCAGCTAATCTATTTATGGAAACTTTCTATTTTTTGAAACTTATCTATTTTAAGAAGTAACTCTATTTTTGGAAACTTTCTATTTTTGGAAACTTCCTATTTTTGGAAACTTTTTATTTTTGGAAACTTTCTATTTTTGTTAACTTTCTATTTTTGGAAACTTTCTATTTTAGGAAACCTGCTATTTTTAGAAAGTTACTTATTATTACACAGCAAGTATAATAATACATGAAATACACGTAATACTTAATCAAAATAGACAGAATATAAGATAAATACAGTATAAAGCTTAAAGTAGTAAAACATGACATGAACGTATGAAATAAGCTAAGACATGACATAAAACCAGTTACGTATGTAGTAATCAGATACTTATACACGTATGTGTTTATGTAGCATTAGTGATACCGAAGTAGGACTCTCTTCCGTTCGTCTTCTTCGTTCACTGGACATAAGGTACGGATTCCCGTCCTTTCAGTATGGACATTCTTTCCTTATTAGGATTCCCTATTTGCAGCCAACTGTTTTCCCATAGTATAAGTTTGTATGTTTGATTGCTTATGTTTAATTAGAATACCTAAAGCCATATACATGCATGACCAGTTTCACCTAGTTATGGAGGTACCATAACCATAACACTAGAGGCACTGGTGTTATGACTTCCCCACGGCGGAGTGATTGCTCGTGGCGTCCCTTCAGCTTTTGGCCATATTATTATATTTATCATGTGGGGCGTATGGGTGTATCCTGGTTACATGTTTTCATCAGATTACTCAGTGTGAATGTGGTGTGTGCCTTGCATCCTTCACAAGGAGCTGATCCATCCTACCCAAAACCAGTATATTAAATTAGAGGCAGTCCCTCTAATTTGCATGATGAGGTCACCCCTCCAAGTATTCATGCACGGTGGATTTTGATGACCTATATTGGCTAATGGTAAAATATGTTAAACAGTTTTTACAAGATAAACATATGGCTTTTCAAACTATAAAACCAGTTTTACTAAGATTTAACCGGGTTATTCGGGACTTAATTTCTTCCGCTGTTATATGCTTATATGCTTATATTATTCATGCTTTATTGTACATCCGTGCACTGTGCGTATTGCTCAGCCGTTTTCCTTTTCATGTTCCCAAAACGGCAGGTACTCAGGGACGCTCGTAGACTTAAAGCGTACTTGCATATGGACTGGAAGCTTTCTAGCCTTTCTTTACTTTATGCATTATCTATACTTTGATACTCTTTCCATTGACATTGTTTAGTCCTTTCATTTACAGTACCTATGTTTGTGTGTGATGAGTTTTACTTTTGGACTACCGATGTTTGATTCCGGTATTTCCTTTTTATGGTCATGTAACGTTTTAGACATTTATCCTTGTATGCTTTGATGACACGCCATAATTATGCGTGACATTCCATTTATCAAAATGGGGTGTTACAGCTACCGTTGGTGGAGATGATAACTTCATAAAAACAATCCGAGAAAATTAATTCCCATTGTTGAGTCAAAGCTTTCCGGTGAAATACTTGACTTGAATGTGAAATGCGGGTTACTATCTGAAATAATAGCAAGCCATAATTGAGCATGTTTTAAAATATTTAAACTTATGCTCGAACTTTATTTACAACCCCATGTCATTATTGAACGACATTTCTAGGAACGTAAATATTATCGATTCTATAAGACATGCTCTTTTTATGAAAACGTTTTTGAACATACAATTTTGAAAGATTTAGAAAAACTTTTTGAAAAATTCTTCAAAAATTGTGTTCAAAGTTTTGAAAACCAATTACTTGAGCTTAAGATGTGGAATATCTTACAAAACGAGCTCAAGTCCGAGAAGTTGTTAACTTCCTGTTGTTAAGGATAAGTTACCATCGGCGATAAACTTTCCTTTATTTGAAGATCGGGTCATCATCTGATATTTAATGATGAGCCTTTTACACGAGCTTAAAACTTTTGAATTGTTTTAAATTTAGCTCGTGTCCGAGAAAAATTGATTTCTCGTTTTAAGGGTAAGTTATCGTTGATGAGATAAACTTCCCTTTCTTTGAAGTTCGGGTCACAGACTGTTATTTAAATGTGAGCCATTGCGCATGAGCTTAAAAACTTCGAATGTTTTTAATTTTAGCTCATCCCCAAGAAAACTTAATTTCTCGTTGTGAGGGTATGTTATCGTTGCGTAGATAAACTTCCCTGTCTCTGAAGTCCGGGTCATCGTCTATCATTTAACGAGGAGCCATGTCCACGAGCTTAAAACCTTTGAATAGTTTAAATGTAAGCTCGTGTCCAAGAAAACTTAATTTCTCGTGGTGAGGATAAGTTTATCATCGGCAATAAACTTTCCTTCCTTTGATGAACGAGTTACAGTCTGTGATTTGACTATAAGTCCTTTATAGGTAAGCTTAACTGTGAATTCCCTGTGACACTTGTTTCTCCGATATCTACTTCTTTAGTAACCAAACTCTGAGAGTGTCCTTAGTTGAATGATATACAACGATTGGACCGCTTCGTTCTTTTGGAACATCAACTTTGGTACCTGCATTCTCGTTGGGAATTTGCATGCTTTGATATGTGTTAGCGATATCTATCTTAGAAGCAAGTGGGGGTTCACAGTTGTCTTTTCTTGTTCCAGAGGCGACCTGAGTAGATGATTCACTTGTCTTAGATGGCAAACGTTTCCTTTTATAGAAAACCTTATGTTCATGCTTAAGTGATGTATCATCCTTTTCAATTTCCTCCCTAGTAGTCTTAGTAGAATCGGAGACTATCCTAGTTAAAGGGCACTCGTTTCCTACAAGAGTGAAAGTTCTACCAGTGGGGCGCCACATTTTACCAATGGGTTTGATTTTAGCAATCCACTGGGATTTAAGTCTAGCACCGGAGTTCACCTCATTAAGTAATTTCTTGATACAAGAATCATGATTAGCTTTAAAGACACATTTCCTACATGTTTTACAAGTAGCATATTTAATGTCCGTGTAAGATCTAGAATTCCTAGGTGATTGATTGATGCTCCTAGGATGTGACATGCTACGGTTAGCAGTGTTGGGTAAACTAGAAGGCATCTGACTAGGTTTGAAATTCATATCTCTTACTTGTGTCTTTTGCGTAGCTTCCCTTAGACCAAATGTATGGTGAACGTCATTTGAACTAGTTCGAGACGTATTCTTTGGACTATGTCTAGGGAGACTAGATGCAATCATGTGATTAGGTCTTGCAAAGGCTGTTTTTGTCACATTGGGCCTAGATAGTGGAGTGACTGGTCTAGAAAGATGAACCATATCAACTTGGGAGGCAAACCGCGGTCTCGAGGATTTTGGTCGCTCGGATCTAAATGCAGTCGGTTGTCTAACGAACTAATTTGTAGGCGGTTTCCCCCAAATTGATGGTTTTTCAAGCTTATTGTCCACACTAGTTCCTTTAGTTTTCCTTAATTCATTTCTTAAAGCAGCTATAGCAAAAAGCTTTTCTTGAACCTGAGCCTTTAAAGTCTCATTCTCTTTGACCAATTTATCTTGGGATGCCAATTTAGATTCTAGCAACTTAATTTGTTTCAAAAGATTATTCTTTTCAGCTTTAGAATCTAGAACCGTTTGATCTAATTTTCGTTCAAGAACAACGTTTAACTTTTCAAGTTTTTCAAAATACTTTTCAAATTTGTCCGTTTTCTTTGAAAATTCAATTTTGGCATTCTCAAGCTCTTTCGATTGCTGAGCTACGATCGTTTCGAGCTCTTTAATCTTGGAATCAGAAGCAGTTATAAGACAATTATCATGATGTTTAGCATTTTGAACACTTTCTCCCCCATTATGACTCACATCGGATGAATCAGAAGTGGTATTTCTATCACTCGTTTTCATCCCATATTTGTCATAATTAGGTTCAGAATGCTCAATATGCGGCATTTCATCAGCATATACATCATAAACAACATTACATTGTACCATGTTCGTAGGCTCTTCGTCATAAACGGGTAAGGTGTCATCAAAAGAGATGTCTGGAATAGTCCCTGACTTGTTGCTGATGTCATGCTTAACTGTTGATTCTATGTCCTTACAATCTTTAGCAGCCTCCAATGCGTCAATTGTACGATTATTTTCCTCTTGCATCATAGAATCTTGCACTCCATTTTCACACGCTTGCTGAATTCGGTATTTTTCATAAATCGAAGACGAGACCGATGACAAGAGTTTCAATAGTGTACCACGGAAAACTTGAAGCTCGGTTTGTGTGTCCCAAAAACATGACTGGCAAATCACGAAACTTTCAGACTTGATGATATTGAATTGGAGGAAAGGCGTGAGTTGAGTCATGAGAGCCTTATAAGCAAATACTGATGCATAGTGATTAAAGTCTTCCTTTTGAAGTTGATCAGCGAGTTGGTTCAAGTTGATGAACATCGATTCCATGAATATGTGACGATCTTGACCAAAGAGAGTCACAAATTCGCGTCCTCCTTGAAGCCATGAAAGGGTTACAAGATGATACTGAAGTAGTCGAAAGGACTTTATACTATTATCTCTAGCTTTGTCGTGCATTCGATGCAATTCTCCCTCGTTCGATGTCGAATTCAAAAAATCCATTGAAAGTTCGATGAAAAATGATTGTGGATATGACAACACCAACAAAAGATCCGTAGTAAATCTAAAAAAAATCCTCAATTGATGATATAACTCTTTACTCGGCTAAAAAATTGTTGTCGGCTCAAACGATGATAAACTAAACCGGAGTCCAATTCAACTGCGGCTCACTAAAAAAAGAAAGCTCTTAAACTTATAAATCCAACCTTCGGATAATATAGTGAATGACCCGACAATTGATATCCAAAACACGTTATTAACTTTGCCAAAAAATGTTTAAAACCTTTAATAACTTTAATAACTTTTAAATTAAACTTTTCTTAAACTTTGAAATTAAACTTTGCCAAAAATGTGTTTCATACAAAATTATTAAACTTTCTTTCTTTATGTCAAATGACAAATGTTTAAATAGTGGTCCGAATCACAAAGTATGATAAAAAAAATTAAGAAGAAGCCCACTTGCATTGGCTTTGTTTCCTCCGCCCTACACCTCCCCTACTTTTAATATATATCTACACGTGTAATCTCACAAAACTAATCCACCCTTGTAACTTCCGCCTATATTTCTCTCAATCTGATAATATTCTCACCGTCTATCTCTCCTCAAACAGTAAACCCCCAACTTTATCTATTCTCTTCCTTCTCACATAGTAACATCAAACAACATTGTAACCTCCGTCCCCCTATCTCTCTTTCTTGTTTCCTCTGCTGCACTGTATTTTCTCTCTCCCACCAAATAATATTCCTCTAATCTCAAAACACAAATAACATGTTACATAATCAGTCTCCTTCGTCTCTGTCCAAACTAACCTAAACCCTAATTTATATCTATCTTAAACAGAACGCAGCCACCAACAACTTTAACTAAGCCAGACGAAACATTTCAACCCTTATCTTCTTAAATCCTTTAAGCTGTGTTGCTTTCTCTGAGCCACCAACTAAGCCAGACGAAATAACTTCAACTCTAAAACCCCAACTCTAAAACCACCAAATAACTTCAAACATCAATCCCACTTTTAAACAAGATCCAAACGGATGAAACCCCCAAATCCGTTTAATGCCTTTCATATAAGATTTGATTAAAGAAAACCCAATACTAAATCTATTAGAACCAAGCAAGATGAAGGAAGACTTCAAGACTTCAAGATCTTTAATATATAAGGTCTCTGGTAGGTTCTTCTTTTCTTTATTTTAATTTTGGTTTGAGTCTTTTGATCGAGGAAGGTTTATATTGAAACCGAGATCTTGAGTTGTTTCTGAGTGTGAGTCGAGTTTTTGTTGAAAAATCGAGTCTTTGTGTTGGTTCGAGTGAAGTCGGTGTCTTGAGACGAAGAGGTTAGTTGTCGAGTGTTGAATAGAGTCGAGGCAGATGAGTTTCTGTGAGTCGAGTGTGGTTGAACGAGAGTCAAATTGTTAAGTCTGTGGAGTGTTTTGTTGTTCTTTGAGTCGAGAGTAGGTCGAGGCTGTTTGTTGAAAGTGTGTGAGTTTGAGTGTTGTTAGTTTGACCGAGAGTTCGAGAATGAGTCAAGTCTTGAAAATAGATCTTTGTTGATATCAAAATGTGTCGAATTGAGTGGTGTTCGTTCGAGTGTGAGTGGGAGTCGAGGTTGGGTGTTGGGTTTCGTTGGTCGCGTCAGTTTTGGAGTCCGTTGTGTTTGAATCACTTTTGATGTGTCGAGTCTTAGGCTGATTTCGAAGCTTATCCGGAATAAGATTATCCGGAATATGGGTGTTCTAAAGCTTATCCGTAAAAACAGTTTCTGAGGCTTAACCGGAATAACGTTTTAATGACTTATCCGGAATAAGTTTCCTAAGTCATATCCGGAATAATTTCCTTTTGCTTATCCGGAATAAGTAGGCTTATCCGGAATAATCTCCTAACTCTTATCCGGAATAGTTTCTTTTTGCATATCCGGAATAAGCTTCCTGAGTCATATCCGGAATAAGTTTCCTAAGGCTTATCCAGAAAAATATTCTAACTCTTATCCGGAATAATTTTATTTTGCTTATCCGGAATAAGTTTCCTGAGTCATATCCGGAATTCAATTTCCGAAGTCTTAACCGGAATAAATAATTCGGGGGCTTATCCGAAATAAAGTTTTGTAAAGCTTATCCGGAAAAAAATTGATACGGAAGATCAGTTTGAGACACTATAAATAAAATAAAATGTGATGGATTTGAATGTTGATGGAGACAAAAGAAACTGATACCAGAATTGAGAAGATAAAGACAAAATACCTTATAAAACTGATATGAAAAAGTTGATAAAAACTAGTAACACCAAAAATTGATAAAAAAAACAGATTGAGACCAAAATTGATTATAGATAAAAAAACTAATAGAAAACTGATTATAGACAAAAGATGAGACAAAAAGATTATAAAAAACTGATAAAAACAATAGATAAAAAATTTAGAAAGAAAAGATTTTATACCACCAAATCAATAGATAAAAACACGCAAATCCGAAGAATCAACCTCGCTCTTGATACCAGTTATAGGTCCATAGTTTCTTATGATTAAGCCATGTATGAATTATCTATTGAATCAATGGAGAAGAAAGATGAACTAGAGAGAGAAAGGAAAGGAGAAAGAAAGGTAGAGAGAAAGTAAAAGTTGTATTAATGAAAAGTGAGAAAACACAAATGAGCAACCCCTCCTAACATGCTAGGAGGGGGTATATATAGCCCACCCTACATGTGGGCTATATGGGCTATGTGGATTACATATAGCATCACGAGCCCATTACTTGAATATATCTTTGGAGTGACCGATCCTTTCTAAATACGTAAAAACGTATTTCCATCACCCGGATTACTAAACCCTAGTAACTCGAATTAGGTATAGAACCCTTTATTCCGACTTATGTGAAATCCATTCATTTCGAATTACATCCAAGACAGCCAATTCCGAATTAGGTTAGAAAGTTTTGTAATTCGGATTGAGTTGAAATCCTGTATTCCGAATTAGGATCAGTAGCCCATATTCCAGATTAGGTTAGTTCTATGCATTTCGAATTAGGTACTTTTGGTGCATTCCGAATTAGGTACTTTTGGTGCATTCTGAATTAACATCTTAACACACATTCCGGATTACTATCCGGAATATGCATTCTGGATTAAGTCACAACTTGAACATTCCGAACTAGGTGCAGGGTTATCGATTCCGAATTAAGTGCATGCCAGGATTCCAAATTACTAGCTGATTGAGGATTCCAGATTAGGTCCATAGCATATATTCCTGTTTGTGTCTTTATTTGTGATTACGGATTAGGTGTGGAGGCGTATTCCGAATTGTATGTTGAACACTCATTCCAAATTAGGTTAAGTATTTAGTATTCCGACTTAGGTATTGGTTCTTGTTTTCAGTATAAGTTTTTACACTTTATTTTTCTCGCTAATTTTCTTTAGTGATATTTTAATTGCTTACCTTAGATTTATTTCAAGTTTACATATAAAGTTTTCAATTTTACTTTTAAAAGTTTAATTTCTCGTCATTTATTTTGAAGTCTTAATTTTATCAAGTTTTAATTTTAAAGCTTCTATTTTTACTCAACGACATTTAGATTTTCATCTTTAGTTTAAAATAGATAATCATATCTCTTTATTTTTCACCAAGAACAACTGAGTCACATTTTCAACCGTAGTCAATTCGAATCGAGACGAGACAAACAAACTTTTTATACTTGGTAAAACCATGTATTAAATGGCGCCGCTGCCGGCTCTTTTCGTGAAGATTAACGGTTTATTGTGAGAGACGCGTTGGATTTTGGGATCCGTTCACTCTTGGACTTTATTTTTCTTGATCAAATTTTTTTCAAAAATCCATAAAAATTGAAAATTTCAAAAATCCCAAAACATTTAAAAAAATCATAAAAAGCATTTCTTTTTCAAAACTTTGCACCAAAAATATTTTCTTTTCACGTTAACCATTATTTTTCTATTTCTTTGCTTTTGTTTTCTTGTGTAGGTGTATGCGTACTCGTTCACGCAAAAGGAAGTCCATTAATGAAGAGATTTTACTAGGTTCAATTGTTGTTCTCGGTATCTTAACGAATTGATTTCCGGCTTAAAGTATGACTCTATTGTTTTTGGTGAAAAAGAATATTTTTGGTTGTTTTTAAATAAAATGTGCAAAAACAATTAAAGTAAAAGTGCAGTAAATTTAAATCTAAATCTATCTTAAAGTAAGGTGCAAATATTAAAATTAAAGGACAAGTATTTAAAAGCGTGACGAGAAATTAAAGGGCACGGGCACTAAATGTAAATAACGCAAACTTAAATCTAACTAAGGCAAACTTAAAACGCAACTAAAACTAAATCTTAAACTAAGGCAAGGCTAAAATAAATCTAAGGCAAATAAACTTAAAGTGCAAGTAAGGAACAAGGCGGGAAAAATAAAGCTTGAAATTAAAAGCAGAAAATTAAAAACTGAAATTAAAGAAACTAAAAATTACCTATCCGGAATAAACCCTTATTCGGAATATTTGGCTTACTCGGAATATGTCACCTATCCGGAATAATCCTCTATTCGGAATATTGGTCTATTCGGAATGTTCTCCCTATCCTGAATAAAGTAGCCAATCCGGAATAACTTCCCTATTCGGAATAATCTGGCTATTCAGAATAATCTGCCCTATTCAGAATATTACCCCTATGCGGAATAATGCCCTATTCGGAATAATGTAGCCTATTCGGAATACTCAGCCTATCCGGAATAAATCCCTATTCGGAATGTCTTGGCCTATTCGGGATATCTTGCCATTCGGAATGTTCTCCCTATCCTGAATAAGTTCCCTATCCGAAATATACTGCCAATCCGGAATAAGTTCCTTACCCGGAATAATCTTGCTATTCGGAATACTTGGCCTATTCGGAATAATCTTGCTATTCGGAATATCCTGCTCTATCCGGAATAGTTGGCCTATTCGGAATATCTTCCCTATTTGGAATATTGAATATTCCGAATAGAGTACTTTGGTCAAGACCTTGATACGGAACAATCAACACAATCCTTCACTCGGAATGATTTTTCCTGGGAAAGAAACAGTAACAGCAAGGATGCGAAGAACAAGGAACAAGAAATAAACACGGATCTAATTAAAACTAAGCTAAATCAACCACAAGATTAAATCAAACTAATGAATAAACATCTATTAACCATAAACAATCAATCCAAAACAACAAAACTAACTATAAAGATCAAGATAATCAAAACCCACTTTGATCAAAATAAGAACATAAGAACATGAACATGAACATAAACAATAAAAATCAAAGATTAAGAAAGGTAGAATGAGAGATGAACAATAAAGATAAATAATAAAAAGAATTAAAAGAAAAACTTACTTGAAATTAAATGGTAATTAAGGTGCAAGACAAGTATTTAAATTTGACAAGTAATTAAATGACAAGGTAATTAAAAGTGGAAGAACTAATTGTCACTATTAGGCAACCAAAATGAAAAGATTAATCCTAATGACTATATATAGGGGAGGATTAAGGAATGCTTAGGAAGCTTCCTCCCCACTTTCTTTTCTCCTTAATTGCATGCTTAGTCTTTCTCTTCTTAATCTCTTGTTAATTGCACCATTAGTCCTTAAGCCTTTAAATCTTCTTTAATCTTGGAATTTAATGACTTTTGGCTCGGGGTTTCTTTGAACTCGTCTTTTAAATCTTCAATAAAATAGACTTGAGTTCTTCGGCTTTAAGTAAATTTCCGTCTTTTGACTTTTTCTCCGATAAATCTTCAGAATTGGTCTTGGACTTCCGTTCTTTTTGCACTCTTGACTTCTCGACTTCATCTTTCATCTTTTTCTTCAATAAAAGCCCGTGAATGCCCGTGTTTTCTCTACTTTTCACCTTTTTGTCCTAAATCACAACAAAAACACAAACCACGTATAATTCTGACATAAAAGACATAAAATACACGTTTTGGCTCGGTTATTATTGTAATTAAGTGGTAAAAAGGATGGGTGTTTACACACATATCAAATCCCCTACACTTGACCATTGCAATGTCCTCATGCAATGCATTAGTTACAAAGCACGTTTACATTTTTCATCATAATCAATCCACGTTGGCCTTTATTAAAGAGATAGAAAATTATAAACATTCAAAGGAAGAAAATAAAGAAATCAAAATCATACCTTGGGTTTTGGAAATGTCATGAATAATCATCATCCTCAAGTTTTCACTTTCTCCAAACCATGCTTAAAAATGAGATCATTGTTATTATAAGTTAGCAAACTAACACGAACTCATGTGGGCCAATTATTCACTTAGACTCCCTTATTCCTAGGTGTGTCTCTTTTATTTTATTATTGTCTTGAATGATCACGAGGATGCATTTTTGACTTATTTCAATAGTTATTTAGTCGGAAAATAAAGTGAACGATTTAATCAATAGTTAGCTAAAGGACAAAATCTTTTAAAACTGCTTCTCGGGACCTCATAAAGTTCATATCTTGGCATAACTCGGTTCGCGATTTGAGACCTTTCTCGGACTGATATTTGGCAGCGACTTCATACTTCAAACCTTGAGAGACGTTCATCAAATTATGGTCTTCTCTTCCTAATGGAATTTATTCACTTGAAGTTTTGAGAGATTCATACTTGGACCACGACTTCTTCATTTTTCTCCAATCTTTATTTTATACTTTGATATACAACGATCCGCCTCCTTTTTGACTTGGATCTATTTATCCTCATACCTTGCTAGGGTCTTTTCGGATACACTTCTCCATGACTTTTGGGGAGTACTTTGCTTTTCGTCGTGTGTCTCGATCCTTCATATTGATTTTCGATAAATGGTTCTTCCATCACTTTGGATCTTTAGCAACAAAATGTAGCCCTCATGTCTTCTTAGGACCTTTTTGGACTCGCCAATCTTCGCATCCCGCTTCAATAAGTTATGCCTTGGCTATGAACTCTAATCTATACCGAGCAACTTTTAAACGATCTTAGGCTAGAAGCTAAGTAACTTTTCAAATCGTACAACCTTATTTATTGCAGATAAATTTATTAGCAAGCGATGGGAGAATAGGCTAATAATTAACTCACATAAATTCACGAAAGAATACCGAACTTATAATTGGATCTATCATCTCTCGTTCTCCACAGTTTTAAAATCTCAAGGAATGAGACTCGTGGATGCTTAGCCTATTAAATCAAAGTTTTGGGTTTTCGAGTCGCCTATAGGATCTTGCAAACTCTTAGACTTTTTCAAGTTGAGAAATCGCGTTTTAAAGTTCCCTTGATAAACGACTCTCTAGGATCAATTATAGGAACTTGCGAAAAGTTCTTGTTCTTAACCCGTGAGAGTTAAGACTTTCGCGTTATATATCTCCCTATATAAAAGCCTAGCAAAACTTGACCTAAACACGTTAAGGATACTAGCTAGAGTAAACTTAGATAAGTAAACTCGGGTTGAGTCAAAAGATTCACAACATTTGAAAATTAAAACCACTTTATTAAAGATTTATTCTAACAAAGAAGGAAAATAACTATACAAAGGGAAAAACTAATAGGCCAAAATAGATCAAAAAATTTTGAAAAATGTCGAAAAATTGATTTTCTGGTTAAAATGAGGAAAATACTAGGAAAAGGCCACTTAACTTCGATAGAAGTCACCCCTACACTTAACATAAACATTGTCCTCAATGTTTAAGCATGTGGGAGTAAACTCCCCTACACTTAGGACATTGTGCACTTTGTTTAAATCTCGCTAAGGAAAAGACAACTAACGAGATTCCTATTTTAATATTGAGAAAATATAAAATAGTGAATCGAAAAGAGTTTAGGATAGAACCGGGAAAAAGGGAACACGGAATCACGGGTCGTCAAGAATCATCAAGAGTGGATCATTGAGCTCGAATCCCTGATTAAGAGAAGAGAGGAAATAGCGAACACCAACGGGTCTCCCCCTACACTTATGGTAAAAACAAAGAAAAAGATAGATAGATAATTGGGTTGCCTCCCAAAAAGCGCTTGTTTTTGTTATCCGAGTCACGAGCCTGACTCGTCCCCGAATTAAATGGTCCATGGGGAGGCCTAAAATGTAATATCGGGATCAAAGACCTTATCCTCATTCCTGGAGGAATATAAAAAAGGAGAGGCAGGAGGATAAGTCTTAAACGGTAGAAAGGTCCTTTCAACATACGAGAAGTATGTGAAACCTTGATCCTCGGGAGGTGGGGTGGGTATAGGAATCACATTGTCATCCTCCAAAGACAATGGATGCGGACCAATTGGCAAAGCCGTAATGTTATCAATCATAGAATGGTCATTTTCACCTCCCGGGTCAAAGCACTCATCCTCATTTCCCGGAGAGGGAAAATGATACATCACTCGATTGGGCGTGCATTCAGTAGGATGAGGGGGCAATATAGTAAGAGAAGTAAGAGAAGAATTACCTTCCACCTGCGGTACCTTCCAGTAGAGTCAAAACTTTCCACTTCTGCGATAGAAGGGGGCATGGCTAACAAAGTATGCTCATCAGTAGCAAGAGAATCATAGCTATCAATGTCTTCAATCCCTTCGCCAAAGAGAGGATTCACCTCACTAGATATGTAATCGTCATCAAAATCAAATAAAGGGTTCGAATAAATCTTGAAAATTTCCTTCGGAACGTCTTCATCGGATAGTGACTCGTCATCACTAGAAGTAAAATCATCATCTTGATCAAAAAGAGGATTAGAGAAAGCCAAAGAATCCTCTTCCAAAGTGTTGGTGGAAGAAACATCATCAGAAGAAAGTGCATCATACTCATCGTCACTGTCAGATGTCAACTCAGATTCACGTAGAATTGGGACAAGGTTATCAGCACTAGACTTATTGAATTCGTCGGATTCCTTTGCAGGAATTGTACTAATATCCTCATCCCTTAGGATGGTTGAATCCTTAGGCTCCGGCAAGTAGGGAGAAGGAATAGCATTCTCATCGGTCCAAGAAATAGGACTCTCATCGTCATCACTGTCATAATAATATGGAGGCATAAGAGGAGGAGTATAAGCATTAAGTTTAGATACCTGCTCTTGTTGCTGATCCGCTTTACATTTCTCCATCATCTTGTTAAAAGCTTCTTGAACTTTTTGAAAGTTGTCAAAGATTGTGGCAAGTTGCTCAGGAGGAAGTGCACAAAAGGGTTGATTATTGACAGTGTGACGTGGGGGCTCAAAGTTATAAACACTGGGATTATAGCACGAAACTTTCTCAAAGACCTTCGACGGATCACAAGAAGAAGCATCGTGAGGGCCCCCACAAATATAGCACCACGGGTATGGAGAAGAACCCGGTGCATCTTGAGGATAGGGATTGTCATAGACGGGTGAGGGTGGGAAAGTATTGTAAGAGGAGAAGTATGAATTTGTTGAATTGCAAAATGGACAAAATCTAAATTGTGTATCGTCGATATCAAAACCACACCGCTCACAAGTACACCATTGACATGTTTGAAAACCATGCCATGGTCTCCCACATCGTACGCAAGACGAATCCATGAAGAATTATAGAGAAGAGGGGTAAAGAAAAGAATTAAACATAATAGAGGATAAAGAGGAATATTTTTGTTGCAAAACTTTGAAAAATAAATGCTTTGTATAATTTTTCAAATGTTTTTGGGATTTTTTTGAAAGTTTTTGACACGAAAAATAACGTTCACAAGTGAACGGATCCCAAAAAGCAACGCGTCTCTCATAGAAAACCGTTAATCTTTACGAAAAAAGCCGGCAGCGGCGCCATTTTAATGAATGTATTTTACTAGGTTCATTTGTTGTTCTCGGTATCTTAACGAACTGATTTCCGGCTTAAAGTATGACTCTATGGTTTTTGGTGAAAAAGAATATTTTTGGTTGTTTTTAAATAAAATGGCAAAAACAATTAAAGTAAAAGTGCAGTAAATTTAAATCTAAGTCTATCTTAAAGTAAGGTGCAAATACTAAAATTAAAGGACAAGTATTTAAAAGCGTGACGAGAAGTTAAAGGGCACGGGCACTAAATGTAAATAACGCAAACTTAAATCTAACTAAGGCAAACTTAAAACGCAACTAAAACTAAATCTTAAACTAAGGCAAGGCTAAAATAAATCTAAGGCAAATAAACTAAAAGTGCAAGTAAGGAAAAAGGCGGGAAAAATAAAGCTTAAAATTAAAAGCAGAAAATTAAAAACTGAAATTAAAGAAACTGAAAATTACCTATCCAGAATAAACCCTTATTAGGAATATTTGGCTTACTCGGAATATGTCACCTATCCGGAATAATCCTCTATTCGGAATATTGGTCTATTCAGAATTTTCTCCCTATCCTGAATAAAGTAGCCAATCCGGAATAACTTCCCTATTCGGAATAATCTGGCTATTCGGAATAATCTGTCCTATTCGGAATATTACCCCTATGCGGAATAATGCCCTATTCGGAATAATGTAGCCTATTCGGAATACTCAGCCTATCCAGAATAAATCCCTATTCGGAATGTCTTGGCCTATTCGGAATATCTTGCCATTCGGAATGTTCTCCCTATCCTGAATAAGTTCCCTATCCGGAATATACTGCCAATCCGGAATAAGTTCCTTACCCGGAATAATCTTGCTATTCAGAATACTTGGCGTATTCGGAATAATCTTGCTATTCGGAATATCCTGCTCTATCCGGAATAGTTGGCCTATTCGGAATATCTTCCCTATTCGGAATATTGAATATTCCGAATAGAGTACTTTGGTCAAGACCTTGATACGGAACAATCAACACAATCCTTCACTCGGAATGATTTTTCCTGGGAAAGAAACAGTAACAGCAAGGATGCGAAGAACAAGGAACAAGAAATAAACACGGATCTAATTAAAACTAAGCTAAATCAACCACAAGATTAAATCAAACTAATGAATAAACATCTATTAATCATAAACAATCAATCCAAACAACAAAACTAACTATAAAGATCAAGATAATCAAAACCCACTTTGATCAAAATAAGAACATAAGAACATGAACATGAACATAAACAATAAAAATCAAAGATTAAGAAAGGTAGAATGAGAGATGAACAATAAAGATAAATAATAACAAGAATTAAAAGAAAAACTTACTTGAAATTAAATGGTAATTAAGGTGCAAGACAAGTATTTAAATTTGACAAGTAATTAAATGACAAGGTAATTAAAAGTGGAAGAACTAATTGTCACTATTAACCAACCAAAATGAAAAGATTAATCCTAATGACTATATATAGAGGAGGATTAAGGAATGCTTAGGAAGCTTCCTCCCCTCTTTCCTTTCTCCTTAATTGCATGCTTAGTCCTTCTCTTCTTAATCTCTTGTTAATTCCACAATTAGTCCTTAAGCCTTTAAATCTTCTTTAATCTTGGACTTTAATGACTTTTAGCTAGGGATTTCTTTGAACTCGTCTATTAATTCTTCAATAAAATAGACTTGAGTTCTTCGGCTTTAAGTAAATTTCCGTCTTTTGACTTTTTCTTCGATAAATCTTCAGAATTGGTCTTGGACTTCCGTTCTTTTTGAACTCTTGACTTCTCGACTTCATCTTTCATCTTTTTCTTCAATAAAAGCCCGTGAATGCCCGTGTTTTCTCTACTTTTCACCTTTTTGTCCTAAATCACAACAAAAACACAAACCACGCATAATTCCGACATAACAGACATAAAATACACGTTTTGGCTCGGTTATTATTGTATTTAAGTGGTAAAAAGGATGCGTGTTTACACACCTATCATCCATTCAAGCCGCTATTATTGATCCTCCTGTTGTAGAGCCTCCCGTCGTCAACACAATGGAGAACCGTCCAACGAGCGAGCTCTTGCAATCACACGTCGAAGACAACGATGATGCGATTGTGGTGCCGGCTATTGACGCCAACAACTTCGAGCTCATGTCCGGTTTCATTCAAATGGTTTTCGCAACACCTTTCTTAGGTCGCACTCATGATGATCCACACGATCACATTAAAAGGTTCGTACACTTATCCAATACTGTTAAATACAATGGGGTTTCACAAGAGGCAATTCGTTTGCTCCTCTTTCCTTTCTCCCTCGAGGGACAAGCCCGGACTTGGCTTGATAAGGAACCACCCCAGAGTATTGTCACATGGACGGACGTTGAGACCAAGTTTATCAATTACTTTTTCCCACCCTCACGTACTACCGCTTTGCGGAATGACATTATCAATTTTGAACAAAATTACAGTGAGACGTTTAGTGAATCTTGGGATCGTTTTAAGGAACTTTTAAGAAGATGTCCACAACACGGTTTTACAAAGGTACATCAAATTAATACTTTTTATAATGGATTAACTTTGAGTGACCAATATTCACTAAATAGTGCCTTTGGGGGGTAATATTCTTGTCAAAACTATGAATGAGGCTTGGGCTATCATTGAGAACAAGGCCAAAGTCCAAACCAAGAGTGTTAGGGCTACCATGGCTAGTGCCAGTGAGAGTGAGTTGACCAATCATCTTAAGGAACTTACTTCAGCAGTAAAGCAACTTGTTTTAAGATCACCCTCCTAATCAACATACCAATGCCCTCAATATTACTTGTGAAACTTGTGGTGGGCCACACTCTTATGCTAATTGTGATAATGCTTATGATCAATATCACGGGGAAGTGTATGCATACAATAACACCAAGAGAGTTCATTTCAAGCCTAATGTTGATGTTAATCACTTGTCTTACAACTCGACAAATTACTTGTCTCCACCCGGTTTTCAACAAAGACCTCACACACCCACCCATAACAACCAAGGGCCACCAAGAGCAAAATGTTCAACAAAATGCTAATGTGAGGGGCTACAATGCAAATAAAGGAGCTTATCCAATGCAAAACCAAGGTTTTCAAAACCAAGGTTTCAATCCTCAAGGTTCTCCACCATATAACCAATACCCAAACCAAGGTTTTCAGCAAAAAGGGTTCAATCTACCTCATCCGCACAAGGATTTGATTCTACAAAAATTAACCGATCATGAGAAAACCATGAAGGAAATGCAAGAGTCCACGGATAGGAAATTCGTTCAAATGTTACAAACCCTTCGTCCCCAAGGTGCTCTTCCTTCTACAACCGAAACAAACCCTAGAGCTAATGTGAGTGCTATTACTACACGCAGTGGAGCAACTCTAGTAGGACCTTCTATCCCTCCCCAAGTTACTCCATCTACACCTCCTCCACCTCCATTTATCCCTCCTACTTCCATGCCAAGTACTAGTTCTACATTACCGTCTCCACCTCTTACGGAAGAAGTACCCAAGAAAAACCCTTCACCAACCCCACCTTCCACCTCTAAACCTTCTACTTCTTAACCATCAACATCTCAACCTTTACCTGCTACACCTACACCACCTAAACCCAACATCCCTTATCCTTCTCGGTTAGACAAGTGAAAATTGCTTACTAAAGAGGATGCTCAAGTTACTTCTTTTTTGAAGACGATCTCCCAAATGAATTTCAACATTAGCCTAGTTGAAGCACTTGTCCAAATGCCATAATTTGTGAAAGCATTCAAGGAATTGCTTAATAAGAAGGAGAAGATGGCCGAGTTTGTTAATACTCGATTGAATGAGAATTGTTCTGCAGTCCTTCTTAAAGAACTTCCAGAAAAACTTGGTGATCCCGGTCATTTTGTGCTACCTTGCATTTTTAACAAATTTGAAGAATTTACTGCCTTAGCTGATCTCGGGGCAAGTATAAATTTGATGCCTTTAAGTGTTTGGAAAAAGCTATCACTACCCGACCTTACACCAACAAAGATGACTCTTGAGCTAGCAAATCAAACTCTCGCTTACCCTGTTGGTATTGCCGAAGATGTTTTCGTTAAAATTGGTACCTTCACTTTTCCGGTCGATTTTGTTGTTGTTGATTATGAAATGGACCCTCGTATTCCGTTAATACTTGGACGGCCATTTTTGAGAACCGAAAAAGCTTTAGTCGATGTTGCCGAAGGTGAATGAATCTTATGGGTCGGGAATGATGCACAAGTCTTTAACTTGGGGAAGATTACAAGTAAATCAAATGGAAAAGAATCAGTGAAAATGATTGATGTGCTTCAAAAAGAGCTTATTACTACTGTGGAAAGTATAAAGCTTAATGATTTTGTTGTATATGACAATCCTCTTTTGAGACTTGCTATGATAATCCACTTTTCCAAGACCATGTGGATAATTCTAATGATTCTCTCTCCATTTTGGATCCCCCACCAATTTATGAGTCTCCACCGATCTATGATGACTATGATGATGATTCTAGTTCCGATGGGGATGATTATGATGATTTTGCTTCAGAGTATAAATACATGCCAACTTATGATGATTTTGATGATGTTGATACTCTCTCGAGTGATTCTTCAAATAATGACCTTGCTCCTATTTTTTATGAAGATCTTCCGCCAACAATGCTTGATCCTACTTTAGATGATTACTCATTTGAGGAAGATTTTGCTACTTTTCTCAATACATACTTCCCCAATGAGAATGATTCTCCTCCTTTGGACTTTGATTTTGGTCTTTATCCTCCTTCGGATAGTAAGAAACCCGTTTCAAAGGAGAAGAAACCAGACGACACCGATATCCGTAGTACCTATGTCTTAACACCTCTCTTTCCACCTTCTTCGGATGAGATTGTGCGGTTTATGGGCGAATATTCAAGGTCTATTGGGTCTAAGTCTTATTTTCCCCTAAAGGAAAAGGTGTTCGATCCGGGTATCGCAATTTTTAAGCTATCTCAGTATCCATCTGATGAAATAAAAGGAAAGATTCTTGGAACTTATGGAGCTATGCTTTCACTTCATCATACCTTCTACCACCGTGCTCAACAATTTCTTAAGGGAACCTCGCCTACTCTTCTTTGGCTTTTCTTGTTCACCTTAAGCTTGTGCTATTTGATGAACGAAAACTATGGTTATTTGATCCTGGTGTATGTTTTACAAGCTTCTTACCATGCTAATCAAGGTTGAGTCAGGCTCACGGCTCGGTGAACCAAAACAAGCGCTTCTCGGGAGGAAGCCCGTGTATCTATCCTTTTATTCCGTCTTTCTAATAAGTGTTGGGGGAGACCCTAGTATGTGATTGTTCTTTTCTTTCTTATGATGTGCAGGGATTCGAGCTATCAAAGATCCATTCTTGATGACTTTTGACGATCCGTGATTCCTTTTTCGCGTCTTCCCGGTTTTATCCTAGAATCTTTTGATTCACTATTTTATATTCTACACTATTAAAATAGGAATCACTTTAGTTGTCTCTTCCTTAGCAAGATTTAAACAACATGCACAATGTCCTAAGTGTAGGGAAGTTTACTACCACATGCTTAAACATTGAGGACAGTGTTTATCTTAAGTGTAGGGGGGGACTTCTATCGAAGTTAAGTGGGCTTTTCCTTGTATTTGTCCTCGTTTTAACCGGAAAATATATTTTTCGACATTTTTCAAAATTTTTGATCTATTTTGGCCTAATTGTATTTTCTTTTGATTTCGTTATTTTCTTTCATTAGAATAAATTTTAATAAAATGGCTTTAATAAGTTTAGATGTCTTTGATATATTAGGCCCGTTATGAATCTTTTGACTCAACCCAAGCTTACTTATTTTTGTTTACTCTAGCTACTATCCTTTAAATCAAGTTTTGCTAGTCTTTTATATAGGGAACTTTAAAACACGAAAGTCTTAACTCTTACGGGTTAAGAACAAGAACATTTCGCAAGTTCCTATAATTGATCCTAGAAAGTCGTTTATCAAGGGAACTTTAAAATGCAAATTCTAAACTTGAAAAAGTATAAGAAGATGCTAGATCCTATAGATGACTTCAAAACCCAAAACTTTGATTTATTAGGCTAAGCATCCACGAGTCTCATTCCTTGAGATTTTAAATTATGGAGAACGAGAGATGATAGAGTCTATTAAAAGTTTGGTATTTTTTCATGATTGTTATGTGAGTTAATTATGAGCTTTTTCTCTCATCGCTTATTAATAAATATAATTGCAATAAGTAAGGTTGTACGATATGGAAAGTTACTTAGCTTCTAGCACAAGATCGTTTAAAAGTTGCTCGGTACTAGTTAGAGTTCATAGCCAAGGCATAACTTATTGAAGAGGATGCGAAGATTGGCGAGTCCGAAAAGGCCCTAACAAGGCATGAGGGCTACATTTTGTTGCTAAAGATCTAAAGTGATGTGAAGAATCATTTTCAAAAATCAATATGAAGGATCAAGACACACGACGAAAAGCAAATACTCCCCTAAAGATCATGGAGAAGTCTATCCGAAAAGACCCTAGAAAGGTATGAGGATAAATAGATCCAAGTCCTAAAAGGTGGCGGATCGTTGTATATCAAAATCCAAAATAGAGATTGGAGAAAAATGTAGAAGTCGTTGTCCAAGAATGAAGAATCTCTCAAAAACTTCAAGTGAAGGAATTCCTATTATGAAGAGAAGACCTTTATTTCAAGAACGTCTCTCAAGATTCAAAGTATGAAGTCACTGCCAAATATCGGTCCGCGAAAGGTCTCAAATCGTGAAGCGAGTTATGCCAAGATATAAACTTTATGAGGTCCCGAGAAGCAGTTTTAAAAGATTTTGTCCTTTAGCTAACTATTGATTAAATCGTCCTACTTTATTTTCGGCCTAAATACTATCAAAATAAGTCAACAATGCATCCTCGTGATCATTCAAGACAATAATAAAATATAAGAGATACACCTAGGAATAAGGGAGTCTAAGCGAATAATTGAGCCACATGAGTTTGTGTTACTTTGCTAACTTATAATAACAATGATCTAGTTTTTAAGCTTGGTATAGGGAACGTGAAACTTGAGGGTGATAAACATTCATGACAACCAAAGCCCTATTGTAAGTCTTCGATCTCTTTACTTGTTTTCTTCCTTCAAATATTTTGTAATTTTCTATCTCTTTAAGTTTCCTTAATGTCTTATGTTTAATAAAGGCCAAGGTGGGTTAATTATGATGGAAAATGTAAATCTTTCTTTGTAAATAATATATTGCATGAAGGCATTGCAATGGTCAAGTGTAATGGATTTGATAGGTGTGAAAACACCCATCCTTTTACCACTTAACTATAATAATAACCAGGCCAAAACGTATATTTAATGTCGTAAAAGTCGGAATTATGCGTGGTTTGTGTTTTTTATTTTGTTTTAGGACCAAAAGATGAAAAAGGAAGAAAACACGGGCTTTCACGGACTTTTATTGAAGAAAAAGACAAAAGACAAAGTCAAAAGATCAAGAGTGAAAAAAGAACGGAAGTCCAAGGCCTATTCTGAAGATTTATCGAAGAAAAAGTCTAAAGATGGAAGTTTAATGAAGTCGAAGAACCAAGTCTAATAAAAGAAGAAAATTATAAGACAAATTCAATTTATATCGATAAATCCCAAGACAACGTCGAGAAAGACGAAGAATTTAAAAGACGAGAAGACGAGAAGAAAAAAAAGAAAGCATCAACACATTTTCCTCCTCCTATATATAGTCCTTAAACACTTCATTAAGGGTAGTAGATTTTAGTTTTAATTTTGTAAGGTAGTTAGAAGTAGCTTAATATTACTTTCTCTCTCTAGCTTTTCTTTCATGTTTTAAGTTTTTTTCATTAATCTTGTATTGAATCTTTAATCTTAATCTTAATCAAGCTTTTCATTAATCATTCTCATTCTACCTTTCTTAATTTTTAATCTTGTATAATTTTGATAATCATGTAGTTTGTTAATCATGTTCTTTGTTTGATTGATGTTTGTGTTTGATTGTGCTTATTGGTTTGATGTGTTTGATTTTTATAGCTTATAGTGTTTAGTGCTTATTGAGCTATTTTTCTTATTTTTAATGAAGTGCTTATTAGTTTATTTTTATAAAAAGTTGATTTTAAAAATTTTGTTATTTAGTGTCTTTAAAAGTTTTTAAATTTTGGTTTATTTGCTTTTTCTTAAAGTTTATTTGGTTAAGTTTTTAGATAAGTTCTTATTTGATGTTTTCTTATTTTAGCTTATTTGCATTTTTGAGTTACCCGGATTACTAAACCCTAGTAACCCGAATTAGGTATAGAACCCTTTATTCCGACTTATGTACAATCCAGTCATTCCGAATTACATCCAAGACAACCAATTCCGAATTAGGTTAGAAAGTTTTGTAATCCGGATTGAGTTGAAATCCTGTATTCCGAATTAGGATCAGTAGCCCATATTCCGGATTAGGTCAGTTCTATACATTCCGAATTAGGTACTTTTGGTGCATTCTGAATTAACATCTTAACACACATTCTGGATTACTATCCGGAATAAGCATTCCAGATTAAGTCACAACTTGAACATTCCGAACTAGGTGCAGGGTTATCGATTCCGAATTAAGTGCAGGCCAGGATTCCGAATTACTAGCTGATTGAGGATTCTGGATTAGGTCCATAGAATATATTCCGGTTTGTGTCTTTATTTGTGATTCCGAATTAGGTGTGGAGGCGTATTCCCGATTGTATGTTGAACACTCATTCGGAATTAGGTTAAGTATTTAGTATTCTGACTTAGGTATTGGTTCTTGTTTTCAGTATTAGTATTCTGACTTAGGTATTGGTTCTTGTTCTCGTCATTTATTTTTAAGTCTTAATTTTATCTAGTTTTAATTTTAAAGCTTCCATTTTTACTCAACGACATTTTCATTTTCATCTTTAGTTTAAAATAGATAATCATATCTCTTTATTTTTCACCAAGAACAACTAAGTCACATTTTCAATCGTAGTCAATTCGAATCGAGACGAGACGAATAAACCTTTTATACTTGGTAAAACCATGTATTAGGTAAAAACAGGTCTTAGGGTTCATTCATGGCAGCAAAGGTGAAGGGAAACGAAATTGTTTTTTACTATCATTAAGAATATTGGTTGTATGATCAAAGTTTTTGAGAGGTCCATGGAAGAAAGGGGTGTTCCAACGGTTTAGAGGGATGAGGGAGAGAACAATTTGTACAAGTATTAAATGAGTGGGTGAAGTACTACATCAAGGGTTCGAAATTGGCGGGATTTAAATAAAACGTGGGTTGGAGATTGCAAAAGCGAACATGGGGCCGGCTAGGCATAGCTACAAAAGAGAGGAATTGTTTTGTCTTCATTTTGGTAATTTTCCAATGTTATTTTTGTAGTTGTTTTATTTGTAATGTTGTGTGTAAAGGTGGTGTTGTTTAAATGTTCATGCATTGTGCAAAAATTGAAGTAGTAGTAGTTTAATAATTTGGTGAAAAGAGAAAATGGGTAATCTCTAAGTGTATCCTAAATGTATTGAGCGAAATATTTGTTTTGTGTAGTGAAATTCTTAAACGAGGTAACGTTGATGTAAATAAATGTCGTCTCCTAAAATATTAACTCCTAACACGTAACGTAAGTTATCAATAAGTCATTCAAGTAGAAAATGATATGAACTTCATTCATAAAAAATCAAATTCGTACATAATATACGGTAAAGAATCGGGAACATCAATAGACATATAAGTTTAACCAGAACCATCACGTTTCACGTAAATGATGTAATTTAAAATTCACGTTTGTGACACATTATAGGTCAATGATTGGTTCATTGATGTATCTCACAGCCTATAGACCTAACATTATGTTTGTAGTATGTGCATGTGTTAGGAACCAAGTGACTCCTAAAGAGTGTCACTTTCATGTTGTGAAGAGTATCTTTAGATACCTTAACTGTTATCCTACTTTGGGACTTTGGTATCCTAATGATTCCCATTGGAGTTGGTTGCATATTCAGATAGTGATTATGGTGGTGACAATGGAGATAGGAAGTCAACCACTGGTAGATGCCAATTCTTGCGGAGTAGACTGATATCTTGGCAATGCAAGAAGAAAACTATTGAAGCCAATTAAACAACTGGAGCTGAGTATGTAGCTGATGATCGCATGTTGTGGACAAGTGCTACGGATTCAAAATTAGTTGCTAGATTAGGGGTATAATGTTATGCATACTAAGATATATATATATATATATATATATATATATATATATATATATATATATATATATATATATATATATATATATATATATATATATATATATATATATATATATATATATATATATATATATATATAGATTATAACAGTGCCTTGTGTATCATTAAAATTCCTATACACCATGTTAAAACTAAACACAAAGATATTATACATCATTATGTTAGGGACTGCTTTGAAAAAGATTTAATTCAACCAAACAATATTGCACTGAGGATAATTTTTCAGATCTTTTAACAATACCTTTTGATGTTGGGAGGTTTCAATACTTGGTTGTAAGTATTGGAATGGTTAATCCTTGAAAAATGTTTGTCTTAATGTTGTAAAAGTATGTACAAGGATACACACTATTATTTCTTTATGCACTGTAAGTCGTTTCCATTGTCATTTTTAGCCACTGACGAACTTTCTCTACCCACTGTTGTGAGTAAAAATAGCCTTTGTCAGTGTATCTTTTGTGGTTTTTGTCTAACTATGCAATATCTTGGAGCAATATGGATTAATGGTTGCTCATGGCTGGATTTGTAAGTAACAAGTTCTTATTTATGATTGTTGGAATGTTCACATTCCTATCTTGAAATAAAAATTTGTTTCTTCAACTGTAAAAGTTTGTAAGTGTATTCTTAACTTAAGGGGAGGTATTATGATACCTTTAGGTGTTTAGTTCACTATTAGAGTGTTCATATACGGTTATAGAATGTATCCACTTGTGAGTGAAGGCTAGGAATGATGAATACATTCTATTGGGTTTGTTGGAGTTCCTAGACCTTGAGGCGCTGTAGCATGCAAGTCCATAACAAGATTTGTATGCTACCAAGACCTTTTTAACTTAGAATTAAGCTAGGTCAGATGGGAGACTTGGACTGTATATTTTTGGGTTAACCTGGGAGTTAAAAAGGTTTTATATGAATTAGCTTTATCTGTGGGGCATTTGTGAGCAAAGGACTCTAGAGTTCTTGCATATCTATCGTGCTTTTGCATGTGTGTATGCATGGTGATGACGTATAGTCCCTAATCGGGCTGTAAACCCGACCCACGGGTACTACCCGTATCCAATCCATTACATGTGGATTCTGAGAGATGGCGCTGAGGCCAACGAGGCACAATAAGCCGCTCTCGTACGCGGCTGTACGAAAGCCCCACTCTGGCCGCACGTGGACAAGATCAAACAAAATAATAATCTAATTAGGATTATGATTTACCTAAGTTAAGAGGATATATACTATCCTTATTTACGCGATAAGGATCTGGTTGTATATGGTAATTATCTCTTACTAAGGCTGCATGAATAGGGAAGCCCAACTAGGGTTTCACCGGGTATAAAAGGAACCCTAGAGGTTCCACAAAGGTACGATTCACATAACCTGTAAACCTTCACCGATTAGTCAATCAAACCGATTACTTGCTCTCATGCTGTAGTCTAATCGTGGGGTAAATTCTCACGATAAGCCTAACGATGCTTGTTCTTTAGTGTGTAGGGTCTTCATATAAGTTCACTTGGTGCAAGAGCCGGAGTCCTCACCACCCAAATTAAGCCTAATTCGGGTCTGGCGTGATCCATCCAACTTTTGTGTCAACAAGTTAGCACCATCCGTGGGACCCTACACCACACTCTCAGCATGACTAAGGGCGGAATGAATCTAGCCAACCAGAAGGTCGGTGGCAAGAAAGAGCTGTCTAACGAAGCGCTCGTAGTCACCAACGATAACCTCAATATGGGGGTGGGGAAAGTAGCCACAAATACAAGTCCCTCCCTTCATAACCACTACATCTTTCACAGCCGGAGGAACCCCGGTCTCGGTGGAAGCACCAAACGCGCCCCAAAGGAAGCGCGAATAACCTCGGACATTGAGATCCCTCTATAGAAGGAGCCCGAAATCACTCCTGCATCTGATATCGATATGAATGAATTCGTTGCAAAAAACTACGAAGCTCTTGTCCGTCCCATGATCGCGAGAATAAAAATTGCGCCAATTTATGACCTACAGGTTCGCCTTGATTTTGAAAGAGATGTAGAGGCTACGAAAGGATTCATTCCTAGCAATGAAAGCCGCTCGTCAAAAAGAAAACAAAGGAAGGAAAATAGACAAACCGTTTTTAAGCGGATCACCTATCTTAAAGGATATGAGATAAGGGAAATATCGACAGAAGACTCGGATGATTCAAGAGAGCGAGAAGCTCAAGTCATCCCCACCAATAAAAAGAAGCGCACAAGTGTCTTAGATAGCGTTGGATCTCCCTTAAAGGAGAGGGGATCACATCAGGCACCACGAGATTAGCGCACGAGCGCCTTAGATAGAATCAGACCATCTCCAAGAAAGAGAGGCCCAACTCAGGAACCACAAGAGCATAGGGGCGAGAGGAGCTACGAAAAAAATCTAGGAGAGGGAGAAGATCCCCGAACGACATCTCATCCACTTATGAATTTGACGACCACCATCTTAGGCGTCGCAAGACCAGTTACTCATCCACAAATTCCTATGACTACGAGAGGAAACGACAAGGACATCCCGACAACCCCGCTGTCGAAGAGATGAAGATGTATCTCTCCCATGGCGTCGCGAAAGGACAACGCATTCACGAAACGCATCAAAACCTACTCAGAAGATAAAATAAGGCGTATGTCGTCTAATGTTAAGACATATGACGGCACCACAGACCCGGATGATCATTTGAAAGTCTTTGAATCACAGGCCAGGATCGGGCAGTGTCCAGAACCCACGTGGGGCCATATGTTCAACTCAACCCTAATTGGCAACGCCCGGAACTGGTTTGATAAACTCTCCCGCAGGAGTATTGACGGATTTGAAGATTTGAGAAGAGGCTTCGGAAGGAAGTACACTGAGCAAAAGAAGTGCGACAAGAACCTGGTCTCACTCGTAAGAGTCAAGCAAAGACAGGGGGAATCATTAGACGATTTTGTGGATCCCTTCAAGAGCGAGTGTAACCATATCAGAGAATGCCTAGAAACCTAAAAAATATTCGGTTTCATGGCAGGCATAACTAATCAGGTTCTGATAAGGAAATTGAATGACAGGACACCTACCACCTCGATGAACTAATGAGGCGGGTCAGGTCCTTTATTCAAGGAGAGGCCACAACTGTCGATATCAGGAGGAGAGGTTCTAATTATAGATCCCAAGACAAGCCTAAGAGGCAATGTAGCAACTATAACAACAACCGAAACCTCGACTACCGAGGGGCGCAGAAAGGAGGACGTGATGGAAACAACAAGTTCACTCCCCTTAAGATGACGACAAGAGAGATATTCTTGTCAGAGGGAACAAATTTCCCAAAATCTCCGCCAATGACCACTCCAGTGGAAAAACGCAATGGCAACAAGCACTGCGAATATCATGCCGACAAGGGACACATAACTGACGAGTGTATACAACTGAAAATACATATCGAAAGTTTGGTTAATGCGGGGAAGTTAAACCATCTTATAAAATAATAGAGGCATACATGAGACAAGAAGAACGAGAAAAAAAAAGACAAGCCCCTCACCATCTATATGGTATAGTCATGGAAACACGAGGCAGACCAAGAGGTCAGCCAAGAATTTTCTTGCGAAACATATATCTCATTCCATCCCCTCACCATAATCAATAGCGCGGAAGGACCCCTAGCGATAAGAGTAAGTATGGGAGACCACATCGTCCCCCATATGTATATTGATGGAGGATCGACGGAAAACATTCTGTATGATCATCGTTGTGCATAGCTAAAGTCGAGCATAAGAAGACAGTTGACGCCCGTCATGACACCACTTACGGGATTCAGCGGAGAGGTAAAGTGGCCACTAGGGATCTTAGCCATACGCGTCGTACCCTCTACGGCACATCGAATGCTAAAATTTCTGGTGGAAAACAGCATTGTCATGCTTCGTAATACGAACAAGACATTTGGAAGGCATAGCACCCCTGGTAAGCCCCAAATGATATGTGAACACCATAGATCAAGGTACCTTGCTACTAGACGGGCAAGGGAGTATATTGATGAGCCAAACAATGGCGAAACATCTCAGGCCACTTGGGTCTTATTCGCTGCAGGATTTCCATGCTCCAACAGGCCAGACGTAGGCGTCATTCTTACGAATCAAAAGGGGATAAAACTCACTTATGCCTTACGTTTCGGGTTTGCAGCCACATGCAGAGAAGCTGACTACGAAGCACTAATGGAAGGATTGAGGACCGCATCTCGCATAGGCGTACATAGCCTAGCTGTACGTGTGTACTCTCCCTTATTGATAAATCGCATCTCAGGAAGATGGGAGCCTAGGGGGACAATTTGATACAGTATTCGTAAAGGGTAAGGTTGCTCATCCAAGCCTTCGGCAATTTCATAATACACGACGCCCCAAGAGGAAAACATGAGATGGCTAAGGAAATGGATCGGATTGCATCCATGAGTTTGGAACACCCACATAAACATGTATTGGTAGAGATCATCGAAAACAAATCCATAAGGGAAGCAGAGCTTCTCGTAGACACATAGAATGAAGGACCTACATGGATGACCCCGGTTATTGATTACTTAATCAACGGAACACTTTCACGGGGTGAGAAGGATATACGGTGAATGTGGAGAGAGACACATTAGTTTAAAATCCAGGTCAAGATCTTTTACAAGCGATCTACTTCAATGTTGTGGCTACGATGTGTAGGGCCACGAGAGGCGCGCCACATCATTAGTGGTATACATAACAGATCATGTCGCACTAAGGTATGTCCCAGGACCATGGTCATGAGGGCTTTCCGTTCTAGGTATTATTGGCCAACTATATAAAAGATGCCCGGACTTTAATCATTTGATACAAATATTTCCAGACCCATATGACTGTTCCAAAACATCCGCATCAGGAGTCATTACATGTCACGCCACAAAGGCTGTTTTCCAATAAAGGTATTTTTTCATTCCCATTCTGCGGAGTTGGACCTTTAACGGCAGCCATGGGCTATGTAAAAACTAGAAGGGGGGTTGAATAGTTTCTAGTTACTTTTTCAAAACATTTCGCATAACCTACTGTGCGCGGTTCTTTAAACATGTCCGCGATTCGTTATCACTAAAGAATCGTGTGTCCCTTTAAGGAACCGGTGACAGTGAACTAGGCTATTTATTACATGTTAAGCTTTAACAATCCTTGGTATCAAATTATCGATCAAGCTTGACTAGATATGAGATGTGTTTGATTGAAAGATAAACACAACAAGTAAGAAAACACACAAACACATCAAATCAAGAGTACATCAAGCAATAGTCTAAACACTAAGCACACACGTAATACGCATATGCTTTTTTGCAACTAAGATGTTTAGACTAAGTGATGTACACTTGAACATAATCTAAACATGAAACACACGCGTACTAAGCCATAACTTTTCCGCAACTTAGATGTTTAGATTATGAGATGCACGCAACATACAACAACAAATAAATGCATCAGTAAGAGTAAGAAAATAAATTTAAAGGAAAGTACCGACACGATGATTTATAGTGGTTCGGTCACGAAGCTCCTCTTCGCCCTACTCCACTCCTCGAGTACACCTTACTTGAGAGTTACTTCAGTAGTCAACAAACTCCTTAAGGAAGAGAAACCATACACAACGTCTCTTATTCAATTTCTGACTCTAAGCTAAAAGTCGAGTCCTAATCTTAGGCAGGACCAATCTACACAACGTTGCCTACTTCACCATTTTCAGACAAGGCTAGATTTCGAGTCCTAATCTTAGGTAAGACCAATCTACATACAACTTACACAACTTCCAAATTGACACACCAATTTGGATCTACACAACTACACAACTCTTCACAACTACACAACTACCCAACTCTTCACAACTACACAACTACACCACTCTTCATAACTACATACCTACACAACTCTTCACCTTAGTTATGTTTTATGGCCCAACATAACAAACCTTTTGTTTTATGGCATAAATACATAAACCATATAGATCTAAGTACTCACCACTTAGATCTATGACTCTAACACTATATCCAAGTAATAACAAACTTGGTTCTACACAACTAACACCTAATCCAAGGATACCAATCACTTGGATCTTTTACCCTTACAAACACATCCAAGTGAACCCAACACTTGGATCTTCTACATATACATAGTAGGAAAACAATGACTTGATCTAGAAGGAGAGATCTTCATCATGTTATGAACCCAACACTTCATGGTAATGAAAGTGTTCTTCTCTTTGCACTTAGGAGGATGAGAGGATGGAGGATGATATCACATCTGAAACAAGATTAATCAAAACTAACTAATCAAGGAGTTTAAAGATGTTTTTGAAGAAACTATGCAAAAAGAGTTGAAAGAAAAGCTTGAAATGATCCAATATTTATCGGGCAAGAGTGCAACGGTCAAAAACACCCGTGGTTCCTTATCAATAAGGAACCTCCTCCCGCGGTTCCATATCAATAAGGAACCTCCGGCTTGGAGACCGTGCATTTTTGTCCTTTGGTGGGGATGTGCCATCTGGGGTAGTTTATACCCTCAAAGGATATTCCTTTGGCATATGGAATATGACAAATTCAAATTTCCATTTTCTTTATAATAAAACATTTTCTTAAAAATAAAGTTTATTAAAATCTTTTGTCACATTTGATTAAATGTGAGTTTGATGTAGTGATTTTACTACTCTTTAATAAAAGAGCGTAAAAGTGGCAAGTATTAAGTGTCAGTTTAGGAAAACCAAGCACTAATAACCCTAAGTGGGGATCGTTCTCAAGGAGGCAAGTGTGTTGTGTAGAGAGATGATTAATGGCTTGTGATTATATTGATGAGAAATGAAAAGAAGAAAATAGATTAGAAGAGAATGACAGTTACGATTATGAATAAGACGAATAGTCGTGCACGTAAAACCGTAAAAAGTGACAAAATTAAAAGTTTACCCTAAAAATTCCTAGAAAATTGCAATAAATCCTAAAAAATGTAATTAGAGTTTACAAAAAATCAAAAATCACTCAAACCTTTTATTTAAATAAATAATTATTTTTTAATGCTAATTAAAGCCCAAAAAAATCAAATTGATTAACAAAAAGCCCAAAATGAGATTTTTTCACTTGTGAACCTCTAAAATACCTTAACTAAATTTATAACTATTTTTGAAAATTTTAAAATTAATTAAAACTATTTAAAAAACAATTAAAAACTATTAAAACTTAAAATAATTCTAAAATTTAATCTAATGACAATAAAAATATTCTAAAAATTGTAAAATTCCTAACTTAATGTATTTGATCTAAGAAAAATGAATAACTTTGAAAAATCTAAATTTTAATTTTTAATAATAAAATAATAATAAAGTATTAATAAAAATAAAAAATTTATAAAAAATTTAAAAAGTTGCAAACTAATTTATTTTAACCTAAATAATACAGAAGTGAAGCTGAAGTCACAAAAATACCCCTATTGGGCCTTGAAATGGGCTAAAAGTCCAAACAGTCCATTAATGGGCTCAAATTGGCCCAATAAGAAAAATGTTGTCCAAATAAGCCCAAAATCTCCTATCTGACTTAAAATTTGATTTTAAGAGCAAAACTTTGAAGGCCCAAAAGCTGAAAATGTGTTTAAGCAAGCTTATTTCAAAGCAGCTTATTGTTAATGGGCTTTTTGGCCCATTAAGCTATAAGCTGATGCCATAAGCTCAAATTTGACACACAAGCTTCTTTTGAGTTACTTAAGAGATCTATAAAAAGAAAATTGGAAAGAACACAAGAAATAAGCCTGAAATAAGCAAAGACTCTCTTCACAAAACGACAAAATAGTCGTTTTTGAGTTCTAGACCACCTTAAGTGATGATTCAACTTTCAAAAGCTTTTAAATGACTTAACTAAGCAAAATAATCAAAAAGTTTTCAAATAAGCACAAGAAATAAGCCAGAATAAGCAGATAAGCACTTGTTTAAAAGTCAACTTAATGAGTTTTCTAGTAAAAAGTCAAAGTCAAAGTCTAATAAGCTCCAGATCAAATAAATGGGTCAAATAAGGAAGATCTATCACAAAAAATAAGTTGTTGCAAGTCTGAATAAGCCAATATGGCTTATGAATAAGTTGTTTGAAGATTTACACTAGCAGGGGCTAGTTTTGGAGGTTGAGCAGTGGGAACTTTTCCCCCTGCTTGACCTTCTTGACTTTTTGTCTTTTGTGACTTTTTTGTGGATTCAGGTTACAAACAAGGCACCCTTGTAATCAGTGGATCACAAGGAGTCAAGAACAACAAAAATATCACACTTCCAATCAGCCAAATGATATAGTTAATTCAATTAAGCACCAGATCTGACACAGAATTGAACAATAAGCAGTTTACACTCAATAAGTAGTTTTAGCAAAAATCAGCCAGCCAAACTTCACCAAATGCATACACAAGCTATAATTAATTCAAATGAACAAATCTAAACAGGTTTCATGCACTGATTCAAAGTCTAGATCAAGATTCAAGCATATAAAAATTATTGATGAACAAAGAACATGCAGTTATGAACACTTGCTAATATACTTGACCACAAGGCCAGATTCAAACACTCAAATCTCTTAGTGAGGTTATATAAACTATGTTTGATCACTTGTTACCCCTAAGCATGCATACAAACTAAGTGTTACCAAGTTCTTAGGTCAAAACAAGCAGATTTCAAGTTTTTATAGCACAATCTTAGATTTGATGTTTAAAGTCCAATAACTTGCAGGAATGAGCACTCAACCAAGTGAATAGCAGATACAAACTCAAACACACAACTTCCAATAACACAATAACAAGTTATGATCTTAAACAGGTTAACCCAAACACCCCTTATCTTTTTCAATTCAAGATTAAACAAGTATAAGTGTGATTCAATGTTACCCAAGCCCAATCAAACACAATAACAGATGTATTATGCAGTATTAAGCAAGATTAAACCATAAAAACAACAAGAACACAAGCAGAACACAAAATCATAAAAATCAAGTATTTTTCAGATTTTTGGGTTCAAGAACTCAAAACTCATGAATGTACATCCACACTCACGAATTTTTGAGCTGATGTGCCTAGCAAAACAAGGCACAAGCTTCCTTAAACAAGCTGCTAAGATTCAACAAGGTTAGCACAATAAAATAAAAACAAAAAGGTGACAACTTTGAAAATAAATTTGATTGATGCAACCTTGTTCCCACACTTGATTATCCCCAAGTTATAAGCCTCACAACACCTTGATAACACAATATCAAGATGATATGATCCACTTATAGCCAAAGAATTCCAAGGTTTAAACCAAGACTTAGCAAAATATCAAATTTTGAGTTCTTGTACAATTTCTTGCACAAGGTCTGTAAACATGTTTTGAGATTCAAGATTAGTTAACATTAAACAATAACAAGCAGATATAAATATTGGCACTTGGGTTTTCTCTACAAATTCAAACACTTCTCATTAATCAAGAGCAAGGATTTACAAAAAAGTGAACAAAGGAAAAACCAAGAGCAGTTGTGCAAATTAGACCCTTTGGCTTTATATAGAGCCTTACATGTGAACTAAGAACAAATAAAAACACTAAACCCTAATTCTTAAAGTCCCAAAAATGCCATTGTAGGTTTGAATATCTTGGAATCATGTGACGGATTCTTGGCTGTTTGTGGAGCTAGCAAGTGATGAAATTTTGATCAAAGGCCCAAAATAAGCTTAAAAATGAAGCTAGGATATTGGACATTGGATGTGGAAGGGTTTTTGGCATCTTCTTCAAAGGGTGGGACAAGAGGGTTTATCATGTCACAATGGGGTGATGTGGCAAGGGTCTTGAGAGTTGGGTTATGATTAGGACTACCCTAATCATGTTTCTGGATATTTTGGTGGTTTAATTTCAAGTAGATTAAGAAAACCCAATTGTGTTCATACGTTAAACAGTGCATGGTTTGATCTGTTTTTCGGTTTAAGTATGTTGTTAAGCGCCAAAATAAACTAATCAGTTGTGATTAGTTTATTAAACTGAGTGTGGTGAGCTGGCAAGGGAATGAGTTGTGATTGGTTAAAATGGGTTAGTGGGACACGTGTAGGATGATGGTTGGTCTAGGTATGTTTCATTGTCTGCCAGATTTGGCCCATTGTCTTCCTTTCTATTTTCACTTGAAGTTTATTAAGCCAAAACCGGATATCCTTTGTATTTGAAGTTTCTATTTTCACACTTTTGCCCCAAATACTTTTCCAAAGTATTTTCAGGGGTATTTCTTGCCATTTTTTGATTCTTGAAGGGTTGTTTGGCATTTTCTTCATAGATAATGGTCTTGACTTGTATGGTTGACTTTTTGGAGGACTAAATATTGACAAGTCATGATTGTTGAGGGACCATTCTTGCCAATTCTTCAAAGTGGAGGGCCCTTTTTGTAAATTTGACAAACTTTAAGGACGAAACTTGTAATTATGAATAAACAAGGGTTTAATGTGTCAATTCTTCAGTATTGGAGGACCCTTCTTGCATAATCTTCAATTCTTTAAGGGTTTTTCTTGGAAAATCTTCATTAGGGCTTGGTTCATTGTGCAGCTTCGTTTCCCGTGTTCGTTTTTGCATGTTTCTTGTGATCTTTTGTCATTTTCTCAATATCCGTGCCTAAAATACACAAGGAACAAACACAAACATATATTTGGAATTTTTGATGATATTTAATGCATTTAAAGCCCGTTTTGGACGATGAGACTATGTATAAAAGTAGTCTCATCAGAGTTTTAAGAAAATATTAATCCTTGATCACTTAGTTAGGTTAATGACATGTTTATTCATTCCTTGAGTGATTCATGTTGAATGTGATCTTGAAGGTGTCGAGTGAAATATACAAATGTATTCTTGAGTGATTACGAGAACCTTAACATTTTACATACTGTATCACCAGTTATACGTTTGTCATCAACAAAACACAAAGAGATTATATCGACAAAACATCGTAATGTTTTCACTAACAATTAATACAAGGTTTTGCCTCATATGAAAGTTCGTTATTTCAGTCTTATCGAATTGAGTACCAGTTGAAAGTGCGACTCAGTCGTTCTTGGTGGAAAATAAAATGGTTTGATTATCTATTTTAAACTAAAAGCAAATATGAAAATATCGTTGTGTAAAAATAAAGCTTTAAAAATTAAACTAAAAATACGAGTTAAAAATAAATGATTAAAAACTTAAAAAAAACATAATGGTGAATTTAAAACTTAAGACTTTGTAAAACTAAAAACTTAACCTCATCGGAATGTCCTTGATCGGAATCCCATCGGAATGTAACAAATGAATTCTGTCAGAATAATGAAGAAAAGCATCGGAATAATGCACGGTATCGGAATGACGATCTATCGGAATAACAACCAAAGTATCAGAATAATGAAGATTAAAGCTATCGGAATGTAATTCTATCGAATGTAATGTCTGTCGGAATATGGCGGTTGAAATTTTGGCAGCGTTTCGTCAGAATAAGCCTTATACCCGATCGCAATGTACGATGCCAGGAGCAATCGCAACCAACGATCGGAATAAGTGATCGGAATACTCTATCTGAATAATCGATCGCAGAGTAAAACCCTAAGGGTTATTGCGATCGCAAAGCTGAATCGGAATGACTGTCGCAATATGTAAACCCTAAGTTTTTGTGATGGAAAAACAAAAGGTATTCGGATGGAATACAATAAGCTAACATCCAATAAGCACTTATCAAAACTTAACAAAATCAGTATCATGGAAAACCAAAAATAAGCTACGAATGAAAACTTATCAAAACACCAGCAAACTTTATAAGATGAACTTTAAAAAGACGAAACATTTTATAAAACTTAAACGTTAATAAGCTAAATACAAAGTAAGCCAATAAGCATGGTGAGCTCAAAGCTTAATCCGTATAAAACTTAGATAGAAACTAAAAGATAAAATTTTTAATCAATCAAACATCAAGATTAAACAAAATCAAAGATGATTTCGGATCAAATATAAGTAAAAATCAAGAAAGGTAGAAAGAGATTGAAGATGAAAAACTTAACTTGAACTTGTAGATTAATGAATCCAAAATACAAGAGTGAATTAAAGCTTAAAACATGAAAGAAAGAAAAGATGAAATTCTAGTGAGAGAAAGTTAAACACTTTCTCTCTCTAAAAAACTACAAAACGAAAAAAATGAACTAGCTAACAATTAACTAACACCCTCCTAATAACACATTAGGAGGGTATATATAGGAGGTGGGGAGATGTATGTGTTGCTTCCTTTTCTTTCTTTTCGTCTCGACTCGATTTAAATTCTTTGTCTTTCTCGACGTCGTCTCGGGATTTGTCGATATATAAATTGAACTTGTCCTATAATTTTCTTTTTCTATTAGACTTGAGTTCTTCGACTTCATTAAACTTCCGTCGTTAGACTTTTTCTTCGATAAATCTTCAGAATAGGCCTTGGACTTTCGTTCTTTTTACACTCTTGATCTTTTGACTTCGTCTTTTCTCGTTTTCTTTGATAAAAGCCCGTGATAGCCCGTGTTTTCTTCTTTTTTCATATTTTTATCCTGAAACACAACAAAAACACAAACCACACATAATTCACGTTTTGGTCTTGTTATTGTTGTCCCCTATATTTGTGATAGATTAAGCAATGAAGAAAGAAAGAAAATAGATGAAGAAGAGATGGATTCCTAGAGAGAGAAAGTAGTGAGAGAAAGTAGAGAGGAGATGATTAACTTGGTGAGATTAGACTAAGAAAATATTTGTTACAAATGACCATCCACCCTCCTAACATGCTAGGAGGGTAGTATATATAGTCTACCCACATGCGGGCTTTAATGGACTGTATATTGGGTCGGGCTTGTCTTTTGGACTTTAATTAGTTTAAATCCAAGCCCGTGAATCACGACTAAATAACTACCTATTACAACGTTCTAATAAATATTACAATAGAAACCTATGACCGAACATTCTTGTTTGACTCAATATTTTGAGGCTAACAATCTCCCCCAATGTGAGGTCATACCCTTTTGATGTTTGGAGATCAATGGAGATTACGAATCTCGTCATAAATGAGTCTTGAACGTGTAACAATAGTTTTGTTCCTTCATGTTGTGATCTTTGAGCCTTTGTCGTTGTCTTTCGACTTTGTCTTTTAGTCTTGAGATCTTCAAATCATCCTTGACTTGTCATTGCCATCTTGCGATCTTGTGTCTTTATCCACATGCTCACACTATCAATTGTTGGATAAGTCTTTGGGCATTAATATGTGGTTGTGAATCTTTGACTTTGCTGAGTACACCGTGACGCCACCTTCTCGAGACAAAACATAGACACGGACTGAATGGCTTTGACATTCGTCCTAAATCGGTAGCGTTTTACCTCCGGTCGGTGAAGACCGTTATACGATATTAAATATCGTACCTGTGATCAGGTAGATTCAATTAAGAATCTCCTTGACAGGGTTTCGCGGCTGTACTAGCCGTTCTCTTTACTCGACCGTCTCAAAGCAAGACTGCGAACATAAAGAGTGAATCAATTGGATAGATATCCGCTTGATTAAAGTCGTCAATTCAAATTCTTGGAACAAGTTTGATTCATTTAGAATCTTACCATTTTTGCTTTCCAGTTGACACAAGTTTGATTCATAAGAATCTCACAAGTCACCTACCGTAGCGCTGTTTGATGTTGACGCTAGAAGGATTTCCATTCGTCACTGTGAATATTAATGACTATCCACTCTGAATGTTCTGGCAAGACCATAAAGATATTGCGTAGAAACCTGAAACGAGTTTGAATCAATTCAGAATCAAACCACTGTTGCTTTTCAGTTTTGCACATGTTCAATTCATAAAGAATCTTGCATATGACCTACCGTAGTGCTGTTTGATGTTAACACTGGAAGGATTTCCACTCATCATTGTGAATACTAAGTAGTATTACTCTGAGTGTTCTAGCAATATCGCAAGGATATAGCGTAGGACTCTCTTGATCTTCATCCGTATGTCCTAACGAGATTTGATTATCTCTTGGCTCTAGACTCGATTTGTGCACTATTAGTGGTCGGAGGCTGGAGCAGATGCCACCTATTCAATATCAACTATCTCGGAGTGAGAAAGTCAATAGAAGTCGTGTTGATCTCCGTGACAATAAAACAAACTTCTTTTGAGAGAAGTCTGAGTAGCTAGGAAAGGGTTGTGCTCACATCACTGGGTCCATGATGAGTTTGTCTTCATGATGAGTTGACCCGGTTTCTGCCTAAGTTGTATGGAGGGCTTCTTTCTTTACACCCTTTATCCTTACATTTCTTTTTCATTCTTCAACCCCTTCAATGCTTACCAAGACATCATTACTAGCACCTTGTTGTGATTGTTCCAGTGCTAGCATCAGTACTTAGTCGGCATTCAGCTACGTTCACATTCTACTCCATCTTTCCTAAGGACTTCTAATAATCTATTGGATTGTCCCTGGGAAGATCCCTCCGGTTCTGGTTGGATCATAGGACTTAAACCTAACTACCCTTTTGACACCAATAACGTCGTGAATTAAAGATGTTGTGGGTATTTGATCGTAACCATGAAAACCACTTTGAATTCTAACAAAGTATTTGAAAAACATTTAACACCTTGCTAGTTTTGTCGTTTTAGAAATGCTCCCCCTTGACATGTGCATCGATAATCGAAAGTGTTTCGCACATGTAGGTAAGAGTTAAAGTACTTGAGTCTTATATTAGATCACATTTTAATCACATTTTCTCCCCCTATCTCTAATATATAAAATCTTTTGATATTAGAGATACCAAATTTGATTAAAATATATTTTGAAAAATAGTCTTGAAATCTCCGGGAGAAAGATGTGTTAATCTTTTGCATGAAGTTAAAATGCTCCCCCTCAAAAATTGATCCAATTGAATTGTCATTGTGAGGATATGATCCACATTTCGCTTTTTGAGGATGGGAGTTGTTGAACACACAATTTTTGAAAGATTTTGAATAATCATTGAAAAATTCTTGAAAAAATTGTGTTCAACGCTTTTTGAAAAATCAATTCTTTTTGTCGAAAGGTTTTTCTAAAGCATAAACTTGAGTTCATAGACTTTGAATGTATTGACGAATCCACTCAAGTGTAAGAAGATTTCTCTTCTTTTGCTGAGGGTAAGGGTACTAAATCGTACACTCCCCCGTGAATATCGATCCGGGTTGCAATCTGAAAGTGATTACAAGCCATTGTGTTGAGCTCAAAACGTTGAATGTTTTGTGACAAGCTCAACCCGTGATAGATTGCTCTACCCGTTTGGTAGGATAAGTTATCTTTAAAGATACACTTTCCTTTATTTGAATTACGAGTTACAGTCTGACATTTAACAGTAAGTCGTTTACATAAGCTTAAAAACTTTGAATATTTTTAATGAGAGCTCATGACCGAGAAAATCTATTTTCCCGTTGTTAAGGATAAGTTATCATTCGTGATCAACTTTCCTTTCTTGGAAGTACGAGTCACAATTTGAGGTAATTGTAAATCATTGAAATGACATGTTTTGAAAAATATTTACAACTTTCATTCGAGCTTTATGTATACACCCGTGTCGTTATTGAGCGACATTTCTAGGTACGTCCATATTATCGATACTGAAAGACATGTCGAGAGGAATATTTTTGGTATTTTGAAAGTTTTTCCATTTTTTAATTTGTTTTTCTATGGATATTTACGTTTTATTATATTTTTTGTTTTCTCAAGTTTTTCGAAAATAATCCAAAATAGACTTTTGTACAGCAGAAGAAGGTGATATCGAATATACAGAATTGGAATCCTTGGAAGAAGGAGAAGTGGGTTCAGAATCCGCTGTTGTACCTGCAATCACAGAAGAAGAGTTTGCAAAAATACTAGAATTCTGGTCGGCTCGTATTAGCCTGTGCTTTATTACAGGTAGTCATTCCCCCGTTCCTTTAGTCTTTTCAACGGTACTTGAATCTTAAGTCGCGGTCATGTCTCGCCCCCCCGGTCTTTGTTTCATTTTGAAATGGGTTCAATTTTTCTCTAGCACACCGCTTGCCTATTCCGACTAAGCAGCCCGGTGCGCATAAGCAAAACCAGAAGCCTAAAAGAGCATTCTAGTTGGCTAAGCCTTTAATCCTGATAAAAGAAATCGTTTTCCCACCCTCCATAAATGGAATCGGTTTGAGTGAATTACTTACCGCAGTCAAAGCCAATAGGGAAAGTCCTAGATCGAAGAGATAAGGTGTACGCTTTGCTGAACCAACACACTAGCGTGCTCCTTACCCGGACCCCCATTCGGGGAGCTGCCTTAAGCGTCCTGTTGCCACGGGAAAGCCCCGTTCCTGCCATGCATTCTTTCATGCGGGTCACTTCCCAGGTTCAAATGCCCTAAGTTACGCTTTTTAGGGCTGCACTCAGAGCTTGGAACCGTGACCCCAGGAAAGAATCAATTCGTTCGTGCTCCATTGAGAGAAGCACTCTCTGCCGGCTTAGCTCTGAGATTGTAAATCGAAGAGGTAGTCGGTTCCTGCCAGGCACTTAGCTGCAGTAGCCGTACAGGTGCTACTCCCCGAGCAGCACTCTTCCTTTTATGTTCTGTTTCTCCCCAGGGAGAAACAGAACATAAAAGGAAGAGTGCTGCTCGGGGAGTAGCACCTGTACGGCTACTGCAGCTAAGTGCCTGGCAGGAACCGACTACCTCTTCGATTTACAATCTCAGAGCTAAGCCGGCAGAGAGTGCTTCTCTCAATGGAGCACGAACGAATTGATTCTTTCCTGGGGTCACGGTTCCAAGCTCTGAGTGCAGCCCTAAAAATCCGGCGCCGGTGAAGAACACAAGGAAAGCAGGAGCTCGGGTATTGAGATATTCCATCAAGAGAAAGGAGGCAGACTGGTTCCTTTTAAGCGTGTGGAACAATAGCATTAGTGCTGGTGCAGGTGTCATCACTCTTCTTTATTGGAATCCACTTAAGACCAACTTCCGTGAAGATTCGACCCGTTGGTTTCCACTGAAGACTAGATTTAGGAGTAGCTTTCTCTTACACAGTGGAAGACTTCTTTGGAGAGAAACTATGTCCTTTTTGAATCCACGTTTCAGATCTGGTGTGGTTGCTTTTCTTTGCGACGGGTTTGTATCTCCTTGTTGTCTTATGGGATTCTGTATTCGATCTACGTTTAAAGGAACGAGATTTGACCTCATAGAGGTATTGCAAAATGCAATGGTCATGATTTACATTGTGAATGCCCTTTTTGTAAGTGGTACATACAGGGAATTTGGGATTCACGAAAGTACTTGTATTCCTTTGTTTTCCAAATCGTTCAGGCGTAGTGTTTGAAACACGACTATTCATGGATGGTCTCCAATTCCTAGATTGCTGAAGAGGGATCCTAGGTTTTGGTTGACTACCATTAGGAGTGTGTGGAACTCTAGCGGGATTTGGTGAACTAGGTTTTTCATATACGGGTTTGTCTTTCTGAATCTTCCCTTTTTGTTTCGTATCCTCTAGGTTGTGGGTATGAACGAGGTCATTTGAACCTACTGATTCCTTTGTGGACGTGAATGTCACACGTTTTGGAGGAGTCCTAGAAGTGCTAGGTGCATTCACATGGTTGGGTTTAGCAGCAGTGTGCTTTCTAAATGAAGGAACATAGGGTGATATGGATGGTTTTGGAACACTTGGTTGCACATCAGTCTTAGGGGGTAACCTAGATTTCATATGAGAAGAATTGGAGAACGGAGTCGGTTTTCCTAAGATAGACAGCTTTGGATCCTTGTAGGCATTGGGTTGTCTAACAACAGGTTTCTTAATGCTAGGTTCCACGATTTTCCCACCCATTTTAGCAACGAGTTTCTACAACTCTGCTATTGCTCTGTCCCTGTCTTGTAATTGAGCTTTCAACCCTTTAATTTCCAAATTCTGTTCATTCATTTCTCGAAATGTTTGGGAAAGTTTTTCTTGCAATTTATTATCATGTGGAAAACTACCAACTTCTTTTTGCAGAGCAAGTTCAAGTGAATGACAATATTTTTGAAGGAAATCAGTTTTGTGTTGAAGTAACTCAAAAGCCTTTTTGTCAACATTTTCTTTACGTTTCGAAAGCTCAATTTCAAGACGTTCACATTCTTTGATCTTATCAAGATATTGGCATGCAACTTCAGAATATTCATCAATAACAGCACAAGATGTAAAATAAGCACACATAACATATTTAGAAACGCATTCTTGCAAGAGTAAATCATATTCATCTAAAAAATCAGACTTCTCCATTTGAAGATCATCAATGTGTTTCTCAAGAGATTCAACGTATTTTAAATCATCATACATTTCAGTCCGAATGAACTCCTCAAGTTGAAGAACAGTTTCTTTAATCAACGTCGTGTTAGGAATTAAGAGTTCTTTCACAAGCAAGGTAATATCTTGAGGAATCGGACGTGTCCACTCAGCATTTTCACGTTTGGCCCAGTCTCTTTCAAAAATAGATTTAACATTATCTATGTGGTGTTTAAGAATACCTAATGTTTTCCTACTCTTGCTTTTAGATTCATCTAGAGGGAGGTAGTTTATGTATTTGTAAACATTAGATTTCTTAGGGGCAAATGCTTTCTTCCATTGAATTCCCTTTTGTTTGCATTCTAGAAACACTTCCTCACGAGATTTCTGAGTTTGTTTGTTGAAAAGACCATAAAGACTATTCTCATAAGCATAATTATATGGTTTCACAAACTCCTTATTAACAAGTTGTTGACTATCATCGTCCCAAAGGGCAGTCTCTTCACTATCAGCACGTACCGGCATGCAATCAAGATCGGTCCTTTCAGTCTCATCAAGATAGAGACACAGGTTCGCAGCTTGAGCTTTGGCAAGGTACTCAGGACTTGCAAAGCTAGCTTGACCCTTAAACATCGATGGAGGTGCTAGCATTCTTACGGATTGAATAGAATCATGCGTTTTATAAACAACGTTCTTCAAAAAGTCGACTTGTGCTTCTAGTTTCGTAACCTTTTCGGTTTCTTTATCATATCTACTTTTGAAGTCTTGTTTTAACGCATCTACCTCTTGTTTCTTATCCTCAAGAATTTTAGCAGAATCTGTAGTGGTCATAGAGAGCTTTTGTTCAAGTTCATTAACTTTGGTATTGGCAAGGTACGTTTTTTGACGTTCATCCATTAAGAAAACATTATATTGACGCTTCTCGTTGGCTAATAACTCAAGAGTTGTATTATATTTGTTTTCAAAATCATCCTTTTGACTTTTTAACGCACTTCCCTTGTACCCCTCAAGCTCTTTGGTCTTTTGAAGAAGCTCAGCCCTATTACTTTCAAGGGTCTCATTTGATTTAATTAGAGCGGCTTTGCATTCTTCAAAGTTTTGAGTGAGCGCTGTGTTTGCCTTCTTTAATTGCTTTTGACTCTTTCTAGTTTCATTGACATCTTTTTGTAAACTAGCAATTAAATTAGCAAGCGCGACACGCTCCTCATCATCATACTCATTTGCATGTTGATCATCCTCAAACTCATTATTGCACATGTCTGATGAATTGGGTGTGGTATTGCTATCAACCTTTTCCGTCATACATGTGTCAATAAGGTTTGTTGTTTGATCACTATGCTCATGCGTATTGGCATTGGCAAACACATTAAATTCAGCATTGTGTACCTCTTCCAATGGCTCAGAATCGTAAACAGGACCATTATCATAGGAAGGTGTATTGCTGATGACATTCTCAGAGTCGATGTGTTGTTTGTCAGAGCTGATTTTGTCTTTCCCAGAGCTGTTATGGTCATTCTGCTCACCATGCGTTGTTTTCCCTGTTCTGCAGCTATCACTTGCATTACTCGATATTGTCTCGTTACTTACAGTTGAAATTGGACTCGTATCCATTACATGAATCTTTACAACCGTGCACTCTTGCATTTTCAGCCTTTTGTCAATCATCTTCTTGATCATGTCTTTTGCATGAAGTAGGCATTCATCCAAAAGCCTCTCAATTGATTCCATGTTTCCAAATATCAAATCTCTGGATGATTTTGCTTCCATTGTAGTGTAGTCTTTGAAGTGTTGATTTGCATCTCGAACTTCTGACTCAAAGTTGGGATTCTTGAATAGCTGTGAAGCAAAGAATGGTTGAAACGATGTTCTGAGTATTTTGAAGGCATTCTTGGAATTTGTCTCATGAAGGTTTTTGTTGAGTAATTCATTCTCAAGATTCTTCAAGTGGTCTCTTAAGTCATAAGTGAACGTGCGATGATCATTTCCGAAAAAGGAATGAAAAGCACGCATATACAACGGATTGTACGAGAAGGTCTCTCTTTCTAGACGTTTTAGATTCGTTTTAAGATCACTGAAAGCTTGCATACAACGTTGTTTAAGGACTTGTTCTTGTAGTTGCATCTCTCGTTCTTCTCTGTCTGAACACGCATTGCTCGTGTCCATGATGATGGTTTATAGTTGATGAAGTGAAAATGGATCTTAAGTAGATGTGTTGTGATTGGGGTGTGGTTTAAATTCCGAAAATTCCGATTTTTTCCCAGCCCGACAATAAATTCCTCAGTCCGACAAAACGGTAGACTGAAAATTTTGTCTTACCAAATTTTGAAATCAAGTCCGAAATAGCCAAAAACTAATAGGGAAAAATTTTGAAAAATGAAAATTTTTGACAAAAATAAAACCTAAAAATGGCCTAAAAATTTGAATTTTGGTCCGAAAATTTGAATTTTTGGTCGAAAAATTTTTCGCATCGCCAAAATTTGAAATTGAAGCTTAAATGGCCTAAAAATGGTCTAGGAAAAAATACATTTTAAAATGGTTTCCCGCCAAAAAACTTTTTTTTTTTATTTTTTTTTTTAATCTTCGTGTAAATGACGTTCCAAAACTAGTCTAGATGGTGGCTAAGTCTAAAAAATACTCAAACAAAAATTAGCAAAACATGTCATCGGAATCACTTCGTCGGAATGTCTAATCGGAATGTCTAATTGGAATGTCTAATCGGAATGTCCAATCGAAATGTCTAATCGGAATGTCTAATCGGAATCCCTTCGTCGGAATGTCTAATCGGAATGATGATCGGAACGACCTTGTCGGAATACCAAATCGGAATGATGATCGGAAAGAGCTTGTCGGAATACCAAATCGGAATGATGATCGGAAACAGCTGGTCGGAATGTTGTTGAATAACCCTTGATCGGAAAGTCAAATCAAAATACTGATCGGAACGTTAAAACCCTTTTCCGATGTGAATGATCGGAATCACTAATCCCTTTTCCGATTGCACTGATCGGAATATATCCCACTTTTCTCGGACAAAACTCAAACAATACGTGATTTTAAGCCAAAAAATGATCAAAACACCCAAAAATTTTGTGTTTTTAGCCAAAGTAAATATACCAAATCACTACTACAACTATGTAGAAGATGTAGATGAAGAAGTAGAGCACGGAAAACACAAAAAAAATTTGAATCCGAGATGATTTATAGATTAAATCATTCGAATCAAATATAATAACAACAACCAATCACAAATACTACCCCATGGCGATTGATACCAATTGTTGTCCCCTATATTTGTGATAGATTAAGCAATGAAGAAAGAAAGAAAATAGATGAAGAAGAGATGGATTCCTAGAGAGAGAAAGTAGTGAGAGAAAGTAGAGAGGAGATGATTAACTTGGTGAGATTAGATTAAGAAAAGATTTGTTACAAATGACCATCCACCCTCCTAACATGCTAGGAGGGTAGTATATATAGTCCACCCACATGCGGGCTTTAATGGACTATATATTGGGCCGGGCTTGTCTTTTGGACTTTAATTAGTTTAAATCCAAGCCCGTGAATCACGACTAAATAACTACCTATTACAACGTTCTAATAAATATTACAATAGAAACCTATGACCGAACATTCTTGTTTGACTCAATATTTTGAGGCTAACAGTTATTATTGGAAATAAGTGGTAAAAGGATAAGTGTTTTCACACTTATTAAATCCCCTGCACTTGACCATTGCAATGCCCTCATGCAATGCATTAATTAGAAAGCACGGTTTACATTTTTCATCATAAATAACCCACCCTCGCCTTTACTAAAAAGATAGAAATATATACAAAAAAAGTAAAGAAATCAAAGACTTACATTGGGGTTTTGGCTGTCATGAATGTTTATCTTCCTCAAGTTTCACGTTCCCCATACCAAGCTTAAAAACGAGATCATTGTTATTATAAGTTAGCAAACTAACACGAACTTATCTGGCCCAATTATTTACTTAGACTCCCTTATTCCTAGGTGTATCTCTTATATTTTAATTTTGTCTTGGATGATCACGAGGATACATTGTTTGACTTATTTCGATAGTTTATTTAGGCCGAAAATAAAGTGGGACGATTTAATCAATAGTTAGCTAAAGGACAAAATCTTTTAAAACTGCTTCTAGGGACCTCTTAAAGTTCATATCTTGGCATAACTCGCTTCACGATTGAGAACTTTCTCGGACCGATATTTGGCAGCGACTTCATACTTCGAATCTTGAGAGACGTTCTTGAAATTATGGTCTTCTATTCATAATAGGAATTTCTTCACTTGAAGTTTTTGAGAGATCCTTCATACTTGGTCCACGACTTCTTCATTTTTCTCCAATCTTTATTTTGGACTTTGATATACAACGATCCGCCTCCTTTTAGGACTTGGATCTATTTATCCTCATACCTTGCTAGGGTCTTTTCGGATAGACTTCTCCATGATCTTTAGGGGAGTATTTGCTTTTCGTCGTTTGTCTCGATCCTTCATATTGATTTTTGATAAATGATTCTTCACATCACTTTTGGATCTTTAGCAAAAAAAGTAGCCCTTATGCCTTGTTAGGGCCTTTTCGGACTCGCCAATCTTCGCATCCCGCTTCAATAAGTTATGCCTTGGCTATGAACTCTAATTAATACCGAGCAACTAATAAACGATCTTGTGCTAGAAGCTAAGTAACTTTTCAAATCGTACAACCTTATCTATTGCAAATATATTTATTAACAAGCGATGGGAGAAAATGCTTATAATCAACTCACATAAATTCATGAAAGAATACCAAACTTATAATTGACTCTATAATCTCTCATTCTCCACAATTTAAAATCTCAAGGAATGAGACTCGTGGATGCTTAGCCAATTAAATCGAAGTTTTGGGTTTTCGAGTCATTTATAGGATCTTGCAAACTCTTAGACTTTTTCAAGTTTAGAATTCGCATTTTAAAGTTCCCTTGATAAACGACTCTCTAGGATAAATTATAGGAACTTGCGAAAAGTTCTTGTTCTTAACCTGTGAGAGTTAAGACTTTTGTGTTTTAAAGTTCCCTGTATAAAAGCCTAGCAAAACCTGAATTAAACACGTTAAGGATACTAGCTAGAGTAAACTTGGATAATTAAACTCGGGTTGAGTCAAAAGATTCACAATGTTAAAAAATTAAAACCACTTTATGAAAAAATTATTCTAACACAGAAAGTAAATAACGATAACAAAGGAAAATTCTACTATACTACTAGGCCAAAATAGATTAAAAATTTTGAAAAATGTCGAAAAATTAGATTTTCTAGTTAAAATGAGGACAAAGTCATGGAAAAGCCCACTTACTTCGATAGAAGTCCCCCTACACTTGATATAAACATTGTCCTCAATGTTTAATCATGTGGGAGTAAACTCCCCTACACTTAGGACATTGTGCAAGTTGTTTAAATCTTGCTAAGGAAAGGACAACTATAGTGATTTTAATGTGAACATATAAGATATGAAATATTGAATCACGATAGTTTAGGATAGAACCAGGAAGACGGGTACACGGGATCATGGTTCGTCAAATGTCATCAAAAGTGCTCTTTGAAGCTTTAGTCCCTGCACATCATAAGAAACAAGACAACAAACACATACGGGGATCCCCCTACACTTATTATGAAAACGGTAAAGGATAGATAAACGGGTTGCCTCCCGATAAGCGCTTGTTTTTGTTAACCGAGTCACGAGCCTGACTCAACCCATAACTAATTCAAGGGAAGCGTGGTAAGGGATGGAATCATCTCATGAGAGATGTCCTCACCAAAGTACAGCTTCGCACGCTGGCCATTCACTTTAAAATTTGTCCCATTTGGCTGAGAAAGCTCAATGGTGCCATAGGGGTAGACTTTGGCGATGGTGAATGGACCAGACCAACGGCTCTTCAGCTTGCCCGAGAAGATCTTCAATCGTGAGTTAAAGAGTAAAACTTGATCACCAACGTGAAACTCTCGGTTCTTAATCCTTGCATCATGGATGATCTTGGTCTTCTCCTTATAGATCAATGAGTTCTCATAAGCTTCATTCATCAGTTCATTGAGCTCATTGAGTTGAATCTTCCGAAGATCACCGGCTTTGTTGATATTAAAATTGGCCCATTTCAAGGCCCAGTACGCCTTATGTTCCAATTCAATAGGGAGGTGGCATGCCTTCCCGTACACAAGACGATATGGAGTGCAACCAATCGGCGTCTTATATGCGTTGCGGAAAGCCCACAAAGCATCATCTAAATTATCGGCCCACGAGGCACGATGCTCTCCTACAATTCTCTCTAAAATTCTCTTCAGTCCACGGTTAGAAATCTCGGCTTGCCCATTTGTTTGGGGATGATAAGCGGTGGAAAGACGGTGATTGACACCATACTTAGCCATGACTTGAGCAAATTGATCATTGCAAAAATGAGTCCCGCGGTCACTGATGATAGCACGAGGAAGACCGAATCGAGCGAATAACTACTTCAAAAAGTTCACAACCATCCTCGCATCGTTCGTAGGGAGAGCCTTAGCTTCAAACCATTTAGATACGTAGTCAACGGCTACGAGGATGTACTTGTTCCCTTTAGATGATGGAAATGGCCCCATAAAGTCGATACCCCATAGTCGAAGATTTCACATTCTTGGATGATATTTTGAGGCATCTCATCTTTATGTGCGATCTTGCCTTGGCATTGGCAAGCATCACAATTTTGAACCATCTCGTGAGCGTCACGATAAATGGTGGGCCAATAGAATCCAGTGTCGAACACTTTCTTCGCGGTGTAATTGGGACCAAAGTGACCACCGGTGCGTCCTTTATGGCAAGCTTCGAGAATGTCTAAAGCTGCGGGTCCATCAACACACCGACGAATAATCAGATCAGCACATTGTTTGAAGAGATAAGGGTCATCCGAAAAGTAAGTCTTAACATCTTTAAAGAACTTCTGCTTTTCTTGGGATGTTAACCCTTCGATGTGAATACCACCCGCTAAGTAGTTTGCAATGTCCGCAAACCACGGGGTGTCATCAAGATTGGAATTGATAGACATTAAGGCCTCAATGGGAAAAGAGTCATTGATCTCTTGATTCGGATGATCCCCTTGATAAGGATCCTCAAGTCTACTTAGATGATCCGCGGCTAGTTTTTCGGCTCCCTTCTTGTCACGAATTTTGATTTTAAATTCTTGAAGGAGCAAAACCCAACGAAGAAGTCTTGGCTTAGAATCTTGCTTAGTCAACAAGTACTTCAATGCGGAATGATCGGTGTACACGATTGTGGTGGAAAGAACAAGATAGGGGCGAAATTTCTCAAAATCATACACTACAGCTAAAAGCTCTTTTTCGGTAATGATATAATGCAATTGAGCCCCCGTCATTGTCTTGCTAGCGTAATGGATTGGTTGGAAGTGTTTGTTCACTCTTTGGCCCAAAACCGCTCCAATAGCAAAATCGCTAGCATCACACATCAATTCAAAAGGTAATTCCCAATTAGGGGTAACCAAGACCGGTGCCTTATTTAGTTTATCCTTACGAAGATTGAAAGATTCAATACACTCTTTAGAAAAGATAAAAGGAGTATCTTTTTCCAAGAGGTGGGTCATCGGGCGAGCGATTTTAGAAAAATCTTGGATGAATAGACGATAGAAGCCCGTATAACCAAGGAAACTTCTCACACCCTTCACGGTTGAGGGTGAAGGCAATTTAGCAATCACATCAACTTTAGCAAGGTCGACTTCAAGACCGGCTTTAGAGATTTTATGACCAAGAACAATGCCTTCTTTGACCATGAAGTGGCATTTTTTCCAATTAAGAACGAGACGAGTGTCTTAACACCGTTTGAGCATACGTTCTAAATTGGCAAGGCAAGTAGAGAAAGAATCACCATAGACCGAGAAATCATCCATGAAGACTTCCATACTTTCTTCAACCATGTCATGGAAGATAGCCATCATACACCTTTGGAAAGTCCCAGGAGTATTGCATAAGCCGAAAGGCATTCTTTTGTAAGCAAATGTTCCATAAGGACAAGTGAATGTGGTTTTCTCTTGGTCTTTAGGATCGATGGGAATTTTTTAAAATACCCGGAGAAACCGTCTAAGAAGCAATAACAATCATTACCCGCTAGACGCTCGAGCATTTGATCCATGAAAGGGAGAGGAAAATGATCCTTGCGAGTGGCATCATTGAGCTTGCGATAGTCTATGCAAACTCGCCAACCCGTGACAAGTCGAGTAGGAATCAACTCGTTGTTTTCATTGGGAACAACGGTTATTCCGCCTTTCTTAGGCACACAATGGACGGGACTAACCCATGGCGAATCCGAAATAGGGTAAATCATTCTGGCATCTAGAAGTTTGATGAATTCTTTCTTGATGACGTCATACATTTTTGGATTAACCCTTATTTGGCTTTGGATTGCGGGTTTAAAGTCATCTTCCATGAGAATTTTATGAGTACAAAAGTTCGGATCAATTCCGCGAATGTCGGAAATTTTTCAAGCAATTGCCTTCTTATGATTTTCAGCACGTCGATAAGTCGAGATTTTTCGTCTTCTTTAAAGTCCTTAGCGATGATGACGGGTAGCTTCTTATTGTCTTCAAGGAAAACATATTTGAGATGAGAAGGTAAATCCTTAAGCTTTAAATCCGGAGGATTTTCGATGGAAGGCGTAGTCAAATTCGGATCATTGATAGAGATTTCCTTAGGAGACTGTGGGAAATATGGTCCTCATTGAGAAGTTTCTCAATGGTACTAATGTCTTCATCCCAATTGGAGGGAGAATCGTCATATTGTAAGTCTACATTCCCTAGAGTTGCTTCAAATTATTTAAAAAGGAAATCACTTTCTCCAAACGGAGTCAGTGAGGGAGCAATAGAGGAAACGGTCTCAACAGTGGTAGAGAAGAAGAACCACTTTTACAAGCGTCTTTGAAATGTTCTTCACAAGCCTCATCAAGAACGTCAATGAAATTAACGCTCTCGTTTTCAGAAGGCTTTTTAGAAAGTTTACCCATGTTGAAAACGATTTTATCGTCACCAACTCTCATGATTAATTTACCCGCGGCTACATCGATGAGAGTGCGACCGGTCCTCAAGAATGGACGTCCAACGATTAATGGAACACGGGGATTCATCTCGTAGTCAACGACAACAAAATCCGCCGGAAAGGTGAATTTGTCGACACTGACAAAGACATCTTTGGCTATCCCCACTGGATAAGCAACCGTACGGTTAACTAATTCCATAGTCATTCGTGTGGGGACTAGCTCGGGTAAAAATAATTGTTTCCAAACACTTAACGACATTAAGTTTATACTAGCACCTAGATCGGCTAGGGCCATACAATTCTATACCCCCGGGAAGTTGCAAGGAATGAGAAAGCGACCCGGATCACCAAGTTTGGTTGGTGATATGAGCAAAAACTCATTTCAATTATTCAACAAATCACCCTAAAACACAGGAAAATACCTAACTTTTGTGCTATAAAGTGGAATTATGTGGTATGTTTTATGTTCGTGTATAAATAGGTAAGAAGGATACATTTTCAAGCAAACAAGAAGAAATCAAGCTTATTTGGATGAAAAAGACAAAGAAGGATCAAAGATGACAAGACTTTGAAGATAAAGGACCTATCTTGACAAAACTCCAAAGTTGAAGGACTCAAAGTGTAAATTGGTCAAAGTCAAGATTCAAGTCAAACATGGTCAACTCTTAAGTCAACCAAATCAAAGGGTCAAACTAGACAAGTATGTAAGTGGAAGGACCAAAAATGCCATTAAAATGAAGTTCCTAGCTCATTTGGATATTCTGCCTAAGTATAAGGACTTAACTTGCCAAAAATTACACCAAAAATGGTCTTGATCCGTGTTTATCACCAACATCCAATGAGAATGGAAGGAATAGGTGACACGGATTGCCAACAAAGTCTGCCACCTCACCAACAAAATAAATGAGCCGTTATTTGCTATAGTCACTCCACTAGCTAACTTTCAACCTATGGGAAGCTTACAACCCATAATTCATTTTATCCATATTGGATATCAATCCCTGTGTTTATCTCTCGCCCAACCAGAAAGATCTAAGTGGCATCTTCTTCAACAAATAAACCCAGGAACGATTTTGAGCTAAACTGAATTTCAAGAAATGATTTCTACATGAAACTTACTCGTTTTCAAGTGAGGAATGCATTGGTAACACTTAATCAAGCTCAAACTCAAGGAATCAAAAATCCCCAATTCATGAAGAACACAAGAATTTGCAGTTAACCAATTCGTGACACCTGGTAGCAATCAATTGGTGGGGATACGTCATCAACCCAACAACTTCTCATCTCTTGTCTATAAACAGGGAGTAGTTCTGTCATTTGATGTAGGTAGCTAAGTGTGAAAATTTCACACACTTCCCTTTTTCTCTCAATCTAGCTAGTTAGTTGTTAGTGTAACAAACTCAAGAGCTTGACAAACTCTTGAGTTAGTTATAATGAGTTGTATCTACCTACCTAATTCTATAACAACTTTTCACATTCAAATTAATAAAATTCCCTCCTTTTCCTTCAGTCTCCTTATCAAATCCTGCATACCTGTTGAACTTGTGTTGTTATGAGTTACTTGTGATCACATTTGATCATAAGGAGCTTATTGTGAAGAATTGTAGTTGTTCCTGTTGATCCAGTAGCTGAATTGTTGATAGAAGCAGATTTTGGGTAGATTTGATGATGATGATAGTAGATGGGTAACTGATTGTTCCTAGTGCTAAGGTGGTGGTTTACCACTGTTTAGGAGGCTCAGCGCCTACCTATTCCATCAATGGAGGCACATTGTTAAAAGGTTTCATGTTTCTTAGTTTTGTTCTACTAAACATTCAAATGCATGCTCAATTCTAGCTTAAACACTATTTGTTGCTTTGATCAAGTGTGATTAGTTTGTTTTGGATTGATCTTGTTGAGTAGATAGCTTATTGTTAGATTGATTAGCCTTTATCTTGCTTAATACTAGTTACTGTCTTCATTTTCATCAGTTACCTATCTTGTTTAGCATTTTTGAGTATTAGACTGTTATATAGCATGTTCTTTGTTCATTTGAATATCATTTTGTTCAACAAGTTTGAGTAGATATCAGTCTCAGTTTAGATCAATCATTTGCTTAAAATCTCTTCACAAAAGTTGTGATCATATCAATTAAGTAGTGTTTGGATTTGCTGTCATTTTGTAGTTCAAGTGTTATAAACTTGTTAATCTTTACTCTTAATTCATTCTTCAGTCATTTTAAACAAGTTTTAGTAGTTTTCAAGTCAAAAAGATTGTCAAAAAGGCAAATGGTTGAAAAAATGTTTGGGTCAGTTTTGCTATACTATTTCATCAGAAAAGTATCACATTTCAAATTCACGTCATTGATTCATTACTTGATGAAATTCAGCCAAATCAGTTTCTAGAGGTCATTTAACATATGAAGTTTGAGTGTTTATAAGGAAATCATACAGTATCTTAATTCAAGTGAGAAATCAGCTTTTTCATAAGCTCATAAGCAACTGCAAGTTTCTGTAATAATCAAGTAGACTATTTTCTTCTAGAGCAAAATTCAATTCATAAATCTTGTTATTTTCTTTCACAATCTTGTTTAGGAACTTGTCTTGAGTAGATCTGGAAGTTTTCAGCTTTTTCACTTTTTGGTCAAACTTGGTCAATAAGCTAGGTTTAAGCTTATTTGCAATTTCCAGCTTAAATACTTGATCATTTTCAATAAGAAAAGACATTCCAGACTCTCCATAAGTTGATTAATCAGATTTGACTTTAAAATTTAGAAGTGCATGTCTGGATTTCATTATAGCTTATTCTTGGCTTATGGGAGTTGGCTTATTTGAGTTCTAGTGCATTTCAAACTTTTTCCTTGGATAAGCCTAAGTGTTTTTTAGTTTTTAGCAGTTTAAAACTTGTTAGAGCTGATTTGGTTGATTTTTGAGCTTAAACGAGCTTATTTGTCCAAGGAGCCCGTTTTTGGTTAAAACTTGCTTTTAATTGCAGTTTAGTCCCTTTAGTTTGTAACTATTTGCATTACTAGCTAATTTTCCAATTAATTAGGGTTTGCTTAATTTCAGTCCTAATCTTTTAATTACTTGACATTTTCAGTTAGTAGTTTTAAAATTGTTACATTTGGTTAGAAGTTTGTTAGAATTTGCATAATTAGTCCTTATACTTTCTGATTTTTACATGTCAAGCAATTTAGTTTCAATTACTTACAATTTTAGCACATTACTTTCCTAGATTTACACTTTTGTCTTTTTGTGAATAAAAACATGGTATGTGCTAATTGTTTTACGGTTACATAGCTACTATTTTTCATATTTTTACTTGCTTGATTAAATAGACATAGAAAATCCAAATAACCCTATCAACCAAAAAGGATAATAAACCTGATTTTGTTAGGACTTTCAATTGGTTAAGAATCGAGAGAAACGAACTTCAATTTACACAATTTCAAATGGCGCCGCTGCCGGTTCTTTGAATTTACAAGAGACTATCGATTGACGGTTTTCATTGGCTTTTGGGATCCGTTCACCTTGTGAACGTTATTTTTACGTATCAAAAATCAAAAACAAAAAAAAAGATCAAAAATATGAAAATATAAAACCTAAAAAATAAAAAAAACAATTCTTTTCCTAAAGAATTGACCAAAAAATCAAAAAATCAAAAAGCAATCTTTTTTCATAAGAGATTGCACCAAAAAATATATATTATTGGATTTCCTTGGTTTCTATGTACATATAGTATTTTCTTTACAAAACCCCAATAAATACAAAAATATTTTTCTATATTATTATATGTAAATACGTATACGTATAAGAACAACCAATACACATTTCTCCATAAGTATTGCCAAGGCAATACACCGTGTTGAGGGGCGTTCCGGTCCTTGAAACGTGTATCGATCAAATTCAATAAAGCAAGAATAGACAAATACTTCCAATAAGCAATAATTCGAAGAATACAAACTAAAATGTGAATAGAAAGGCGATGTGCTATAAAATGCCATCTAAGGGTCAATAGGTACTTAAGTGCTTCGCGCCACCTAACCCCCCCGTTCACTAGTGAGTATTCTAAGAAGGAAGGCTTCATTGGGGGTCTTGCACCCAAGTAGTAATTACGTATATTATACTTTCTTGTGGATATTTCATATTGAAACTCGAAGAGGATAATCCTTTTCTCTTCAAAGTCAAACGAGAGCTTCTCTTTCATTCCTCGTATTGAGTTGCATGCTCACTCGCGGGCGTACACAAATACCGATTGGTGTACAACCCCTTCCTCCGAAAAGGAAGAAAAAGAGAAAGAGTAGGAACACCACCGTCCATCAAGCCGATCCCGAGAATCGTGCTTTGATCCACACACAACAAGAAGCCATGGCCGTAGTTGATACTCGACCTTTTATGGAGCACTTGCAATCCAATGTGCAAGGATATGCCGATGCTATCAAGATACCCTATATTCCCGCAAACAAATTTAAGCTAAAAACATCCATGATTAACTTGGTTTCAAATGCACCATTTTATGGGAACAAGAATGATAATCCACATGATCACCTTAAGAAATTTCGTGCTCTTTGTAACACCATTAAGTACAATGGAGTTCCCCATGATGTCATTAAGTTGATATTGGTGCAATTTTCACTAGAGGGTCCGGCTAAGCATTGGTTAGATACACAACCACCCGAGAGCATTACCACATGGGATGGTTTCACTAAGAAGTTTTTTAACAAGTTCTTTCCCCCATCTAAGACTACGGCTTTGAGGAACTTAATTATAGGCTTTCAACAAAAACCTAGTCAAACATTTAGTGATGCTTGGGAGGAGTATAGAGAGTTATTGAGGAGATTCCCTAACCATGGATTGGATGAAGTTCACCAAATCAATACTTTCTACAATGGCCTCAAACCTCATCACTAAGATTCACTCAATGCTTCCGCGGGAGGAAATATTCTTCTTAAATCCATTTAAGAAGCTTGGGATATTATTGAGACCAAAGCAATGGTGCAAACTAACACACAATTTGATGAGAGAGTACATGTCATTCAAGAAGGAGGTTCTAAACCATTGGAGTCTCAACTCATTTCATGCATCCAAGAATTAACTCAAGCTCAAAAGGAAAGTCAAACAATTATGCAAAACACCCAAAAGATGCAACAAACCATGATGAATGACTTTATGAAACTTTATTTGGGCAATAATTCCACCAATGATGTGCATGCTATTACTCTTTCATGTGAGACTTGTGGAGGTCCTCATTCAAATCAACAATGTGATAAGGTGCAAGGATATCAAGGGGAGTGTTATGCATACCAAGAGGAACATAGAGAACATTTCAAGCCCAATATCAATCAAAATAACCTTTCTTATAAGTCTCAAAATTACCTTACTCCACCGGGATTCCCACCCCAACCACCCACCCAACTTCAACAAAATCCCCCTCAATTGTTACAAAGGAACCAAGATCCAAGACCACAATACCAAGGGAACAACTACAAGGCATCTAATAATTTTCAAAATCAAGGAAATAACTTTTATCCACCAAATCAAGGATTTAATCCAACACCCCCACCCTTCCCAAATCAAGGATACCCTCAACTTCAAAATCAAGGATATGGGCTACAAGAAACTTACGAGTATGTTGAAAGGAGAATTCGTGAAAGTGAAAAAAGAATGAATGAGAAATGAAACTTTAAATGGAGGAGCAAACTAAGAGGCTTTTGATAGCATTTAATCAGAGACAACAAGGGGATTTACCATCTAACACGCAAACTAACCCAAGGGAAACTGTCAATGTTATCACAACAAGAAGTGGAAAGAAAACTCATGATCCTTCACCACCCAAACCTAATTTGGCAAAACCTACTATGATTCCTTCTTGTGATAATCCTTCTACATCTAGTTCACCATCCTCAAGTTCCCCCATTTCTCCCACTTCCACACCTACACATGAAGAAACCAACAAGGAAAATCCTTCTTCAACCACTCAACCACAACTCAAACCAATTCTTCCTTACCCATCAAGATTAAGAAAAGACAAGCTTAAGAACAAGGATAATATACAAGTCTCAAACTTTTTGAGGATGTTTAAGCAACTTAACATAAACATCTCCTTTGCGGAAGCTTTAGCCAATATGCCTAAGTTTGCTAAGATGAGCAAGGATTTACTTTCAAACAAGGAGAGATTGGTGGATTTACCTAATGCTTCTTTAAATGAAAATTGCTTCGCGGTTTCGCTTAAGAAGTTGCCTACTAAGCTTGGTGATCCGGGGAGGTTTTTGATTCCTTGCAATTTACCAGGGGTGGAAAATTGCATGGCTTTAGCGGATTTAGGAGCAAGCATAAATCTCATGCCATTATCGGTTTGGAAGAAACTTTCACTTCCCGAGCTCACTCCTACTAAGGTGACTCTTGAGTTGGCCAAACGTACTATAGCTTATCCGGTGGGAATTGTGGAGGGTGTTTTTGTTGGGGTTGATAGATTTACCTTTCCTGCGGATTTTGTGGTGGTTGATTATAATATGGATCCGAGAGTTCCTTTGATTGTTGGTAGGCCATTTTTGAGAACGGGTCAAACTCTAATAGATGTAGCGGAGGGTGAACTTACAATGAGGATAGGAGATGAGAGAGTTGTGTTTAACATTGGAAAGTTGTCAAAGAAGTCTAATGAGCACGAAGCGGTGAGTCATATTGATGTTGTGCATGAGGAAATCAAGATGATATCATTGATGAAGTTTGTGATGAATATTTTTATGAAGCTTGCTCAAGTGGAGATTATGATTTACCTCATGTTGAGACCATTGCTTCTATTACTTCATCATTGGATTTTCATGAACCTCAAGAGCTAAACTTTGGTGATTTTGTGATCTATTCCAATCCTCTTTTTGAAACCTCATATGATAACCCACTTTTCCACCATGATGGAGACACCAATGAGGATTTTAGTGATGCAGAATCTCTTCTTTGTGATTCATCAACATATGATGACTATAGTGATGATGAGATTTCTACTTGTGACTCTCCATTTGTTGATGATGACATTTCTTTGAGTTTTGAGGAATCACCAATATTTGATAGACCAATCTATGATGTTTATGGTGATGAGGAGGATTCTATTATGGATGAGAGTGATGAGTTTTTAGAGGTGGATATACATTTTGAGTACACTCTTGGTTATATTGATGAGGAGGGGGACATACTCTATCTAGAATCTCTATTGCATGAAGATCCTATACCTTCTTTCTTGTCCACCTCAACCCTTCAATGTGAAAAAGGAAAACAAGTCATCATGGTTCCTTCTAAGAGCTTGCTATTACCCATTACTCCTCAACCTTTCTCTCACCATGTGACCTACAAGGGATAATCTTCTAAGGCAACCAACACTTGTTGTTTTCCAATCAAGGAACGGATTTTTGATCCTGGCATAGAGCTTGCTAAACCATCTCAGTATCCGCCTGATGTAACAAAAGGAAAACTTGTGAAAGATTTAAGAGCATCACCTTATCACCTTTTGGAGAACATATGGGAAAACATTTTGGAGAACCACACCTCACTCTTTTCACCATTGCTTGGGAAGTTAGGTGTGGAATTGTGTTATAAGTAGGATGGTAATTATGTATTTGATCTGGGGGGATATTTATGGAGTTTTTAAAATTGAAAACTTGTTTTACCTCATCATGGAGATTTTTCTTAAAAAGGGCAAAACTTTTACTCTCCATGATAGGTTTTAGACACTTTTGAGTGTGGGAAGAGTCGAGCTAGAGACTCCATAAATCAAGCTTGAATAACTAGGTTTAGAAGTTTTTAGATCTAGAGTGTTGTAGGTTAGAAATAAGGATAGAAAGTTGATGAGAAGTGTAGGGGAGACCTTCTTTTGTCTTCATGTTGTTTGTAGGGTTGCTCACTCATCACGTGCTTTGGAGATTATGAAGGAGGCCCTTGTATCCGGTTCACTTCGTACTATTGTGATTTTTCATAGACACATTGTGCTTTAAAAATGAATTCACTATAGTTGATCTTTCCTTAACTTGGGTTAAGCAAAGTCTATTCATTGTCATAAGTGTAGGGGAAGTTTTATACTTCCATGCTCTTAAACACTGAAGACAATGTTTCATTAAGTGTAGGGGGTCTTCTATCAAAGTGACTTTACCTAGACTTTGTCATTGACGTTCATGATAACTTGGAAAATTAATTTTTCAAACATTTTTTAAATTTTTGATCTACTTTGGACACTAAAAATGTGCATTCATAATTTTTGCATCAAACATTTTTCATTTGCATATCACATTTGCATTGTATATATTTTTCTTTTATTTTTCGAAAAAATATATAAAAAGGAAAAAATATAATAAAGAACATGGTTTAACAAATTTATACTTCTTTGACATATTAGGCCCGCCATGGATATTTTGACTCAACCCGAGTTGCTTATCCAAGCATTCTGTAGCTAGTATCCTTAACCATGTAGTCCTTCATTGGTCTATTAGGCTAAGCATCCACCAATCTCATTATTTGAGATTTTAGATTTGTGGAGAATGAGAAATGATAGAGTTGAATCAAGTATGAAAGGGCTAGATAAAGTTCATGATAATTACTTGTGGCTAAACCCTTTTCTTCTTTACCTCTATTTTCTTCGCATGTATATATGTTAATAAATAATAAAGAACGGTTTTAATTGGTTTGTAATCTCTTATGCATTTTTGTCTAATCATTCAGGGTTGGTATAAGTACGTCTTAAGATTATAAGTTAGAACGTTTTATGTGTACTAGACTTATGTCATGCTTAATACTTAGCGGGTGTTTTTCCTTTTATTCTTTTCAACTTTCTTTGTGAGGAATAAAGAAAAATAAGAGCGGCTTACAAAAAAAGAGAAAAAAAAGAAAAAAAAATTAATAATAATACAAGACTCCCAAGAGGGGCAGTGAAGTGTTAATTATAGTAACTATTAGATTCTAATATTACCTTGACGGGTTGCGGGGATTTAATAGTTGCTCCAATCCAATATTACCTTGACGGGTTGCGGGATTGAAGATCCAAAGTCTCAAAAAGGCAGAGGATGTAAATTATTGCGTGAGTTTTATTTTTCTTTCCTTAGCGAGTGTGTAGCTACTTATTAATGCATGACATGAGGATTTTACACATAAGGCGAATGACTTATTATTCTTGAGTCGGATTTATATTAATTGTGAGCGGTTTTTCAAGTAATGGATGAGAGGATTACTTAGGATTAAAATCGTGCTTCCTTATTTTCGTATTTTACATTTCTTATATTTCACGCTTCAAATAATGACAAATTTGCCTTCAAGCAATTTGCTCAAATAATAACCGGTTCCACATTTAATTGTCATGAATAAGTTGATGCACTTTTTACTTGTGAATGCAATGATCCCATTATTAAGCTTGGTATGGGGAAAGTGAAACTTGAGGGTGATAAGTGTCCATGGTACCCAAGCCCTAATTTAAGTAATTGACTTCTTTATGAGTTTTTCCATCAAAGCCATTTCAAGAAAAATCCAAAAAGATATAAATAGAATTGTTTCTTTTGCATTGTATTGTTCAAAATCAAAATCATGCATCATATAGAGTAGCATAGTGTAATAGCATTCCATATTGGCCAAGGTGGGTTAATTATGAGGAAAATTTAAATTTGTGCTTTAAAATATAGCATTGCATGAGGTCATGGCAATGTTCAAGTGTAGGGGATTTGATATGAGCAAAAACTCATATCAATTATTCAACAAATCACCCTAAAACACAAGGAAAATACCTAACTTTTGTGCTATAAAGTGGAATTATGTGGTATGTTTTGTGTTTGTGTATAAATAGGTAAGAAGGATACATTTTCAAGAAAACAAGAAGAAATCAAGCTTATTTGAATGAAAAAGACACAGAAGGATCAAAGATGACAAGACTTTGAAGATAAAGGACCTATCTTGACAACACTCCAAAGTTGAAGGACTCAAAGTGTAAATTGGTCAAAGTCAAGATTCAAGGCAAACATGGTCAACTCTTAAGTCAACCAAGTCAATGGGTCAAACTAGAAAAGTATGCAAGTGGAAGGACAAAAAATGCCATTAAAATGAAGTTCCTAGCTCAATATTTTGCCTAAGTATAAGGACTTAACTTGCCAAAAATTACACCAAAAATGGTCTTGATCCGTGTTTATTGCCAACATCCAATAAGAATGCAAGGAATAGGTGACACGGATTTCCAACAAAGTCTGCCACCTCACCAACAAAATGAATGAGCCGTTATTTGCTATAGTCACTCCACTAGCTAACTTTAAACCAATGGGAAGCTTACAACCCATAATTCATTTTATCTGATGACGTATAGTCCCCAGCCGGGTCATGAACCCGGCCCATGGGTACTACCCGTGTCCGGCCCATCACAGATGGGTGGAATAATGTCATTCAGGCTTATGGGCTTGGATGTACAGTGACCGCACACATGAGTGCGGCCCACGGCCCGGTACGGCCGACATAGGGTTAGACAGAATAATATTATGTCTAGGAATATCTTTATCCCAATGGAGGAGGATGTTCACTACCAAAATTAGAAGATAACAATCATTCTAATTTTGATAGTTATCTCTTCCTTGGGGCCGAAGCATCAGTGAAAGCCCATTAGGGTTTCACTGCCTATAAAAGGAACCCTCAAAGGTTCCACAAAGGTATTTATGACTTATACTCTCAACTCACATAAACCCTAAATCGATTACTTACTCTCACGCTGGAGTCTAATCGTGGGAAACCTTCCCACGGTAAGACTAACGCGTGCTGTTTAGTGTGCAGGATCCCAACCAAACGATTCACTTGGTGCAGGAGCCGGAGCCCAGCCAACCCGAATTAATCCTAATTCGGGTCTAGCAAGGATCAACCAACTTTTGCATCAACAAGTTGGCGCCATCCGTGGGACCCATTACACTAAGCTAGAACAAAACCTCATTTTGAATCTCCAATGACGAAGGGGCATCAGCCAGCCAATCCTAGGAATACGAATCATGAAAATCGGAAGTCCCAAGGGGAAGGGATACTCATCCCCAATCAATCACCTAGCCGCCTTGCAGGCGGACCTGGTAACCGTGGCGGTTTCCAGCCCTTGGGGGTGACGAGCACGATTTCCATGACACCCCCACCTACTTCCACCCTGGACAATCCGGACCCAGGGAGTGCGCCCAACCCTCCTAACAAGGAGCCGCGCAGACCATCGGTAGAGGATGAGGTAGAGGTCCTGCCACTCAGCGAGGAGGATCTTACTCGAGTTCTCACGCAGAACTTCGATAGGATCGTCCCAGGGATCGCGTCGAGATTGAATCTGGGGAGGAACCTCCAATCCAGACTCAATTTTTGTGACACCGGACCAATCACCTCTTCCCAAAATCAGAGAAAAAGGAGAGCTCGGCCTCAGGAGCAGAGCATTTTTTAGGAAACCCCTCAACCCAGGAATGTGTTTGAGCGCATAGGAGATCGCCTCATATAGGAACTAACGCAGTCTCGGGAAGGAGGAGATAAGTCAGATGGCTCACCCGAGCGGCCAGATCGAGACTTGGCCAGAACCGCTCATCGCCTAAGCGTGTGGGACAGGATGAACACTGGGAGGAAGGCTTCCGGTTCGTCCCAAAAAAGTGGTCCCTACCCAAAGGATGGGGCACCACCACCGTCTCTAGACCCGTTAGGGGAGGACTTAGATGACCATCCGCCTAAGCGTCACCGACCTAGGCGCACCCCTCCACCACCACAAAACAATGATGAGTATTATGGTGGTCCTTATTATCGAGATGCAGAAGCGGAGGATCTTTCGCGTCCATGGTGTGAACCATGGGATGACCCTAGGCTCACCCGGCCATGGGCGGATCCCAGGGAAGACCCGTTCACCCTCCGCATACGGAACTATTCTGAGGACACCAAACGTCGCATGCCGGCGTGTATCAAGACTTACGATGGATCTGGTGATCCGGTTGATCACCATAAAATATTTGATACGCAGGCTAAAATTGAGTGATGGCCCATGCCTATATGGTGCCAAATGTTCAATTCGACTTTGATCGGAAATGCCCGTGACTGGTTTGAGGCACTCCCTCCATGGAGCATTGATTGTTTCACGGAACTACGCACTGCGTTCGAGAACAATTATACCCAGAGGAAGAAGTATAATAGGGATCCAGTCTCATTGGCAACTGTCAAACAACGGCCGGGGGAGTCCACAGAAGCCTTCACTGAACGCTTCAATGATGAGTGCACGCGCACAAGAACAATGCCGGAGCTCCTGAAAATCTCTGACTACATGCACGCCATAACAGACAGGGAATTGATCAGGCGCCTCAATGACAAGCGTCCAAAGAGATATGATGACCTCATGGAAAGGGTCAGAAATTTCATAGAAGGAGAAACGGCGGTTGTCGCGGCTTACCCATCCAAAGGAAATGGGTACCGGTCAAACGACCAGTCTCAGAGACAGTCGGGCGGCCAAGGCAATCAGAACAGTAGCAAAGGATCGGACTATAAGAGCCAGAACAAAGGAGGGGCCGGATGATAAGTTTACCCCCCTTAAGATGTCCTACCGGGAGATCTTGCTGACGGAAGGGGAAAACTTTCCAAGGCCTCCCCCAATGACAACTCCGCCGGAACGTCGGCAAGGAAATCGCTTCTGCGAGTTCCATAATGACAAAGGCCACGGTACGGAGGAGTGCATCCAGCTCAAGAAGCATATTGAGTCGCTGATCAAATCAGGTAAACTCAAGCACCTAGTTAAGGATTGGAAGGATGGAAAAGACAACAATAAGAAGTATGATAAGAAGGATCTCCAAAAGGACAAACCTTCGATTATCTACATGATCCAATCCAGACAGCACCGCACGAGGCAGAAAGTTGGCCAAAAATTTTCACGCGGCAGGGAAATCTCATTCCCTCCCATCACAGCAAGCGATGTGATTGATGCGCCTCTCACTATTGAGATAAGCATTGGAACACACAATGTTCGTCGCATGTATGTGGATGGAGGATCGTCAGCAGAGGTACTGTATGAACACTGTTTCGTGCAGTTATGCCCAGAAATAAGAAGCCAATTGGTACCGGCCACGTCGCCGCTTACTGGCTTTAGTGGAGACACTATCTGGCCGATAGGGCAACTACGTTTGCTTGTAACCATTGGAAATGAGGAACATTCCACTACTGCGTGGATGAACTTCATGGTGATACGCTCACACTCTCCATACAATGGGATCATAGGCAGACCAGGCATTTTGGCCATACGGGCGGTACCCTCCACGGCGCACGGAATGATCAAATTCCCCGTTAAGGGGGGAATTGTTACCATTTACAACACAATCGTGCCGGCATCCGAGTGTCACACCGTGACAACACCGGCTCCACCAGTTCCACCCAAGGATGGATCACCACCTCCCAATTAGAAGGTAGCCATTCACCTTGACTATCCGGAACAGGAGGTATCCATAGGAGGGGCGCTCTCGGATAGCGGCAAATGGGCCATGTGCTCTCTTTTAAGTGCAAACCTAGATATATTCGCATGGTAGCCAAAGCATATGACAGGCGTGCCACATGCGATAGCAGAGCATAAGCTCCAGATCCGCCAAGGGTACCAACCCATCAAGCAAAAGAAGCGCGGCCAGACACCTGAGCGCAGCCAAGTGATATTGGAGGAAGTACGGAAGCTAGTGGATGCAGGCATCATGCGCGAGGTATACTACCACGAGTGGTTTTCCAATCCGGTCATGGTCAAGAAACATGACGGAAGTTGGCGCATGTGTGTGGATTTTATGGATCTAAACAAGGCCTGCCCACAGGACTGTTACCCGTTACCAGAAATCGACTGGAAGGTGGAGTCCCTATGTGGGTATCCTTTTAAATGCTTCTTGGACGCATATAAAGGGTATCACCAAATCCAGATGGCGGAGGAGGATGCAGAAAAAACGGCGTTCCATACGAGCCAGGGCGTGTATTGCTATACGAAAATGTCGTTTGGGCTGAAGAACGTCGGTGCTACATATCAGCGGTTGGTGGAAAAAGCTTTTGAATCACAGATAGGCCGCAACTTGGAAGTCTATGTTGATGACTTGGTGATAAAAAGTCACACGGAGGAGGCACTTCTCCGGGATGTCCAAGAGACATTCGACACGCTGAGAAGGATTAACATGAAGTTAAATCCAAAGAAATGTACGTTCGGGGCAACGGAGGGAATGTTCCTTAGATATTTGATTGATCCAAACGGCATCAAACCTTGCCAGAGAAGACGGACGCAGTGATACAACTGCCGTCCCCTCAGACACGGAAGGAGGTGCAATCCTTAAATGGGAAGCTAGCCGGGCTGAATAGGTTCCTATCTAAATCCGCAGAGAAGTCATTACCCCTATTTATGACACTCAAGAAGTGCATTAGAAAGGGAGACTTCCGGTGGACGAAGGAAGCCGTAGAAGCCTTCGGCCAACTCAAGCAGCATCTTGCATCCCTCCCTATGCTAGTAGCTCCCCGGCCAAAGGAGGAACTCTTTATGTATCTCTCAGCCACTCATGGCGCAATAAGCGCAGTACTTATGACAGATAGAGATACAGTGCAAACTCCGGTCTATTTTATAAGTAGAACGCTACAAGGGTCGGAGCTGAATTACTCTTATATGGAAAAACTGGTGCTAGCACTAGTGTTTGCTACAAAGCGGCTGCGCCGATACTTTCAGGGGCACCCAATTGTGGTCATTACGGATCAGCCAATTAAGCAGGTTATTTCTAGACCGGACGTAGCAGCGAGGCTACAAAAATGGAGCATCCTATTGGGGGAGCACAATATATCTTACAGGCTAAGGACGGCTGTTAAAGGCCAGATCTTGGCAGATTTCCTGATCGAGAAGCCGGATGAGGAAGGGTCAATCATTAAACAAGACGAGATCCCAACAGAACCATGGGTGTTATTCACGGACGAATCTTCGTGTACGGACGAGTCCGGAGCAGGTCTCATCCTCACAAATCCAGAAGGAATGGAATTCACGTACGCCCTCCGTTTTGAGTTCACGACCACCAATAACGAAGCGGAATATGAAGCATTAATTGCGGGTTTAAAAATCGCCGCTAGAATGGGAGTCCGCAACCTTGAGGCCTACGTGGACTCACGGCTTGTCGCGAACCATATTCTAGGTGGTTATGTGGCTAAGGAGGACAACATGGTCAGGTACTTGGAAAAAGTCAAGTCGTTAATCGCGACTTTCAGTAAGTTTTCCATCAAGCAGGTGCCAAGGGGCGAGAACAAGAAGGCGGACGCTCTTAGCAAGATCGCATCCACAAGCTTCGCTCACTTGTCTAAACAAGTCTTGGTGGAAATACTCAAGGAGAAATCTATAACTGAGGGGGAGGTTGCTGCTATAGTTGAGGAGGATGGACCTACATGGATGACCCCGATTATCAACTATTTAACTAGTGAAACCCTTCCAGACGAGGAAAAGGCAGCACGGCGCATCAGAAGGAAGTCGCATCATTTCGAACTTCGAGAGGGCATCCTTTACAAGCGCTCTTTCTTGCATCCATGGCTGCGGTGTGTGGGACCACGACAAGCCGCATACGTAATCAGTGACATACATGAAGGATTGTGCGGCATGCATGCAGGTCCACGGTCTGTGGTGGCTAGAGCCCTACGGACAGGATACTATTGGCCGACCATGCACAGAGACGCGCGCGACATGATTCGCAAGTGTAGTGATTGCCAAGTGCATAGGCCAGTGTCGCGGCACCCGCAACAGGAGCATACACCTATCACGTCCCCATGGCCATTCTACAAGTGGGCAATCGACATTGCAGGACCATTTCCTGTAGCTACGGGGGGAGTTAAATTCTTGATTGTTGTGATGGACTACTTCACACGATGGGTAGAGGCCAAGGCAGTCAAGTCTATCACAGGCAAACAAGTTAAGAAGTTTGTTTGGGAACATATTGTGTGCCGTTTTGGTCTACCGGGAGAAATCATCTCGGACAACGGCAAGCAGTTCACTGACAACCCATTCAAAGATTGGTGTGCATCATTGAACATCAAGCGGCGCTTCGCATCTGTTAAGCATCCGCAGACAAATGGCCTTGTCGAACGGGCAAATAGAAGCTTGGGGAATGGCATCAAGGCGCGTCTGGATGAACGAAGTGGCAAATGGGTTGATGAGTTATCACATGTGATGTGGGCGCATAGAACTATGATCAAAACAGCCAACGGAGATACTCCATTTGCATTGGCTTACGGCACTGAAGCTGTTATACCAGCAGAAATAGGAATGCCTACCATCCGCACGGCGGAGGTTAATGTCGTCACGAACGATGAACAGCTGCGAATCAACCTGGATCTGTTAGAAGAAGAAAGGGAAATAGCAGCCATCAATGAGGCTAAGTCCAAGGCTAAGATGAAGGCTTATTATGACGCCAAGGTCAAGGGTGTTTCTTTTCGACCGGGAGACTACGTCTATCGTGCTAACAAAGCAAGTCGAGCGGAGAATACAGGAAAGCTGGGCCCTAAGTGGGAAGGACCGTATGAAGTCACTGAAGCCTTGGGACGAGGCGCGTACAAGTTACGTGACATGGATGGCCGCGACCTAGAGCGCACATGGAATATTTCCAATCTCAAAAGGTGCTATCTCTGAAAGCTACGGCTTCCGCATGGGTACTTCGCTATATGCGGTCTCAATAAAGAACCATGCGGTCTATCTGTTTTGTTTTTCTTATGTTTGTTTAGTTTCCTTTCTTGTTTTTTAGGTCTTGTCATTATTGTTCAAACAAAAGTGTAAACGTTCTAATAAAATGCCGTGGTGCCTAGCTAGCCCCACGGCTTGTTTCGTGCAAATCATTTTTTATATTTTTTGTTAGTCGTATGAATTTTACTTATATTATAATATGCCATGTTTCATTCATATGCATTCTTTCAATTACTGTACATGTACTATACGCCTCCAGGCGAGGTAAGAGGATTAAGTGAACCTACTAATTCAACTTGCCGCGTAAGAGAGATGCAACCCCAGCCGCACGGATCATGTATCCTTACTAGAAACCTCACTCACAAGACGTTGGGGTAAGTTTCATATGCGGTAGTCACACAGTGATCCGCATAGTAAAGACGCACGTCGCATGTCTAGTAAATTATAGACTTGTATGTATTTTCTCTCTTTGTGTGTAAGACGTGATATATCATGCAGTATTGAGGTACAATATTTAACACAGTCAAATTACACAAGTTTCCAAATAGATCACAAAATGGCCGTGGCCCATCACGGACTTACATGCAAAATGCAAATGTTGTTAGCCGTGTACATGCACGGACGAATAGAAACAGCAAATATTCAGCGGTTACAAACCAAAGTGTCTGAAAGGGATCATAAAGTAGGAGCATTCTACATAGGGGGGAAAAACTTACCCATTTCCACTTGTTCTTCGACCAGACACGACAACCACTCATCACTTTCTTTCCGCTTCTGGGGTTGAGCCGCACTCCTCTCCAGCACTACACTTAAGGGTTCTTCTTCAAGCACGATCCTGGTTACGTCCTCGTATATGGGGAGCGTCTGGTGGCTGGGCGATGGAGTGAAGGAAGCACGGGAGTGACCCTCACCTTGGGAGAACGCACGAAGACTTAGCCTTTCTATAATTTCCATATTTGATGCATCTTTGGTGGCCTCCAGCTCATCCAAGAATGGATAGTGCAGATCTCGCATCGCGGCCATAGAAGCAGTCATCTTGGTAGCGGCTTCTGGATTAAAGAAGGCATGAGTGGTAACGTTTTTCCCTTTCTTGATCAGCTCAACGGCCTCAACCATTCCCTCATGACGTCCATGGTCAATGCCATCGGACACAAGGCTTGCAAATTGTTGCACAAATTCAGGGGCCTCCAGTACTTTCATGACGGCCAAGCGTGCTCCATGCCCTACCATCCACCTACGGCCGGCAATAGCCGCTAGCAGTTGGGGGCATAGCACGTCGTCACGCTCAGTGGTGAGGGTGTTAATCATCAAATCTTTTTGGGCAAACGCCTCTTTCAGCTCTTGGGTGACAACCCTCTCATCAGCAAGCTCTCCTTGTACCTTCTCGATACTTTGGACGGCCAGGTGCACGTCTTCCAGTTTCTTGTTAAGCACGTGTACCTGGCTGGCGTACGACTGGGCAGATGCTTCCGCCGTGGCTACCTATAAGAGATAAAACATTAGAAAATATTTCTTTTAGAAAATGGGTGCTGCGGCATAGATATGTACCTTGGTGGTCGCATCATCTAGTTGTGACTCAAGGTTGGCCACTTGTTGGTCGTATTCATTCGCGCGTGCCGATTGCTTTTTTATGGTCGCCTCGACGTTAGCCAGTTGGGATTGAAGGTCTGCAATTTGAGCTTCATTATCCACGATCATCTTCTCCCTCCGTCCTACCTTCCTCTTGAGAGATTCAACATGCCCAAGTGCGGCTTCAAACCTTACCCTCATCGAGGTGCCTATCGCCATTTGGTGTACCAACACACCATTGTACTCATCCACCAAGTCCGCATGGTTGAGCGCGTTCACTTCTCGCACCAAGCCTGGCGGTATGCAGTTGTTGAGGTACTCTCGGCACTCATCGGCGTCCCTCATTCGTGATGCAGTCGTAATATTCCATATCGGGTTGAACGATTGAGGGGGGCCGGACGTTGGGAGGTCTTGGGAAGCCGTGGGTGAACCTTCTTCAAAAACAGGGCCGGACTTCTGGGCGGCTGTGTGAAGCATGGGGTTTATTTCCCCTTATTTTCCTTTTCCCTTATCCATTTGAGTATCAATAGGAGGCGCGGCACCAGTTTGTTCATCCCTTTGAAAACAATCATGTGGATACATATTAAGTGTTACTTCAAAAAGGAGTTGTCATTCTTACGTGTTAGGATGGAGCCTTACATGTCATTTCTCGCTAATTCTGACGCGGTGGGGGCAATCTGAGTGACGGGATCGACATGTGCGGCCCGGATAGTCTCAGAACCCTGGGTAGTACTACCAACAGTTTGGTACAAGGGGTGGTCTTCTCGAAGTTTCTTGGCAGGGGCGTTGTGTTCGCCAATCTCAACTGAAGCAGTTCGCCTTGCTCGTTTGTTTCTTTTACGGGTACGCCTGGCGACGGGCTGAACTGTTGCTTCGTCAGTCTCCTCCTCGCCTTCTTCTTCTTCCTCTTCCAGATTGACTTGTTGTACTTCTTCATCATCATCGCCCATCATTCGGTGAAGGCTGGAGGTGGTTAGGTCAATATTATCCCCCTGCTGTTCCCTATGTGGTGAGGAGGGCCCGACTCCTCCTTCATTCATCTGGTTATCAGCACCACCATTGTCTCCATGCTCTTCCTCGTCCGAGTGGGGATCTGGCACGGCTTCGAGAGAAACCGTCACGTTTCGGGTATGCTCAAGAAGGGGTCGTTCATTCTCACGGAGAGGACGGTAACCCTCCGGTACAAGCTTCGGGTCGCCCTGGCGCAGGAGTCCAAAGAAGTTCATTTCTGACCAATACGAAACAAAATGTGTTAGCCATTTATCAAATAATTGAATACATTTTTGCGTACGGATGATAGCCTACCTTCACCCTGCCTTCTCCAAAACACAGGATACCTATTGGACGGACCAAAGTAATTGCGGCTAATCCCTAGCAAACATAGGAATGACTCGGGAAGACTTCTATGGAACCCGGTCCTATTCAGATCTAATTCTTGGGAATGTCGGGGGTTGTATGTACTTGTGTGCGGCTTGGGGTCGTGGGGTATCCTAGTTCTAAAGGTGTAATCGGCCGGCCATACTACTGTGTCAATGAAAAAGTAGTGGTCATACCAGTTTTTCAATGAATCCATTGGCTTATTGTGCGATTGGGGACTGTTAGGGGATCGTTTCTTAAAAGATACCCAACCGTTTACTATGTTGGGAACGTAAAAGAGCCGGAATAATTCTACGGTTGGGGGGATTCTCCTAGCAGGCAGAGGATCTCGAATTGACTAATCTTACAGGCACCTATACAATGGAGCTGACTAATATGTACATCATAGTATCCTAACAGATCTACAAGGAAATGGGTGAAGGGAATGCGGTAATTAGCCGCATCAAAGTGGCAAGTGTACAGGCCAATCTTACCCGCTGGAGCCTCAGTTATGAGGTCTCCGGCGCCAGAAAGTGAGGGGTGTAGGTTGGTAGGGATGAAATAGTTTGTACAAAAGTGGTTTAATTGGTCTTGGGTCATAACATTCAGCATGGATCCAATGGTAGGGTTGTTTCTTTGAGCCATTACTAAATAAAAGTGTAAGGACGTGGTGTTCTAACCTGCGTTTGGAAGGGATCCGTGCGTAATTGGTTCAAGCTCAGAGGAAAGCTTTAATGGCAGAAATGAAGGTTATAACTGTGTGTTTCACACAGCCGTAGGGGTGGCTTATTTATAGGGTTGCCTCGTGGGTCACGACCTGTTGGATGTGTGAAACGTGTCTGCCACTATTCTTGATCGTGTGGTTAGGGGGCAAGTGGCAAGTGAAACGTCAGGCGGGACCCACGGGTCACTTCTGACTCAAACGTTTGCACTGCTCAAGGTTCTGACTGTCTGCACTTTTGTCAGTCAACATGTCAGATGAATAGTTATCAATGTCGGGATATGCGGCTCTTACGTAAGACTTGACATTTATTTCTATATTTAATTTGTCTCGGTCGCTATATACGGCTGAGATATTGATGAAATAACTTCCTAAGCCAGGTTGCCACGTGCGGCCAATACAAATTCTTGAACAACTTATCATTCCCTGTTGTTTCCTTGGTACGTTCGGGGAGCATCTTGGTAGTCTAGAGGTTACGCCTATGGTTGTAACAACTAGACTGGGGGGACATGATGAGGTATAGTCCCCAGTCGGGTCATGAACCCGGCCCATGGGTACTACCCGTGTCCAGCCCATCACAGATGGGTGGAATAATGTCATTCAGGCTTATGGGCTTGGATGAACAGTGACCGCACACATGAGTGCGGCCCACGGCCCGGTACGGCCGACATAGGGTTAGACAGAATAATATTCTGTCTAGGAATATCTTTATCCCAATGGAGGAGGATGTTCACTACCAAAATTAGAAGATAACAATCATTCTAATTTTGATAGTTATCTCTTCCTTGGGGCCGAAGCATCAGTGAAAGCCCATTAGGGTTTCACTGCCTATAAAAGGAACCCTCAAAGGTTCCACAAAGGTATTTACGACTTATACTCTCAACTCACATAAACCCTAAATCGATTACTTACTCTCACACCGGAGTCTAATCGTGGGAAACCTTCCCACGGTAAGCCTAACGCGTGCTGTTTAGTGTGCAGGATCCCAACCAAACGATTCAATTGGTGCAGGAGCCGGAGCCCAGCCAACCCGAATTAAGCCTAATTTGGGTCTAGCAAGGATCAACCAACTTTTGCATCAACATTATCCATATTGGATATCAATCCGTGTGTTTATCTCTCGCCCAACCAGAAAGAGCCACGTGGCATCTTCTTCAACAAATAAACCCAGGAACGATTTTGAGCTACACTGAATTTCAATAAATGATTTCTACATGAAACTTACTCGTTTTCAAGTGAGGAATGCATTGGTAACACTTAATCAAGCTCAAACTCAAGGAATCAAAAATCCTCAATTCATGAAGAATACAAGAATTTTCAGTTAACCAATTCATGACATCTCGCAGCAATCTATTGGTGGGGATACGTCATCAACCACAACAACTTCTCATCTCTTGTCTATAAATAGGGAGTAGTTCTGTCATTTGATGTAGGTAGCTAAGTGTGAGAATTTCACACACTTCCCTTTTTCTCTCAATCTAGCTAGTTAGTTGTTAGTGTAACAAACTCAAGAGCTTGACAAACTCTTGAGTTAGTTATAGTTAGTTGTAACTACCTACCTAATTCTGTAACAACTTTTCACATTCAAATCAATAAAATTCCCTCCTTTTCCTTCAGTCTCCTTATCAATTCCTGCATACCTGTTGAACTTGTGTTGTTATGAGTTACTTGTGATCACATTTGATCATAAGGAGCTTATTGTGAAGAATTGTAGCTGTTCATGTTGATCCAGTAGTTGAATTGTTGATAGAAGCAGATTTTGGGTAGATTTGATGATGATGATGAGGATAGTAGATGGGTAATTGATTGTTCATAGTACTAAGGTGGTGGTTTAACACTGTTTAGGAGGCTCCGCGCCTACCTACTCCATCAATGGAGGCACATTGCTAAAAGGTTTCATGTTTCTTAGTTTTGTTCTACTAAACAGTCAAATGCACGCTCAATTCTAGCTTAAACACTATTTTTTGCTTTTATCAAGTGTGATTAGTTTGTTTTGGATTGATCTTGTTGAGTAGATAGCTTATTGTTAGATTGATTAGCCTTTAGCTTGCTTAATACTAGTTATTGTCTTCATTTTCATCAGTTACCTATCTTGTTTAGCATTTTTGAGTATTAGACTGTTATATAGCCTGTTCTTTATTCATTTGCATGTCATGTTGTTCAACAAGTTTGAGTAGATATCAGACTCAGTTCAGATCAATCATTTGCATAAAATCTCTTCACAAATGTTGTGATCATATCAGTTAAGTAGTGTTTGGATTTGCTATCATTTTGTAGTTCAAGTGTTATAAACTTGTTAATCTTTACTCTTAATTCACTTTCAGTCATTTTAAACAAGTTTTAGTAGTTTTCAAGTCAAAAAGTTTGTCAAAAAGGCAAATGGTTGAAAAATGTTTGGGTCAGTTTTGCTATACTATTTCATCAGAAAAGTAGCACATTTCAAATTCATGTCATTGATTCATTACTTGATGAAATTCAGCCAAATCAGTTTCTAGAGGTCATTTAACATCTGAAGTTTGAGTGCTTATAAGGAAATCATACAGTATCTTAATTCGAGTGAGAAATCAGCTTTTTCATAAGCTCATATGCAACTGCAAGTTTCTGTAATAATCAAGTAGACTGTTTTCTTCTAGAGAAAAATTCACTTCATAAATCTTGTTATTTTCTTTCACAATCTTGTTTAGGAACTTGTACTGATTAGATCTGGAAGTTTTCAGCTATTTCACTTTTTGGTCAAACTTGCTCAATAAGCTAGGTTTCAGCTTATTTGCAATTTCCAGCTTAAATACTTGATCATTTTCAATAAGAAAAAGACATTCCAGACTCTCCATAAGCTGATTAATCAGATTTGACTTTAAAATTTAGAAGTGCATGTCTGGATTTTATTATAGCTTATTCTTGGTTTATGGGAGTTGGCTTATTTGAGTTCTAGCGCATTCAAAATATTTCCTTGGATAAGCCTAAGTGTTTTTTAGTTTTTAGCAGTTTAAAACTTGTTAGAGCTGATTTGGTTGATTTTTGAGCTTAAACGAGCTTATTTGTACAAGGAGCCCGTTTTTGGTTAAAACTTGCTTTTAATTGCATTTTAGTCCCTTTAGTTTGTAACTGTTTGCATTACTAGCTAATTTTCCAATTAATTAGGGTTTGCTTAATTTCAGTCTAATGAGACTGCTTTTATACATGGTCTCATCGTCCAAAACGGCCTTTAAATGCATAAAATATCATAAAATAGACCAAATATATGCTCGTGTTTGTTACTTGTGTATTTTTAGGTACGGGTATTGTGGAATTGGCAAAAGAACACAAGAATCAATCAAAAAACGAACACGGGAAACGAAGTCTCACAATGAACCGGGCCCAAGTTTGGAAATTTGCAAAATGACCCTTGAAGAATTGAAGATTGTCAAGATTGGTCCCTCTACTTTTGAAGAATGACACTTTATACCCCTCAATTATCCATTAATATGAGTGTGGGGTCTCTAAAGTTTCATAAATATGCAAGAAAAGCCCTTGGAATGGATTAAGTTACAAGTTTGATGACAATTGTTAACACAAGGACTAAGTTTGCAAATCCTAGAGGACTAATGGTGTAAAAGATGAAGGATTAACTTTGAAAAGCTGTTAAAGGAAGGACTTAACCATGGGGACCAAAGTTGCCAACTTCCCAAACTCATTTAACCCTACCTTCAATTAACTCCTTACTGGCCGACAACCTTAACCCCACTCACCACTCACCTTTCGCCACGTCACCTTCCTTAAACCCTCAGCCAATCAAATCCCTCCCACCACCCACGTCAGAATCCACCACCAGGTTATTAAACCATATATTTAATCTTCCCTCCTAAACAAAGATTTAAAAATCTTTTAACCCCAAAACAGATCTAACCCACCCTTAATCACCTTAAACCCTAACCATTCCCCAGATTCGATCAACACCAAAAACAAAGGGCTTTGACCTAATTTTGTGCAGAATACTAATTACCCCTCCCCTAATCCTTTCCCAACTCACAAAACCATCCCACATGGGTTGTGGGACCCTCCCCAAGCCTCCCCTGCTACATCACTTTCACCTTGAAAACCCCCACCCGACAAATTAAACGTGGGAGATGCTACTACTTGGCCTCCAAGTCGTTTTGAACGTCCAGGATCAAAGATTCCAACTGGCATTTCACATGGGAGCACTTTTGACCAAATTGAAGACTTTTCCAAAGGGGCAAAATCGGATTTTCCAGTATTAGGGTTTAAGTTATGTATTTTTTTATTCATAGACCTAGAATGTTCCTAGTTAGTCTATTTAAGGAGGACCAATGTGTGGTATCCCCTCTTGTTCCAGTTTTAGCAATTCCTTTGTAATTCCTTTTTTATAAAATTAAAGTTTGGTATTTTTAATATAAATTGTAATTCCTTTTAATTATTTATAAAAAGTTTGTGTGTTTGGATTGCTATAACTGAGTTCCATTTAAATTTGTGAAAACTTTGTGTGTTTCAAGTTTTTCAAAAAGGTTTTGGAAGAAATTTTATAAATTTCAGGAATTAGAGGGTGTTAGGAAGTGAAAGTGGAATAACACCTTAAGATTTCTGATTTATAAGTTGCTTTTAAAACGTGTTTGTTTCAAAGGTATTTGGATTTCAAAAGTGTGTAAGTTTCAGAAAATCAGAAAAGTACATGTTCTTTGTGTTCTTGTTTGATTTTGCAGGTTTGATTGTTTGAGTGTTGCTGTTAAAGGTTCAGCATACACCCCAGTGTATGGGAGGTGGTTTTGCAACCACAAAGAGCCTTGGATGTAAGGCTCTTAGGTAAATCACTTTTTCCTTTTTAAATTTTCAGAAAGTGGTGGTTTTTGTGAATTTGCATGATAAGTGAGTTATATGGTTTGATTTGTGTTTAAATGGTAGGTTATGCATGTTAGATGTTGTTTGAATCAGTTTAAACAAGTTTTAAAGTGATTTGGTTTGAAAAAATCTTGATTTAAGTTTTTAAAGGGGTGTTTGGATCTGTTTCTTATTTGATTATCTTGGAGGAATTTGAGAAGTAAAAGGTGTTAGAGAGACTCAATAGGGTTGTTTAAGATTGTATGCTAGTTGTGTCTCAGTTTGGGAGAAGTTTGTAACAAGTTGTATGTTGAAAAATTGAAAAAGTAAGCTAAAAAAACTGCATATACACATTTTCTTCCTGGTTTGATGAATTTGTGTGCCTGGATTGTGAAATCTGCTTAGTATTAGGTTGTTTTAGGGATTGAGTTTGAATATATGCTACTTGGTGTATGTGTATGCCAAAGATTTGAGCTTTGAAACTTATTGGAATGCTTGTAATCTGCTAATCAGACCACCAGACCTAGTCATAAGACCTCAGAAACTTGAAAACGTATTGAGTTGTTTTGGTTTGTGAATTCTTGGTGCTAAGTGCTTGCTTTTGCTTTTTGCTTGACTCCTTGTGCTCCAAAGAGCACAAGGGTGCCCCCTCTTGTCCAAAATCAACACCAAGTAAGCCCAGCCAAGCTCCTCTTGGCATTCAGAATGCACAAGTGAAAACTTCACTTGTGTTCTTTAAAAAAGTTTAAAACTGCATACATTTTTTATCTTCAAGCTTGTTTGATCTAGTTAAAAAGGGAATTGGTATTGTTTACAAGTCATACTAAAGTGTCAGTTTGGTTTGGAAATAAAAAAAAATAAAAGAAAAAAAGAGCAAAAAGGTCACCCGTAGCAGGACTCGAACCCCAGACCTCTCGCTGGAGGGTTAGGAGCTCTACCGCTAATCTAGATGCCTTTTTACGTTTATGTTTGCTTTCAAATGTTATTTAACACGTTTTTGGTTTGTTAGCTTAATTTAAAGCCGTAGCTTTTTCCCTTCATTCCAGCTTATTTAATAAGCTTTTTGGGCTTATTTGATTTTTCCTAGGACCTTTATAAGTGTTAGGACTTTTCTGTTTTAAAATTTCATTTTTCACATTATTTAATTAATTTTTAGGATTATTTTTAGTTTTAAATTTAAAAAGTCATTTAAAAATATTAAACAGTAATAAAAAAATACAAAAAAATAGTTTTTAGGTTTTAATTTGTATTTTTGAGGTTTACAAATCAAAAAGTTTTCAAAAACTTTAATTTTTAATTTTATTTAATTTTAGGGTTTTTAGACAACTTTAAAAATTAATATAAAATTAACTAAAAGGTTTCAGAAACTTTAATTTACATTTTCTTCTTAGTTAGAATATTTAGGATTTTTGAGAATTTTTTAGAATTTATTTGAAAACTTTTTATTTTTAAGAATATTTTAATATTATTTTATTCATTAAAATTCAAAGTTTTATTTTTATTTCTTTTTTATTTTTCCTAGGTTCTTTATCATTAATTAGGACTTTTCCCATTTGTAGAATAATTTTTAGGCTTTTCAATTAATTTTTAGAATTAATTTAAGATTTAATAGATTTTAATAGTTTTTAGGAGTTTAAAAATAGTTTAATTTGGTTTTAAAATTTTTAAAAATAGTTTTTAGCTTAATTAGGTCATTTTTGAGGTTTACAAACTATTAAATCTTGTTTAGGGCTTTTTAATATTTAAAAGTGATTTTTAGGGCTTTAATTAGCATTAAAAAGTCATTATTAAATTAATTAAAAGGTTTTGGCAAGTTTGGATTTTGTGTAAACTCTTAGAATAATATTTGGGACTTTTAGTAATTTTTAGGAATTTTTAGATTAAAATTTTAAATTTTGCACTTTTTACGTTCTACGTCGTAACTTTCTAGTAGTGTTTTTGCCTTATTTTTCTATTTTTTTCGTCTTCGTCATTTTCTCTTCTTTTCTTCTAATTAATAATCAAAAACAAATCAATCAATCATTCATTACACAACACACGTGCCTCCTCGAGAGAACGATTCCCATCAAGGTTCATAACTTGTGGTTTTCCTAAACCGCTCGTTAAGACTTACCCTATTTACGTTCTAAGGGTAGTAAAAACACTACATCATTTTTTGGCGCCGCTGCCGGGGAGGCGTGTTGTGTTTTGATTGAACAATTGTTGTTTTTCTATATTAGCCATAATAGTATTTGTATTAATAGCACTCTATTAATATGTATTATCGTTTTTCGGTTTTTGTGTGAATACTATTACTATATTGTATACGTAGAACAATAAATACACAAGTACTCCAAATACGTGAGCAATCACAACCTTGATTCGGGATTTCATCACTCGATCATTGTATTCGAATCTCAAACCAAAGAAAAAGGCAAAAATAGATAAATACTTTCGTGAAGCTTAATCTTGATAATACAAACTATAAGGTGGGTATAAGGCGGTTGTATTTCACAACCTAAAGGAAAAAGGCTCTTAAGTGCTACGCGCCGCCTCGTTTCCTCCGCTTGCTTGTGCGTATTTGATTTTGAGAGTGAATCGAGGGTTTTGCCTCCCAAAGTATTACTACATATCATATATATTTTCTTGGTTTCCATTTGATTAAACCCTCTTGAACGATTTGGTGTTCCACCATCGTTCTAAAGTCATCGAAGGCGTTCACTCCACGTGATCGTTTTCATTCCTTGAGGCCTTTTTAATCAAGAGATTTGATTAGTGAGGAGATTTGTGGACTCATTGTCTACTTAATACATTCACCAATTTCCAAAGAAGTTAATACAATCAAAAACCACAAAAAAAAATTGAAAAAACACAAAATACCAAAAAGAATCTTCTTTGCTCGTCTCCACGTTGTACGTGACGTTTATGCTCACTCGTAATCAAGCAAAACGTGCACGTAGATGAAAGAACAAAACTCCTACTAAAACTCATTCTAGTGAGGAGTCTCCAAGTGAGGAACCTATTGTAGAACAAGAAGCTATCATGGCTAATCGTACTATGATGGAGTTGCTTCAAGCACCCACCGAGGGTTTTGGAGAGGCCATTGTGATTCCCGCCATCCTTGCGGAGAACTTTGAGATCAAAACGGGTTTAATGTCTATGCTTCAAGCCAACAAGTTTCGCGGTCACGAAAAAGACAACCCACATTATCACATTAGGCAATTTAATCGTCTCACCGCGACAAGCAAGTTTAAGGATGTACCACACGATGCCATTAAGATGATGTTGTTTCCTTACTCGTTAGATGGACCCGCCAAGATATGGCTTGAGAAAGAACCGCCGAATTCGATTTTGACATGGGCCGATCTCGTGTCTAAATTTGTGAATCAATTTTTTCCACCATCTAAGACAACACATTTGAAAAACGAGATTTCACGTTTTACACAAAGACCAAATGAAAGTTTTTCAATGGCTTGGGAAAGGTTTAAAGAAATGTTACATGAATGTCCACACCATGATTTTTCCGAATTGCATCAAATCGACACTTTTTATAATGGGCTTAATGAACATGAACGAGATTATTTAAATGCCGCCGCGGGTGGTAATTTTTTGTGCAAAACGACCAATGAGGCTTTGAAAATCATAGAAAATAGGTCTAAGGTCTATAGCCCTCGTAACACACCGAGTGTTGCCAATTTGGGCTCGTCATCATCTCGTTCCATTAATGCCTTGCAAGATGAAGCAAATGAGGAGAATCGGTTTTTCGATAGGTTTTCGACTCTTATGTCTCATTGGAAAGCTCAAGAAGCTTCAAACACCGCTTCGGTTAAAGCGGTTGCTAAGAGTTGTATTTCATGTGGTGGAGCTCATGATTTTTCCGAGTGCATTACCGCGGATGGTAACACTTCGAATGCTTATGTAGCCACGGGAACTTATAACCAAATCGGTCAAGGTTCACGTTCAAATCAAGCTCCACAAAATCAAAGTGCTAATAACTATCGAAACAACAATCAAGGTGGAAATTACCAAGGAAATCAAAGGAATTATAACAAAGGTAATTACCAAAGTGGAAATGGGCAAATTTCAAACCAAAACCAAAACCGTGATTTTCAAACTCCTACTCAAGGTTTTCAAAATGCTCACACTAAAAATTTGCAAGGAGAATTTTTAGATTATGCTAAGGCTAATGATGCTAAGTTTGACAACATGCAACGTGAGATGATTAGCTTAAGGTCCGAATTGAAAAACGAGCTTAAAACCGAACTTGCTAATGAACTTAAAACTCATGCTAATAAAATGGAAGGAAATGTCACACGACTCCAACAAAATCAACAAAAAATGGAGCAAGGACAACATGAGATTAAGCAAGAGTTGTTGAAAGTGGATGCTAGGCAATCTAAGTTTGAAGACCGTATGGCTAAGATGTTTGAAGCTATCATGTGTAAGCCCTCTTCTTCGGGTGGTCTTCCTAGTGATACCATCGTGAACCCGAAAGGAGAATTGAAGGTTATTACTACTCGTAGTGGTAAAACTTTCAAAGAACCCATTTCTCGTCCAAGTACTTCTATGGAGAAGGAAAAAGAGAAAGAACCCGAGGTTGTGGTTGAAAAGGAGCACATTACAATCCCACGAAGTACCGCTCAAACTACACCTACGGTTGAACCAAAACCCATCATGGAACCCGAGATTCCAAGGCCGATGCCTATGCCTAATTTGCCCCAACCCACACCACCTTTACCCTACCCATCAAGACGAGACAAGGAAAAGGCACAAGAACGAAATAATTATCAATTTGAACTTTTTATGAAAATGTTTCGTGACTTGCATTTTAATATAAGTTTTGCCGACGCCTTAGTCATGATGCCTCGATTTGCCGCGAACTTCAAAAGTATGGTGAATAACAAAGAGAAATTGCAAAAATCGTCTAGTTGTTCTTCGGTTTTTCTAAGCCACATACCTCAAAAAGTCGGTGATCCTGGAAAGTTTTTAATCCCATGTGCTATCCAAGACATGGAAGAATGCTACGCCTTGGCCGATCTTGGTGCTAGTATTAATTTGATGCCTCTTGAGATTTTTAAATCGCTCAATCTTCCAAATCTCACTCCTTCAAGAATGTCAATCGAAATGGCCGATCATTCTACGATTCTAGCTTATGGAGTTGCCTAGGACGTCTTCGTGAAAGTTGGGAAATTCTATTATCCCGTGGACTTCATTGTTGTTGATATTCCCATCGATCCTAAAGTTCCGTTAATTTTAGGTCGATCTTTTTTGGATACCTCGAGAGCACTTATCGATGTGCATGCAAGAAAAATCACTCTTCGTTTCAATGAGGAAGAACTCGTCATTAATGCAACCCAAAACTCCACGCTTTCTCATGTTTATTCGATCACATCTTTGTACAATGTCAATCTGATCAAAAACATTTGCAAAAAGATTTCAAATAGAGTTTTAGGAGTTGTTGAGAAAAATGAAGTTCCGTACCCTCCGCCGATGGAGGTTAAGAGTGTTAAGCCTATGATTCCAATCTCGAGTGAATCTTCGGATGATGAATACGTTGATCCCGATGGGGAGGTTTTCTTTGTTGACAAAAGATTTGAAAACTTGCCACCACCTAAACCAAAAAGATTTCAAAATGTGAGAATTTTTAGTGTGACTAACATTGTTTTAGATACACCAAATATTTTTGACATAATTAAATCGGGTTTTCACAAGGAGAGTTTAAAAGATGAAAAAGGAAAAGATTTTGAATTTAATTTAAAAGATTTTTCTACAATTCTAACTCCGTCATCATCGCGTGTCTTGAGTACTACAAGCTCGTCTTCTCCTTTTGACGATGCTTTGTGTGGACCTAGTGTGGAGGAAGCCCCTTATGTTTCCTCCCCTTCCTCCACCGAGGACGAGATATTTGATCCTGGAATTGCTTTTATAGGGAAATCTCGGTCTTCCACCGATGCAATAAATGGAAAATCTTTTCATTTGATTGGTGCGAGTCTACCTCGAGTAGCTCAATGTTTTGCCTTACCCATTGTCCCACCCTTCTATTTCTTCTCTCCTATTTTCTTTTATCCCATTGGGATTTGTGTTGGAGTTGTGTTGTCTCGTCTTTCATCCGAAAACGAGGACGCTATCTTTGACCCCGGTATATGTTTATCGGATTTTTAAAGTACTCCACGTACTTTTTGGGCCTTGTTTATCATGTAAGCCCCACCAAAAATTGACCAAACCATGATTATCCCTAAATGATCACATTCATGGGGATTCGAGTCGAGCTTTTGACTCGGTTATCAAAAACAAGGTGCCTCGTGGGGGAGACCCATGCTTATCCATGTACATATTATTGCTTTCTAATTAGTGTAATATGAGGGGATTTGTGCCCTTCCAACCTTTGTTCCGTGGTTGTTTGTGAATTGTGTCTTTTAGATCATCATCTTCACGATTGGAGCCTCTCGTGTTCATTTATGGGAGCACTCGATCGTTTGCTTTGGAGGCCTTTCCCAATATCCACATTATGATATATCCTTTTATGTTCTAACCTTAGGTTTTTAGCACACTTCATAAACGGCTATTACTTATTGGTTACACCCTTTCCATGCTAGATTAGGCATTCGACTACGTCTCTAGTATGGGGTGTTTGCACCCCTAGACTCGAAACATTGAGGACAATGTTTAACTTTAGTATGGGGGGTGAATAGATACTTGCCTTGCCAAACCTTCACGCTTTCCAAAGTTTATCGTTTTGTTTATCGTTTTCTTGCAAAATAAGGCTAAAAATGGCCAAATTTTAAAATTTTTCTCATGTTTCATAAGTGTTTAAGACACGACTGTAGATTTTCCGATGGCGAGAATAAGAGTAATTTTTGACTCGACCGTGCGTGTTGAGCACTTAGCTTTGATTCCTTAACTACACATTAGGCTAAGTCTCTTAAATGAGGACGAGAAATGATAGAGTTAATTATAAGTTACTATGCTAAACGTAGAGTACTCGTATTCTTTCAAAAACTCATGTGTTCTCGTTGTTTGCTTATTCTCCCCTCGCATGTAAATATTTTTTGCTTAATAAATATTGACTTAGCGGTTTAGTTAGGATTGTTGGGTTTCTAGTCTTTTCTAGTAGCTTCCGTGTAATTAAATTGGGAAGACAATAAGGTATCGCCAGCGTCACGGTTTTGAAGTATTGGCAACCCTAATAATCGAAAGCTTCACCCAATAATAAGATTTCAAGTGCTCACCTAAATCAAGCAAACAATTTGAAGCCCCACAAGGCCTAAAATCTATGCAAAATTGAAAGTGAATCAAGCCTTAATCTTCGAAGCTTTAAAGATCCAAAATTTGCTTTAGCGTGAGGATATACGTCTTTGGCTAATAAAACCACCGATGATGGCGGATAATAAAAGGCAAGGCAAGACCGAAGTCATAATAAAAGCTTCATGGCGAAGTTGAATAAAAGATGGAGGTAAACCAAAGATAATAAGGTCCTTCCGTTAGGGGGCGTATAAAAGTCTTGGTAATAAGTCTCATGTTCAAAACCGTTATAAAACCGTGTTTATCGATTCTTCTTGTCAACTTAATTTTTTAACATCGTCGTCTATTAGGAGGGGTTATTGATTTGATGGTCTTAGTTACACCGTTAGGACTCTATTTTTAGACCTAAATCTCTATTATCGCATAAGTCAATGATGTATCCTCGTGATCATTAAGACAAAATAAAATATAAGAGATACAACTTAGGAATAATGGGAGAATAAGTACGTGATTAGGGCATATGAGTAGTGTTAGCATTACTAACTTATAATGACAATGATCTCGTTGCACGCTTGGCATGGAATTAAGGTGAAAATCGAGGACGACGAAATTATTTCTAACGAAGCATTCACGTGTTCTTATTCTATGAACCTAAACGTCCCATTTTTCGATGAAAATCATACATTATGTCCAAAACACAAGTAGCAATAGTAGTAATGTAGCTAGTTTATCATTTGAATAAAAGTGAAGAAAATTGAATTTTGGAAATGCTTTGATACCTTATTCTAGCATTGCGTGAGGGCACGGCAATGGTTTAGTATGGGGGAGTGATGAGACTGCTTTTATACATGGTCTCATCGTCCAAAACGGCCTTTAAATGCATAAAATATCATAAAATAGACCAAATATATGCTCGTGTTTGTTACTTGTGTATTTTTAGGTACGCATATTGTAGAATTGGCAAAAGAACACAATAATCAATCAAAAAACGAACACGGGAAACGAAGTCGTACAATGAACCGGGCCCAAGTTTGGAAATTTGCAAAATGACCCTTGAAGAATTGAAGATTGTCAAGATTGGTCCCTCTACTTTTGAAGAATGACACTTTATACCCCTCAATTATCCATTAATATGAGTGTGGGGTCTCTAAAGTTTCATAAATATGCAAGAAAAGCCCTTGGAATGGATTAAGTTACAAGTTTGATGACAATTGTTAACACAAGGACTAAGTTTGCAAGTCCTAGAGGACTAATGGTGTAAAAGATGAAGGATTAACTTTGAAAAGCTGTTAAAGGAAGGACTTAATCATGGGGACCAAAGTTGCCAACTTCCCAAACTCATTTAACCCTACCTTCAATTAACTCCTTACTGGCCGACAACCTTAACCCCACTCACCACTCACCTTTCGCCACGTCACCTTCCTTAAACCCTCAGCCAATCAAATCCCTCCCACCACCCACGTCAGAATCCACCACCAGGTTATTAAACCATATATTTAATCTTTCCTCCTAAACAAAGATTTAAAAATCTTTTAACCCCAAAACAGATCTAACCCACCCTTAATCACCTTAAACCCTAACCATTCCCCAGATTCGATCAACACCAAAAACAAAGGGCTTTGCCCTAATTTTGTGCAGAATACTAATTACCCCTCCCCTAATCCTTTCCCACCTCACAAAACCATCCCACATGGGCTGTGGGACCCTCCCCAAGCCTCCCCTTCTACATCACTTTCACCTTGAAAACCCCCACCCGACAAATTAAACGTGGGAGATGCTACTACTTGGCCTCCAAGTCGTTTTGAACGTCCAGGATCAAAGATTCCAACTGGCATTTCACATGGGAGCACTTTTGACCAAATTGAAGACTTTTCCAAAGGGGCAAAATCGGATTTTCCAGTATTAGGGTTTAAGTTATGTATTTTTTTATTCATAGACCTAGAATGTTCCTAGTTAGTCTATTTAAGGAGGACCAATGTGTGGTATCCCCTCTTGTTCCAGTTTTAGCAATTCCTTTGTAATTCCTTTTTTATAAAATTAAAGTTTGGTATTTTTAATATAAATTGTAATTCCTTTTAATTATTTATAAAAAGTTTGTGTGTTTGGATTGCTATAACTGAGTTCCATTTAAATTTGTGAAAACTTTGTGTGTTTCAAGTTTTTCAAAAAGGTTTTGGAAGAAATTTTATAAATTTCAGGAATTAGAGGGTGTTAGGAAGTGAAAGTGGAATAACACCTTAAGATTTCTGATTTATAAGTTGCTTTTAAAACGTGTTTGTTTCAAAGGTATTTGGATTTCAAAAGTGTGTAAGTTTCAGAAAATCAGAAAAGTACATGTTCTTTGTGTTCTTGTTTGATTTTGCAGGTTTGATTGTTTGAGTGTTGCTGTTAAAGGTTCAGCATACACCCCAGTGTATGGGAGGTGGTTTTGCAACCACAAAGAGCCTTGGATGTAAGGCTCTTAGGTAAATCACTTTTTCCTTTTTAAATTTTCAGAAAGTGGTGGTTTTTGTGAATTTGCATGATAAGTGAGTTATATGGTTTGATTTGTGTTTAAATGGTAGGTTATGCATGTTAGATGTTGTTTGAATCAGTTTAAACAAGTTTTAAAGTGATTTGGTTTGAAAAAATCTTGATTTAAGTTTTTAAAGGGGTGTTTGGATCTGCTTCTTATTTGATTATCTTGGAGGAATTTGAGAAGTAAAAGGTGTTAGAGAGACTCAATAGGGTTGTTTAAGATTGTATGCTAGTTGTGTCTCAGTTTGGGAGAAGTTTGTAACAAGTTGTATGTTGAAAAATTGAAAAAGTAAGCTAAAAAAACTGCATATACACATTTTCTTCCTGGTTTGATGAATTTGTGTGCCTGGATTGTGAAATCTGCTTAGTATTAGGTTGTTTTAGGGATTGAGTTTGAATATATGCTACTTGGTGTATGTGTATGCCAAAGATTTGAGCTTTGAAACTCATTGGAATGCTTGTAATCTGCTAATCAGACCACCAGACCTAGTCATAAGACCTCAGAAACTTGAAAACGTATTGAGTTGTTTTGGTTTGTGAATTCTTGGTGCTAAGTGCTTGCTTTTGCTTTTTGCTTGACTCCTTGTGCTCCAAAGAGCACAAGGGTGCCCCCTCTTGTCCAAAATCAACACCAAGTAAGCCCAGCCAAGCTCCTCTTGGCATTCAGAATGCACAAGTGAAAACTTCACTTGTGTTCTTCAAAAAAGTTTAAAACTGCATACATTTTTGATCTTCAAGCTTGTTTGATCTAGTTAAAAAGGGAATTGGTATTGTTTACAAGTCATACTAAAGTGTCAGTTTGGTTTGGAAATAAAAAAAAAAAAAAAAAAAAGAGCAAAAAGGTCACCCGTAGCAGGACTCGAACCCCAGACCTCTCGCTGGAGGGTTAGGAGCTCTACCGCTAATCTAGATGCCTTTTTACGTTTATGTTTGCTTTCAAATGTTATTTAACACGTTTTTGGTTTGTTAGCTTAATTTAAAGCCGTAGATTTTTCCCTTCATTCCAGCTTATTTAATAAGCTTTTTGGGCTTATTTGATTTTTCCTAGGACCTTTATAAGTGTTAGGACTTTTCTGTTTTAAAATTTCATTTTTCACATTATTTAATTAATTTTTAGGATTATTTTTAGTTTTAAATTTAAAAAGTCATTTAAAAATATTAAACAGTAATAAAAAAATACAAAAAAATAGTTTTTAGGTTTTAATTTGTATTTTTGAGGTTTACAAATCAAAATGTTTTCAAAAACTTTAATTTTTAATTTTATTTAATTTTAGGGTTTTTAGACAACTTTAAAAATTAATATAAAATTAACTAAAAGGTTTCAGAAACTTTAATTTACATTTTCTTCTTAGTTAGAATATTTAGGATTTTTGAGAATTTTTTAGAATTTATTTGAAAACTTTTTATTTTTAAGAATATTTTAATATTATTTTATTCATTAAAATTCAAAGGTTTATTTTTATTTCTTTTTTATTTTTCCTAGGCTCTTTATCATTAATTAGGACTTTTCCCATTTGTAGAATAATTTTTAGGCTTTTCAATTAATTTTTAGAATTAATTTAAGATTTAATAGATTTTAATAGTTTTTAGGAGTTTAAAAATAGTTTAATTTGGTTTTAAAATTTTTAAAAATAGTTTTTAGCTTAATTAGGTCATTTTTGAGGTTTACAAACTATTAAATCTTGTTTAGGGCTTTTTAATATTTAAAAGTGATTTTTAGGGCTTTAATTAGCATTAAAAAGTCATTATTAAATTAATTAAAAGGTTTTGGCAAGTTTGGATTTTGTGTAAACTCTTAGAATAATATTTGGGATTTTTAGTAATTTTTAGGAATTTTTAGATTAAAATTTTAAATTTTGCACTCTTTACGTTCTACGTCGTAACTTTCTAGTAGTGTTTTTGCCTTATTTTTCTATTTTTTTCGTCTTCGTCATTTTCTCTTCTTTTCTTCTAATTAATAATCAAAAACAAATCAATCAATCATTCATTACACAACACACGTGCCTCCTCGAGAGAACGATTCCCATCAAGGGTCATAACTTGTGGTTTTCCTAAACCGCTCGTTAATACTTACCGCTTTTTACGCTCTTTTCCTAAAGGGTAGTAAAAACACTACATCACAGTCCTAAACTTTTAATTACTTGACATTTTCAGTTAGTAGTTTTACAAGTTGTTACATTTGGTTAGAAGTTTGTTAGAATTTGCATAATTAGTCCTTATACTTTCTGATTTTTACATTTCAAGCAATTTAGTTTCAAATACTTACATTTTAGCACATTACTTTCCTAGATTTACACTTTTGTCCTTTTGTGAATAAAAACTTGGTATGTGCTAATTGTTTTACGGTTACGTAGCTACTATTGTTCACATTTTTACTTGCTTCATTAAATAGACATAGAAAATACAAATAACCCTATCAACCAAAAACGATAATAAACCTGATTTTGTTAGGACTTTCAATTGGTTAAGAATCAAGAGAAACGAACTTCAATTTACACAATTTTAGTTGGTAATTTCCTTAAGAGCACTGCGGATCAATTCTCATTAAGTTGGGTCTGAGCGATATCAAGGAGTTTCTCCTTATCACTGAGAAGATCTTTAAACATTTTCGCATATTTCGGCATGTGAGCGAGAGCCTCAGCAAAGGAGATGTTGAAATTCATTTGTTTAAACATGTTAAGAAAGTTAGAAAGCTGAATATCATCCTTGTTCTTCAACTTCTCTTTCCTCAACCTTGAGGGATAACGTATATTGGGTTGAGATGAAGGCTTTGGAATGGAATTCTCACTCACATCCTTAGGTGGTTGAGGGGTGGAAGTAGAAGGTGGAGGGATTGGAGAAGTAGACTCGTTTTCCTTTGTCACAATCACCGGTGTAGGTGTAGGAAGCTCGGGTTCCTTTAATCCTTTTCCACTTCGAGTGGTGATTTCTTTCATCTCCCCTCTTGGATTAGCAACGGTGTTACTCAGAAGAGAACCCGAACCAGAGGCTTGATTAGTTGGGAAGAAACTAGCCATCATATCCCTTAAGTCATTCGTTTGACTTCTCAAAGAGTTTCGCATATCGGCTCAAAGATCATTCCCTTGTTTCGCCATATCTCCTTTCAAGTTGATGATTTGTCGCTGAAGATTCTGCACCAGCGCATCATTAGTCCTCATGTAAGTTTCAACCTCTTGATTAAATGCGGTGGGTTGGGTGGGAGGAAGAGCATGGTAAGCAGGTGGTTGATAAGCAGGTTGTTGGTAAACTTGGTTGTTTCCTTGAGGTGGATATGGGTTTCTTTAGATTTGATATTGATTTGGAGCTCGTGGTTGGTTTTGATTGTTACGATTGAGGTTGTTTTGGTTTTGAGGAGGAAAACCGGTTGGTGAAAGAAAGTTTTTTGAACGATAACTGAGCAAATAGCGGCCACCTTGAGGACGTGCTTGATAGCCTCCCGTAGAAAAGTTACCGTTAGCGGCATACACATTTTCCGGATTGTCATGAGTCGAAGGACAATCGGTGTATGAATGAGAACCCCCGCATATTTCGCATGACTGACTAAAAGCATTAACTTGCGCATTGATGCTTTTGGTATTGTTAGCGGTTTGTAGAGCAAGTGTTTCAACAATCGAAGTAAGCTTATCAATTCTCTTGTCGGCGTCACTGGTACTAGCAGTAGCCACATTAGCCCGAACACTCTTAGTTTGCACTCTAGACTTATTCTCAATAATATCCCATGCGGCATTAGAAGACTTAACCAAAATGTTACCCCCCGATAGTGAATCTTGGTCATTCATGCTTAAACCAATGTAAAAAGTATTAATTTGATGTACTTTTGTGAAACCATGTTGTGGACTCTTTCTTAAAAGTTCCTTAAAACGGTCCCAAGATACACTAAATGTCTCACCGTAATTTTGTTCAAAGTTAATGATTTCATTCTGCAAAGCGGTAGTACGTGAGGGTGGAAAAAAATAATTGATGAATTTTGTCTCTAAATTCTACCACGTAAGAATACTTTATGGCGGCTCCTTGTCAAGCCAATGGCGGGCTTGTCCCTCTAAGGAGAAAGGAAAAAGTTGCAAGCGAATCACCTTTTGTGAAACCTCATTATACTTGACCTTATTAGTGAGTTGAAGGAACCTTTCGATATGGTCATGAGGATCATCAAGTGTACGCCCCAAGAATGGTTGAGCAGAGACCATTTGAATGAAGCCGGATTTGAGCTCAAAGTTGTTTGCTCCAATCTCGGGTATGACAATAGCATCGGTGTTGCCCTCCACTTGCGATTGCAAAATCTCGATCATTGGTCGATTGTTCATGGTTACAATAGGTGGAGTTTCGACTTCGACTTGAGTTGCTTTCTTCTAACGAGCACGGGTACGCATACACACCTACAAAAAGAAAAGAAAGATAGACGAGAAATATTTTTGGTTTTTTATGTTTTTCTATTTTTTTTGAACTTTTGAAATTTTTTAATTTTTATGGATTTTTGAATAATATTTAAGCAAGAAAAATAACGTTCAAAAATGAATGGATCCCAAAATCCAACGCGTCTCTCACTAAAAACCATTAATCTTAACAAAAAGAGCCGGCAGCGGCGCCATTTAATACAAGGTTTTGCCTCGTATGAAAGTTCGTTATTCTAGTCTTATCGAATTGATTACCAGTTGAAAGTGCGACTCAGTCGTTCTTGGTGGAAAATAAAATGGTTTGATTATCTATTTTAAACTAAAAGCAAATATGAAAATATCGTTGTGTAAAAATAAAGCTTTAAAAATTAAACTAAAAATACGAGTTAAAAATTAATGATTAAAAACTTAAAAAAAAACTTAATGGTGAATTTTAAACTTAAGACTTTGTAAAACTAAAAACTTAACCCCATCGGAATGTCCTTGATCGGAATCCCATCGGAATGTAACAAATGAATTCTTTCGGAATAATGAAGAAAAGCATCGGAATAATGCACGGTACCGGAATGACTATCTATCGGAATAACAACAAAAGTATCGGAATAATGAAGATTAAAGCTATCAGAATGTAATTCTATCGGAATGTAATGTCTGTCGGAATATGGCTGTTGAAATTTTGGCAGTGTTTCATCACAATAAGGCTTATACCCGATCGTAATGCACGATGTCAGGAGCAATCGCAACCAACGATCGGAATAAGTGATCGGAATACTCTATCTGAATAATCGATCGCAGAGTAAAACCCTAAGGGTTATTGCGATCGCAAAGCTGAATCGGAATGACTGTCGCAATATGTAAACCATAAGTTTTTGTGATGGAAAAACAAAAGGTATTCAGATGGAATACAATGAGCTAACATCCAATAAGCACTTATCAAAACTTAACAAAATCAATATCAAGGAAAACCAAAAAAAGCTACGAATGAAAACTTATCAAAACACCAAATAAGCAATCTTTATAAGATGAACTTTAAAAAGAAACTTTTTATAAAACTTAAACGTTAATAAGCTAAATACAAAGTAAGCCAATAAGCATGGTGATCTCAAATCTTAATCCGTATAAAACTTAGATAGAAACCAAAAGATAAACTTTTTAATCAATCAAACATCAAGATTAAACAAAATCAAAGATGATTTCAGATCAAATATAAGTCAAAATCAAGAAAGGTAGAAAGAGATTGAAGATGAAAAACTTAACTTGAACTTGTAGATTAATGAATTCAAAATACAAGAGTAAATTAAATCTTAAAACATGAAAGAAAGAAAAGATGAAATTCTAGTGAGAGAAAGTTAAACACTTTCTCTCTCTAAAAATGAAAACTACAAAAAGAAAAAAAATGAACTAGCTAACAATTAACTAACACCCTCCCAATGACACATTAGGAGGGTATATATAGGAGGAGGGGAGATGCATGTGTTGCTTCCTTTTCTTTCTTTTCGTCTCGACTCGATTTAAATTCTTTGTCTTCCTCGACGTCGTCTCGGGATTTGTCGATATAAATTGAACTTGTCTTATAATTTTCTTCTTCTATTAGACTTGAGTTCTTCGACTTCATTAAACTTCCGTCTTTAGACTTTTTCTTCGATAAATCTTCAGAATAGGCCTTGGACTCCCGTTATTTTTACCCTCTTGATCTTTTGACTTCGTTATTTCTCGTTTTCTTTGATTTTTTTTTTAATTTTTTTTCTTTTTTTTTAGAACGGCAATTTTTTACAACTCACACTAACTATCTCACAAATTATATCTCACATGTCTCCACCGAGACTTGAACCCACAACCTTTAGGTTAGAGGGCCACTCACATACCGCTGAGCCAAGAGGCCTTTGGTTCTCGTTTTCTTTGATAAAAGCCCGTGATAGCCCGTGTTTTCTTCCTTTTTCATATTTTTATCCTGAAACACAACAAAAACACAAACCACGCATAATTCAGACTTTTACGACATAAAATACACGTTTTGGTCTTGTTATTATTGGAAATAAGTGGTAAAAGGATAAGTGTTTTCACACTTATTAGCAATCTCCCCCTTTTTGATGATGAAAAACAAGTAAACCACAACGCATATTAAAATCTATAGTTACTCGTTTACACTTACTTCTACCCCTTTTGTCGAATGAAAAAGGTAGTCAACGTCTTTGAAGAAGAGAAGAACCAACATCGAGAGAACACACATCCAAAGTGGTAGTAATCGATAACACGTCATTTGAAGAGGAGAAGAATTGAAGTCACGAGAGCTTGCATTCGAAAGGTAGTCTTCATTTGTAGAAGAGGAGGATTGACTTTGAGAGAGCATGCATCCAAAAATCTAATCATCCATTGTGGTTGTCGGTTGAGAAGCGAGAATCCAAACCGTTGACCCATCATCTAAAAATATTGAGCTTGCATCATCCTAGTGAAGTCTTCTATCACCATAGGTTAACCAACTACATGCATAATAATATGATTATCTTCGAGTTCCCATAATTCATTACTTGCAAGATGTTCAATGAATGCAATTTAAGTGAGTCAACGATCGCAAATGTAATGACTAGAAATCTTGCAAATGCCCCCTTGATATAGGCCCCCTTGCTTGAGGAACCAATGAAGCAAGGATAGTGACAAGCTACAAAGAAGGATAGAAAAGTCCTACAAAACAATGTTAGTGGACAAGAGCATATATAGCAATGTCACCTAAGCAGAATTAGCTTTTAAGAACTCGAGTACAAAGAGAGGGACTCAAGAGAAAGCTAAAACAATCTTAACTTTTAGAAGTGTCAAAAATATGACAAGTTGAGAAGAATAAGAGGGCTATTAGATAGAAAAGAGAACCCGACTTATTTTAGTGACACCAAAAAAAAAAATAAAGAGGACTAAGATAGAAAAGAGATGTCCAATTTATAAGAAAAATATTGTCGAGAGAACATACTCCACTTTAATATATTGGCACGAATACCGAACTAAAGAGAGTATGACAAGGACAATAAAACAATTCCGCATTGTCGAAAAGAGAGGAAGAATGACTATAAGGAAACGCGAACACGAGGATGATAAATAAGTCGTTTGAATAAACAATGACAAGCATTGGAGAAAGAAGTGTGCACACGATGCTATCAATCTAAAGAGAAGTCAAAGGAGAGGATCTTGACAAGATCAATTCACAATTGTTGGAATAGAGGTAGAGAAGAAACATCCATACCAATTGTAATGATAATATGTCAAAGGGTAAAAAGCTTAGAATTTTTGAAATCACCCAAGAAAATTCAAGATTTAACCAAAATCCTCTCAAAAGGTTAAAAACTTAGAATTGTTGGAATCACCCAATCCAATTGTAAATTTTAACCAGAATCAACTCTCAACAATGAGAAAGACAAAAAAATTTCAACTCGAACACATTTTTGACCTTAAAAATAATTCCTTTAGAAAGCTCCAAAAGCTTTAAGTCAGAAATCAAGGTACAAAAATAAAGAAAAACTGAAAGCGAGGATAAATCGACGCTTAAGAAAAATACTAGATATAAGAAATTATGGGAAAGGATGCTTATGAATGTCAATACCAAAAAGATGACTCAATGATATAGAGAAAGAGATCAAAGGAGCCAAAGAAAAGAAAAACCAAGATGGATGGTGTTTAGCATATGATAGACTACATGCTCAAAGTTTCGTAGCTCTTCTCAATCATTGTGAATGTTAAAAGAACAATTACATGATGAGGAAAGGGTGAGGCTCGACTCATGTTAGTTTAGAAATGATAGAAGAAAGAGACTCGACTTAGAAAAGCATGATTAAAAGGAATCGAGAGAGACTCAACAAGAAAGTTAAGGATAACTTCATAAAATAATTCAAGAATACTATACCTTATTAGGTGATAGTGAAGTCTTGAATGAAAATGAGAGAAGAAACTCAAAAGAGAAGAAAGGAAGGAATCTCCAAAAAACTGGACAAACGAGAAAAATACCAAAACGAACAAAAGGGACTCACTGGCCGCGGTTCATTGAATAGGTCCGCGGTTCATTATCAGAAATGAGCCGCTAGGTTATTTGAGGAACCGTGGACAGTGGGTGTCCAAAACCGATTATTGATTCAAAAGAAAATCACTTGGTCAAACAATTTAACATAAGATGCTAAATGGCTTGAAAGTCAATGCTTCGGATATGACTTTTAACAATTGCACTTGCAAGTTAAAATTACTTGAATATTTCAAAAGAAATATTTAAGTTGTCAATCTTACTACGAGAGGAATTAGATTTAAATCTAACATTCTTTGAAAACCAAGTGAGAAAATAAAGAAGAAAAGAAAGATCACAAGAACAATAAGATCCAAGACCCAAAGACAAATCATGTTAAAAAACATGAAAGGAAATACAAGAAAATAAAGATCATATAAAGATGTATGAAACACAAGCCTAAAACTTATGCATAATTTTAATCCTAGTTAAACTAGAATTCTAAGATTTGCTTAAATTGGATTTCTTAGAAATAAGCAATCCACATGCTTAAATGAAAGACAAGGTGGTGTCAGAATTTGGTGGAGAAGGCTTGGCGATAATCTTGTTATTCAACTCATCATAGATATAACGCATGACAAGATGTTGAGATTGACAACAATGACAATATGTTCCATGATGTATGACATAATCATGTGATGGAGTAAGAACACAAATGGGAAGTGGTGGAAAAAGAGAGTTTCCAAAATCAATTTCCTTAGAAGGAGAAAAGATTTAATTTGGTGTGTTCTTTGGTGAATTTGGATTGAAAGAGATTTTAGAAAATAGTGGATAATCAAGGCATTCATTTATAAAAAGTGCATTTTGCTTTGGGTTAAGAAAAGAAAGCACAAGATAATTTGGGAGTGACCAAAGGTTTGAAACAAAGATTCCAAAGGGTGTTGGAATAATTAGGATGTTTTAGAAAGCCCGTTTTTGGTTTCTTCTGCCCGCGGTTCTTTATCTCAGCCAACGGTTCGATAGTGATATGGAACCGTGGGTTATTTAAAGAACCGCCCACAAAAGGTGGTTTTTGGCGGATAAGGGAATTTTTCTAATTCAGCAAATCATAATTTTCTAGTCTAACTTATCATAAAGTTATTCTAAAGAGCAATAAAAATTAGAACACACACAAAGGAAAAACACATAGGTTCAATTAGCACGTAGGAAGAAGGCTAAGAGAAACCTAATGGCTACAAAAAGACTCCTAATGACATACAAAGTTCATCAAAGTAAACTATCATTAGTCATATTTAGGAAGAACCATTTGGAAAATTTAGAGAATGAGTATGAGACTGTTGGAAACTCACTTTATGTGACGACATTTAAGAATTCCCGTTAGTTATCATAGTCACACACATTTAGACTAGACTAGGTTCGTTGTAAAGTTTAGGTTGTGTGTGTGACTATATATACCCCTCCTTAGCTTCCAAGGAGGGGTGTTGATTGTCATTTGTTCATTTTCTAATACATTTACTTTTCACATTCAACCTCTCCTCTCTCTCTCTAAGCCAACAATGGCTTCCACCACCATCTACCACCACATTAGACCACCGGATCCGATTTAGCATTTCTACATTTGGTATCAGAGCCACGGTTCCATCCTTGGATCGTGTTTATGTTTTCGATTTAGGTGGTCTAAATTTTTTTAGTGTCTCGTCATATTTTTTTGTGGGTCCGTATGTCACGTTTTTCTTTTGTCACAATGGTTGTTATGTTCTTTGTCACAATGGTAGCATTATCAGTTTTGTCACCTTTCTGATATTTACAAACCCATTTTACATGTCACAGTCCAGCATGGTTTTCATATCCGAAGTGAGGTTTTGAGTACCTGGTCTCTCGGTTTCATCATATCATGGTCAAATGTAATATTTGATAGGTTTTAACAGTTTTTATGGGGTTCCTTATTTTTATGTTGTTGAAGATCTTGCCCCAGAAACCCAGATTTGCCAGAAAAATCATATCCAGAAACCCAGATTTTGCCAGAAAAGTACAACTTTTGGATAAAGGTTTTCAGATAGGCACATTCCGATGTACGCATTCCGATGGCTACTTAGATCGCATGGATTGCGATGGGGTTGTTTTTTTTTGACACATTCCGATGGGTTCGACATACCCATTGCGATGGGACTCATTCCGATGAGTCACATTGCGATGGGTGGTTGAACCTGTCGCAATGGCATAAGTCATGTCGTCATGCTGCCCAATTTTCCTCATGACATTGCGATGGAGTGTGGGTTTTTGCGATGGACTGTTTTTAATTATTACGATTGATTTTTTTTTAAAAGGATCATTGCGATAAAAAGACTTGACAACATGATTCGTTTAAAACATGACCCGGGACCAAAAATGTGACCAAACCATATCCATCGCAACTGAGTCAACTCGGTAATTACCGAGTTGACTCAGTTCACTCACTGATTTGACTCGTAATCCAACCTTATAAGGTATTCATGGGTTTGATTATATATAATCTTACCCGAGACGATTATTGATCTAGAAGTCGTTTGCTTTATAAGGTATTCATGGGTTTGATTGTATGGGCAGTAATATGAGTTGTGTTTAGTCTTGATTTAGGGATCAGTGAGAGATTTGGGAGATGAGATGGAGATTATTTTTGATTGGTTTAGATGATGATAAGTTTAGACGGAGAGACCAAGGATGAGAAAAACGGTTGTGGTATATGTTTTAACCTAATTTTTATGTATCTGGTGGGGTTTTATATCACATTTCGTTGGATGGGTCAACAAAACACACGGTTAATTAACCTTAATGTTTAATGGGCCTAATGTCTTTCATTCTAATGGTGTTGGGTTTATGACGAAATTTAGTATTGCAAATGGTGTTGGGCTGTGATTTTTTTTTGGTTACCGGTCATGTGTGGCTTACAATTTAGTATTGAAAATTTTTTTTAATCAAAATTTTGTAATATTAAGTTATTTTGGATATAGTTAGCCTCAGTTTTGACAAAATGACGAGACCAAGTGATAAAAATGATGAGACAAAGTGACGAGACATCGTGACAGAATTTATTTTGACGAGACCAAGAAAAATGGGCGATTTTTTAGTGGTTACAGATTTTGTTTGATCGGGTATTAATTACGTGACGTTGAAGACGGATTTTTCGAAGGCGTGTATTTATTTTATCTTTTAATAGATAACTTGCTCGTGATTAATCCTAGAATGAAGACTTGGTTATCTGGTTTCCGGGTTCGGGGTGGATGGTTGATGACTCGGATAACTATCACTTAAAGGGGTTACATTGTTGTACTCAGTGTCACGTGCTTAGTCGACGTGGATAATTTCAAGAGGTGTTGTGCTTATAGACTTCTTCAGTGATGCATTGAGTACTTAGAGATTTCTCCACCGTTCTTCATTCAACAATAGTGCAAGCTTAAGTCACAAGATCGAAGGATTTTTATTCAGCTTCACGTTTGATGTATCTGGTTCATTCTTTCAGTGGTCACTTCAAATTGCTTTCACGTGGGTTGGTAAAGGTGGCCATGGAGAGTTTATGAGAAGAGATTTTCGATCAACAGCTGATTCTCACAAAGAATATAATTCAGCTTATTTATTATTCTCACGAGATTTCAGGTTCATGTGCGTACAATTTATTGATGGTTCCGAGTTTCGAAACCATCAAGGGGAAGAAGAAGACACATTGAACGCACAACGAGTACACGTGATGAACTTCATACCTTCTTTTGATTTGAAGATATTCCGGGATGACATTTGTCATAGCCGCAGAGAAAATCAGTGTTTTAACTCGTGGCGTTATCAATCTCCAAACGGTACACTACTGATTCGAGGTTTAATTGTTTGATTGTTGCAATTATTCATCATCATTATCCTATATGCATTCCCGGGACTTAATTGACTCTGGTGCATCTCCGGGACTTAATTGACTCTTGTGTTACGATGTCAGCTTCATGAATGGGATAAAGTGTCCACTTCAGTATTTGAGCTTCATAATTGGGATTGATTTACCTTCTTCAACTATGTGGGGGAAGAAGTGTCTTGATTCTTTCTGGTATGCATAACTTGAACTCTCAGGGGGAAGAAAAATTCAGAAGAATTATTCAAGCGTGAGAAGAAAAGTTGTTGATCTACTTGGTGTGCCCCAAACTTTCAATTCCTCTTAGCAATGTTATCATGTTATATGATGGGATTTGCTTGTTAGATTCCGCTGTGCGCTTAATTATTCTATGCTTTATTGAAAGCTTTGAAGTTGCTTATGAGGATTGTCGATTTAGGGGGAAGCTAATTAAAAGGCTTCTACATCAAGTTTATGTGGCATGAATTTGGGGGAAGCTAATTCAGAAGCTTCTCCTTAACCAGAAGTGTATGGGTTACTTTATCTCGTGCCGTTACAGTATTTCTTCTACAAGTTACTTTAAAGATGAGTCGTTTTGAAGACGAAGACCTCAGAAGACTTCATCAGCATTGGATGCTTCATGAAAGCTCTTGTTCTTAATCATTTTGTACTTGTTAGGAAGAATATTGTAAGGAATTCTACACGTCGTCCCATGGGGGAAGATTGTTGGAAACTCACTTTATGTGACGACATTAAAGAATTCCCATTAGTTATCATAGTCACACACATTTAGACTAGACTAGGTTCGTTGTAAAGTTTAGGTTGTGTGTGTGACTATATATACCCCTCCTTAGCTTCCAAGGAGGGGTGTTGATTGTCATTTGTTCATTTTCTAATACATTTACTTTTCACATTCAACCTCTCCTCTCTCTCTCTAAGCCAACAATGGCTTCCACCACCATCTACCACCACATTAGACCACCGGATCCGATTTAGCATTTCTACAGAGACTATCACTAGAGGTGCTTAAATAAGGCTAAGCACGACCGTTTTTACGAGTTATATAGTAACCCGACTTCCCACATGGAAGTATTTCAACCGTTAGGTCAAATTAAGATTCTAGTGCATAAATTATCTAGTAGTCATTCTCAAGTTAGACAAAATGTTATTCCTAAATTTGTCTAATGAAGTGTAGCAAGGATGAAAAGTGTATGCCGACACAATGCACAACCTAATGAGGGTAAAGAATGCACCATTGCATATCTTGTCAAACAAGTCTAGTTAAGGTTATTTACCTTAATAGAACTTGAGGCCAATAACTTTGAAGTGTAAAAACAATGTTTACACAAAATAAAGGAACACTTTTGATTGGTCTTTTGGAAATGACACATTTACAAATTGCATTGCTGTAAATTACTTGAGTATTTCGGATGAAACATCCAACTTGTCAAACCCACTCCATTGTGCATTATAAGCAATTATTAAACAAAATATGTCTAATAATTTGAACAAATAGATTCAATATTCAATCATCATCACAAGTGTGAGTTATGATCCGATGTATATTATTAATAAACCATATTTATGTATACACTAAAAAACATGTCAATTAGATTCGATAATTATACCAATCATAGTTTGAATAATGAATCGATATTTAATCGAAATCTTTCTTGATTCCCACAAACACTCCTTTAAGAGAAAATAGCTAAGATTTTCAAAGGGTGTTTCATGTTTTATAGTGAGACATTAATCTACTTGAACTAATAACACAATGATCGAGTAATACGACCCACATCAATAGATTTGACAAGCTCGCAAAGCTTTCAAACCTAAAAGTGTTAAAGAACATGCCAAGGTATACAAAATGTTTATGTAACAATTGTATACCAAGAGATGTTAATCCTATATGCAATGCACACATAAGTAGACAACTAAGTAACACTACTACCAATATTAATGATCAATTAAGAATGTTCGAAGACAAAAGAAAAACACAAAGCATTCGTCTTTGTTTTGAGTGTTAGATACACCAAAATATACATAGCTTGATTTTATTTGAAAATAGTTTTCGACCCATTTCAAAATTTAATTAAGTTCAACACTTTATAAATATATCAATATACAAAGATATATCAACAAGAGATGTCCAACTTAATATAAAAGAGTAATACACAAGTTTTACGACAAACCGAGACTCAATACTTTGGACAAAGTATAAAACTTAGAAACATCCAAAATTCAAAATTTTAATAAAGGTTTGGAAGCATTTTTAATAGAAAGGAAATTCAATTACGCTCGAAATGACGGGTGGCACAACTTCTACGGACTTACGGTTGATTTTATATGTTTTTTCAAAGTTTACAACAATCTGTGTCGGACTGACTGCGGTTCCTTACTGATAAGGAACCGCGGGGAATAGTTAAAGAACCGCGATCAGTAGGAAAAAATTGAGTTTTTGGGCAAAATCATTTGGTAACATTTTGGAAGGACTTAGGACTCTAAAAAATCGTTTTAGACACATAGGACTCGTATTTTAGAGTTAATTATGACATAAAATATTTGTATACTTCCAAACATGAAAAGATCTGTTATCAAGCTATTATACGAAGTTTATTTAACACCAAAACTTATACGAATGAAAAAACAAAACACATTTCATAAGTAATCACTCTTCATGAACAATTTGATACAAAGATCGTCTCTATTTTTAAAAACCGTTTTCATTTTTTAAAAACCATTTGTTTTGAAAAAGAGAGCAAATATCGATCCAAGCTTTAAAGTACAATATACTTCAAAGATCTTGAAGAACCACGCTCTGTTACCAATTGTAGAAACTAGAAGGGGCGGGGGGGGGGGGGGGGGGGGTTGAATAGTTTGTAGTTACTTTTTCAAAACATTTCGCATAACTCACTGTGCGCGGTTCTTTAAACATGTCCGCGGTTCGTTATCACCAAAGAACCGCGTGTCCCTTTAAGGAACCGCCGACATTGAACTAGGTTATTTATTACATGTTAAGCTTTAACAATCCTTGGTATCAAATTCTCGATCAAGCTTGACTAGATATGAGATGTGTTTGATTGAAAGATAAATACAACAAGTAAGAAAACACACAAACACATCAAATCAAGAATACGTAAAGCAATAGTCTAAACACTAAGCACACACGTACTAGGCATAAGCTTTTCCGCAACTAAGATGTTTAGACTAAGTGATGTACACTTGATCATAATCTAACCATGAAGCACACATGTACTAAGCCTTAACTTTTCCGTAACTTAGATGTTTAGATTATGAGATGCACACAACATACAACAACAAATAAATGTATCAATAAGAGTAAGGACATAAATGTAAAAGAAAGTACCGACACGATGATTTATAGTGGTTCGATCATGAAGCTCCTCTTCGCCCTACTCCACTCCTCGAGTACACCTTACTCGAGAGTTACTTCACTAGTCAACAAACTTCTTAAGGTAGAGAAACCATACACAACGTTGCTTATCCAATTTACGACTCTAAGCTAAAAGTTGAGTCCTAATCTTAGGTAGGACCAATCTACACAACTTCGCCTACTTCACCATTTTCTGACACAAGGCTAGATGTCGATTCCTAATCTTAGGCAGGACCAATCTACACACAACTTACATAACTTCAAAATTGACACACCAATTTGGATCTACACAACTACACAACTCTTCAGAACTACACAACTACCCAACTATTCAAAACTACATAACTACACCACTCTTCACAACTACACACCTACACAACTCTTCACCCTAGTTATGTTTTATGGCCCAACATAACAAACCTTGTGTTTTATGGCATAAACACATAAACCATATAGATCTAAGTACTCACCACTTAGATCTATGACTCTAACACTATATCCAAGTATTAACAAACTTGGATCTACACAACTAACACCTAATCCAAGGATACCCATCACTTGGATCTTCTACCCTTACAAACACATCCAAGTGAATCCAACACTTGGTTCTTCTACATATACATAGTAGGAAAACAATGACTTGATCAAGAATAAGAGATCTTCATCATGTTATGAACCCAACACTTCATGGTAATGAAAGTGTTCTTCTCTCTGCACTTAGGAGGATGAGAGGATGGAGGATAAAATCACATCTTAAACAAGATTAATCAAAACTAACTAATCAAGGAGTTCAAAGATGTGTTTGAAGAAACTGTGCAAAAAGGGTTGAAAGAAAAGCTGGAAATGATCCACTATTTATAGGGCAAGAGTACAACGGTCAAAAACACCCGCGGTTCCTTATCAATAAGGAACCTCCTCCTGTTGTTCCTTATCAATAAGAAACCTCCGACTTGGAGACCGTGCATTTTTGTCCTTTAGTGGGGATGTGCCATCTGGCGTAGTTTATACCCTCAAAGGATATTCCTTTGGCATATGGAATATGCCAAATTCAAATTTCCATTTTCTTTTTAATAAAACATTGTTTTAAAAAAAAAGTTTATTAAAATCTTTTGTCACATTTGATTAAATGTTAGTTTTAAGAAAATATTAATCCTTGATCACTTAGTTAGGTTAATGACATGTTTATTCATACCTTGAGTGATTCATGCTGAATGTGATCTTGGAGGTGTCGAGAGAAGTATACAAATGTATTCTTGAGTGATTACGAGAACCTTAACATTTTACATAATGTATTACGAGTTATACGTTTGTCATCAACAAAACACAAAGAGATTATATCGACAAAACATTTTAATGTTTGCACTAACAAGCTACTTTACCCGGTGGGGGAAAATCAATCCATCCTCATCAATTACAGACCAACAAGCAGAGAAGTGTACAGTGTTGGGAATAAAAATAGCTAAGCCACTTGGCCACTGACAAAGGGATTTTGGACGTAGACAAGAGCAAATAAGGCACTGACAGAATGAACATTGACAAGACATATCAAGGCGCTGACAAAGGAAATCCCAGTCACAAGATGAATACTTAGTCAACACGTTTTGTATGTTTAGGAACGCTATTTTCAATATTGTATTTTCTATATTTATCTTTTCCTAGAATAGTTGATTAGTAGAATACTGTTCAAGACTCCTTATGTTATAAAAGGAGGTCTTAGGGTTCATTGTTGATATACGTTTTCACACTTTCATTGTACGCATTCGATTATCAATAAAGTGAAAGTTTGGTATACATTGTGTTTTGCTTTGTTCTTTGTTCTAAGTGTTAATTCCGCATAACTTTTAGATTGTCATAAACACAAAGTTTCTCTACGTGTTATACTTGATTCAATCTCGTTAACATAAAGTTAAATCAATCTAAGTTTACGATCAACAATTAGTATCAGAGCCTCATGGATCTCGATGTTAGGATCGATAAGGTGTTCGTTCGTGGTGAAAAAGAAGAAAAACTCGTCTACGGTTTTATGGTCGGATCTTACTGCGCAGCCGTTTTCAAACAGCGATATTTCATTCGTTAACCGTTGGATAATCATGAAATTCGTGTTGTAGGTTCTCGACACATGTGTCTAGGATCTCACCGGAGCGATCGTCGATTTGATCATTTATGAGTGAGTTATTTATCGTCAAATTTGGCTGCAGAAAAAGGTTTTGAATTTTCTGTTTTTGTTTTTATTGAATAAAGATTTAGGGTTTCTTCCCCTAAGCCTAGATCGATTTTCAAAACAGAAAATTGATGTTGTTGTGATATATATGATTGGTTTGTTGCTGAGTTCATGATGTTTGTGTCCAAGAAAATTTCAACTCAAGAAACTAAGGTTTTCTTACAAACCCTAGTTCAGACATATGAGAGACTCGTCCAAACCTGTTTATAGTTTTTGTTTGAACATATGGATGCAGCAAGGTGGCGATCGATCACAGTCCTTAAAATTCTTTTAAGGGTTTTTGAAGTTCTTGCTAGGGAATTGACTGTTGCTGGTTCAACAAGTTACTGGATCAGTTATGTTCACAGTTCTGGTTCGTGGTCTTCAAAAGGACAATGGCAGATTTGTGATGTGTACAAGCGTGTTTTTATTATTGAAGTGGTCCCAATGTTACTACTTTGATCCTAAGTTATAACAACTAAACGACGCTTTATCAAAATTTTGTACCGTTGGTTGCAATACAAGCATGGTTGGAAGTACACTGTTGATGCATTCATTGTTCACATGGGAGTGTTTACACAAAGGTACTATCGACAGACATTTGAGGGCAGATCGGGACAAATGGCTTGCTGTGAAGTACCACGTATGGTTTGAATTGATAAGTTTTCAACAAAGGTATCGTTTCTTTAAACGTATTATATGATTATGTGGATACTACTTTTATGGGATAAGAACTATTCGTGGATGAGATTTATGGCTGCTCTGATAAGGTCCAAAAGTAAACGTGGGTTGCTTTAATATATGGCAGTTGTTTGACTGCTATTTTCATGGGATATGCTTATTTTAAAGTCAGTGATCACATGAAGGTTTTTGGTAAACCAAAGTAACCTGAGATCAAGACAAAATTGGTTACTGATGTGAGAATAAAAGTGGTTATCACGTGATTGAAAAGTGTAAAAGAATCACTCGACGTGATCCAAGATTGAAGATAAAAGGTATGTTCAAATTGCTTTGTTGTTATATCACGTGTGTGCTTTGTGGCCCACAAGAATGTTAGTGTTTATTTACAAGACGAAGGAAGTGGGACCTATGTCACAATGATTGTACAACAAGGCTACTGTTCGCTTGTATTGTTTTTGGATTACTCGAGGTAGTCTAACGTGAAGAATAACAATGTTTTTCAAAAGTTTGTTATGATCCATTATGCAAAAGAAAAAGGGTTGCACAAGTGGTCCCTGGAAAAGAAAAGCAAGCGAAAGAGTATGCATTGTTGGTTATTTAAAAGCTCACGTTAAAGTAAAGGACGAATGAGAGAGCAATTCACATGGGATTTACATGTATACAGTAGGTATTTTTAATTGCCACATATGAGAGTTATGTAGCCACTGATGATGTCAGTGGCTAGGTCTAGCCGCTGACAAATATATTTTTAGCCTCTGATATAGTTGTGTTGTCCGATATACTGTTTCTATCCGCTGATCAGTGTTGTCTAATATTGGACAACACACTCTGAAGAGAAATCAGACAAGGAAGGGAAATCGGATAAGGAAGGATTTGCTGTTGTTTGGTATTTTGATTGAGTTTCTGAACACAAAACGAGATGGTTACACACACTAGTATATGGGATCTCAGATTTATTACCAAATATCATTATGATATTAATGGCTCGGATATTATTCTTAAAGAAGTATATGATTAAGAGGAAGAATTTGTATGGTGAATTTGATGTTTCGAAGTAGATTTTCGCGGAGTGTGTTCTATCATATCTTCAAATTTTTTCAGCATTTGAAGGTAACTTGTTGATGATTTAAGTTGTGATAACGGATTTGATAAAAAGGTAGCAAAGGTATGAGATTTTTCTTAAGACGCTTTATGCTCGTATTTGCTATTGTATGTGCCTCACTTTGTCAGCGTGAGGATTCTTTTTGTCAACAGACTACTCATTATAGCCGTGAGTTATAAAGTCTACTCAATATAGCCCTGAGTTTTAGAATCACATGGATAGTACAAGACATAGAACACACATCTGGGCTATTCTACTTCTACATCACGATTATTGCCTTTATTTTTCTTCAAGATCATTACATAGAGCCTATATATGGAGAGTCTTCAAGATTCCATACTTTCAGCCGTTCTCTATTGAAGTGTCAAAAAGGGGAAGAGGTGTTATACTTAGGGGGAAGCTTCTTGGAGATCGTGTATCACATACAAAGGATTCATGCTTAAGGGGAAGTGTTTTGACATCATCAACTAGGGGAAGATTGTTTGGGCAAAAATATGAGTTGATGAGTCAAAACACAAACACATGGACTAATTCTACCAATGATGAATTCTTCAAGCCAGTGGACAAAATATGAAATAATAATTCAGAATATATTCATAATATTTAAAAAGATTTAGTCAAATTTATCCTTTGGAACTATTTCTGGCAAAGTCATTCTTATCACTAACAACTTAAGGTTTGAAGAAGTCTTCCTGGTAAAAGAACTTGAATATAACTTGTTTATTGTGTCACAAGTTTGTGACAACAAAAATAAAGTTCTTTTTACTAACACAGAATGCTTGGTGTTGAGTAAAGATTTTATTATTCTTGCTGATAAGTTCATTGAATTTAGAACACCTAGACATAAGGACATTTATAATGTCAATCTACAAGGGATTAAAATGAGTAATAACTTGTCATGTCTTTATGCTAAAGCTTTAGCAGATGAGAGTGACTTATGGCACAGAAGGTTAGGGCACATTAACTTTAAGAACATGAATAGACTTCTAAGGCATGATCTTGTTAGATGATTTATTTCAAAGGCATTCCACAATGATCATAGCATGTCTTAAGGGCAAACAACACAAGGCCTCATTTAAGTCTAAGAGTGTACGTTCTAGTTCAAAACCCCTTCACTTACTTCACATGGACTCATTTGGACCCACTAATATTGAGAGTTTAAATGGTAAATCTTATTGTCTTGTGGTCACTAATGACTATTCTAGGTTTACATGGACTTTCTTTTTAGCCAAGAAGAGTGATACTGCCAAAACTTTGATTAATTTCATTAATCAAATGGAAAAGAAATCAGGGTTTGTAGTTAACATTCTTAGAAGTGATAATGGTGGTGAGTTTAGAAATGACCTTTTAGATGCATTCTGTGTTGATAAGGGGATTACTATGGATTTTAGCATAGATAGAACTCCACAGCAAAATGGTGTAGATGAGAGGAGAAATAGAACTCTTATTGAAGCAACTAGGACCATGTTGGCAGATCCTAAGTTACCCATTGCTTTTTGTACTGAGGTTGTGAATACAACATGCTATGTTCAGAATAGAGCCTTGGTCAACAAAACTCACAATAAGACCCCCTATGAGCTATTTTGGAATAGAAAACCTAATATAGATTTTCTTAGACCCTTTGGATGTCATGTAGTAATTCTAAATACTAGTGATAACCTAGGTAAGTTTAATTCAAAAAGTGATGAGGGATATTTTGTGGTTTATTCTATGAACAACAGAGGGTATAGGGTTTACCACAAAAGGGATAAGGTCATATCTGAAAACGTGCATGTTGACTTTTTGGAGAGTAAACCTAGTGATCCTGAAAATAGACCAGATTGGTTGTTTGACTTAGAGCCATTGTCTAGATCCCTGAATTTTTTGCCTGTTACTAATCTAAATGTCTTGGAGAACTCTCTAAAGATTGTGGAAGTATCTATTATTGATAATGTAGGTACACATGCTACAAAGGTGACAAGATCAAAAGAAAATGAACTCACTCCCAAATTTTCCATTCTGGACATACCCATTTGGAGTGAAGAATTCATTAAGGCATCTGCTTCTGAAAGAGAAGTGGAGAGAAAGCAACAAGAAGAGCAAGTCAGTAAAAGTAGTTAAGCCACTGACACACCGGATCCAGCCGCTGACAGCTTGCTTTCATCCGCTGACAAGGAAGTGCTGGAACTTATTGATGATTCTAAGCCCAATGAAGGTGTTAGCGTTATCAATCCGAACGCTGAGAATATGTCTCCTAGTTCAAGTGGGTATGGAAGTCATGATGATGGGGACAATGGTACCTTGGTGTCTACTGTTCATGACAACACATTATTTGGGGGAGGAATTGTTACCAAAGTGTCCAAAATTCATCCTCCTATCCAAAACATTGGTCCCATCAATTCACCAGTTCAAACAATAAGAAAGAAGAATCCTAAAGGAGGATTTATTGCCAACATTCACAAAAAGGAAGATACCCCTTTAGTACAAGAATGTTTATTTGCTTGCTTTCTATCACATAATGAGCCCAAGAAGATTTTTGATGCACTTAAAGAACCAAGCTGGGTTGAAGCAATGCAAGATGAGCTTCATCAGTTTGCAATACAGGATGTTTGGGAGCTTGTCGATTGTCCCAAGCATGTGAGACCAATTGGAGCACGTTAGGTTTTAAGGAACAAGAGAGATGAGAGAGGTATTGTGATCAGAAACAAGGCAAGACTGGTTGCTCAAGGTTATACACAAGAAGAAGGTATTGATTATGAAGAGGTTTTTGCACCTGTTGCTAGAATTGAAGCAATAAGGATTTTCCTAGCCTATGCTTCCTGCATGGGTTTCACAGTATACTAGATGGATGTCAAGAGTGCTTTCTTGTATGGAACAATTCAAGAGGAAGTGTATGTTATGCAACCTCCTGGTTTTGAAGATTCAAAGCATCCAGACAAAGTGTATAGAGTTAAAAAGGAAATGTATGCCTTCATCAAGCCCCTAGAGCATGGTATGGTACTTTATCCACTTACCTTGTGGAAAATGGCTTCAAGAGGGGAACCGTAGACCAAACACTCTTTACCATGCAGAATGGGAATGATTTTCTGCTTGTCCAGGTCTATGTTCATGATATCATCTTTGGATCAACAAATCCAAAGATGAGTGAAGAATTTTACAAGCTTATGACTGACAAATTTAAATGAGTGCTATAGGAGAGATGAACTTCTCTCTTGGTCTACAAGTTCAACACAAAGAAGATGGTATCTTCATCTCTCAAGACAAGTATGTGGATGAAATTGTTGATCCCAAACTTAGATCGGATTAGCTTTTTGTTAACAAGATTGAATTAAGTATAACACGTAAAACCAAGCAAAACAATGTTACCCAAACTTTCACTTTTATTGATGATGAAACTTGCGTACAAATGAAAGTGTAAACTTGTAAAAACTTATATCGAACTATGAACCCTACGACCTCCTTTTATAACACAGGGAGTCGTGTACAAAGGTCTACCTATATATTATTCTAGGTAAAGATAAGCATAGTAAAAACTTATATCGAACTATGAACCCTACGACCTCCTTTCATCTGTCAGCACCTCTTTTACTCTTGTCAACGTCCAAGTTCTTCTTGTCAGCGTCCCACTGACAGTTAATTTTATTCCCAACAATCCTCCCCTAAACTTGATATCTACTATAGTAATCAAGTTTCTGAGTAAAAACTAAGTACAAGGAGCATTCTTACAAATACAAACTAATTTTCAATTTGAGAATAAATAAATCTAACAAAATCCTTACTAACATCACTGGTATAGTCAACCTCTAACTGTGTGGATACCATCATCTTCAAAACATCTTGAGACATAGGAAATGCAACATCAACCAAAAGATAATCTGCAAACTTGGAATTACTAAGATAGTATACACCAGCAGCTGAAAACAACCGCCACTTCAAACCATTGAGATCATCCAGATCCAACCATATTGGATCTGCTTCATCTGCATCTTAAAAGTCAACCTGCATCTTTAACTCCTTAAGCTTCTCCTTACCCAGTTCATCCTCACCATACTCCAATTTTTCTAGCTCTTCAATTACCGTCACACTAGAACTAGAGCGCTCATCATCACTTACATCTTTATTTCTATCAGACTCTAAAGAAGTCACAATCTGTAACTCAATGGCAGTCTTAGCAGGCTTGATTCCTTTCATGCTCATGAAGTTGTGACGCTAAAACAGTCAAAATGTACCTATGCTGCATCCTTGGGTACATGTCCTTCTACCATAACTCCTTTACCTTTATCCAAGGCTCCAATTGCTGGTAAAGTTGTTGACGGTACCTGTGTAGAAGCATCTTTTATAAGGGTTGATGGTTGGGATACACCAGTCATACTTGTAAGTCTGTCAGCGTCTGATTTGTTCACGCCAGCATTCAAAACTTGAGTGCCAGTGGCTGACTCTGTAACTTGCCTCATCATATCCACAAAAGATTGCTGCTTAGGAGTAATTAGAGAAGTATCAAAACATGGCTTCTCCTTCAAACCAGTTAGCACTTCAACTATCTCCACATCCTTGTTTCCAAAAAACCACCTTCTTGTGAGCCCTTGTCACTCAAATTCACTAGCTCAGTAGGTGCATCCTCCTCCCCTTTGTAAGAATCATCCCCTGAAGAAAGGAATCTAAACTGCCTTTGCCTAGTATGAGCAGCCTTCAAAGTAACCAACCTCTCCCTCAAAGATTCGAGTTCAAGGCCTTGAGATGTGAGAATCTGTATAAGATCTGCATTTTGATTTTGCAAGCGTATGTAGATCGCCGTCAATTCCATAGCTGATAAAGGTTCCATTCTGCCCTCCTCCATCATTGGGATGTGACCCCCCAAAAGAGATTCATTGGGCATGGGTGTGGTCTGAATGATGTTGGGACTGTCTTGACCTGCTCCTAAGCTAGTGCTAATAGTCCCAGCCCCACCCATGTCACCAACCACACTTGTGGTGGTCGTTCCCTCTGCTACATGGCTAGGACCACTAGAGGAGAACACTCCAGTAATCCTTTGGTGTTTCTCAAACCTATAGTGTTGTGGTTGTTCAGAGGAAGAAGTGGAATTTGGGTCATTTTAGTGTTGAGGGGAATTGGTGTCAGCGTTTGGGTTGGATGTGTCATCGCCCACATTGTGAATATCAGCGCCTGAGGGTTGAGGGTCAGTATGCATGTGTTGTGGTGATAGAGGTTGTTCTGGAAGATGGTCTAGTTGTGGTTCAGGTTTTGCAGCTGCCTAAATGACAGCTTGCATGGCTAGGGTGAGTGGATGGTCTCGAAATGGAGGGGTATTCATATTACCAAAAACAGTTTTCTTTTGAGTAGGGACCTCATAAAAGTGGTCATGATCCGTACGACAATATTGTTGTGCATCAAAAATCATTTGTAAAAACCTTGGGTAAGAAAGAGTCATCCTGTTACCCTTGTTGTGACACATGCCATCAAAAATCATCTTAGAAAAATTATATTTTTGCCCATTTGCAATGCAAACAAGAGTACAACCGATGGATCGATTGATTTCATTTAAAGACGATCATTTAGGACTCAAACATTGTAGGATGAAATGTATCAGGTACTTCAAGGCTGGGGGAAATTGTTGTTTAGTATATTTGTTTATATGCCCAACTGGGGGAAATTCATAACCCAAGCCTTGAAGCCCTAACTCTAGCTCTGCTAGAGGAAGGGTTGTTATACCATCAGCATCGTCAAGATGTAAAGCTTGACGAACTAAAGATTCAGTAACAACCCATCTAGCCCTATGAACAGTGCCAACTAATGTAATCACTCCATCAATTGTTTCAGAACGTACAGAGTTCCAAAACTGCTTGATGTGTGTGATAGGGACACGTGGAGTATGTGAAAAAGCATACCTTAGAGGAGACGCCATCAAATACCCAATCGTCTCTGTGTCTTGGGGGTGAAAAGTATTATCTTCAACCATATAAGCCACCATATTGTGTTAGCTTCTGAACCCCAATTCGACGTTAGCAGGTTTAAACTTTGGTGCCATTATGAATGATTTGTGAAAAATGTAAGATGATAACAATGGAGGTATGAAGGTTTGAGAATTTTAGCAGACAAGAATAATAGTTACCATGTTTGAAAGAAATGAGCCTAATTTATAGGAGAGGTATGAGCACACGATTGGTTGAAAAAGAAGGCAGTTATAGTAAAAAATTAATGATAACATACGTGAAAATATATAACTTATCTCCTTCATTAATAAAAGATACCAACTCTCTAAAATTACGACCCAAATTTTCGTCAAAAATAACAACTGGGTAGGACCCAGTGTTTTTCAACGGTCAAAAATTAAATATCAGCGTGTGACGGCTATATTCTTGTCATCTTGTAAATTTTGCCATGTCAGCATTGAAAATGGTCTTATCAGTGTTGGAAGGAAACTATGTCAGCGGCCAAAAATAAAAATTAGAAAAAATAAAAGACCTTAACAAAGAAGTTTACCCTAGTGAAGATAACTCTTACACTAAAAATGACTAAAGGGTGGCAAGCATTGTCCAATCATGCACACTTGCATAAGCAAGATAGACATAATTGTCCTCAAGTGTCCCTTGCTAACCAAAGTTCTTAACAGTGAAGAAATCTCATATAAACTCTTTGTAACTTCCCAGGTAAGCCCAATTAAAATTTACACCAAGTCTCCCAACCGACCAATCCCAATTCTAGGCCAAAAAGTCTTGGCAACATGGACAGTATATCAATTTTGCATGCTAGAGTGCCTCAAGAACTAGAAATTACAATTCTTACTCACCTGTGGACACAATCTAGTACTGTGATAAGAGTATTCTAAGAATACCCAAAATCCTAAAGGTTTCCTAAACGTCCCCTTAAACTATAATATACACAGTTGCAAAATAATAAGTATATGATAAATACTTATTTCAAGATAGGAATGTAGACATTCCAACCATCATAAATAAACTTTTGATACATTCCTTGTAAGCTCCAAAGATCCATAAGCAACTCTGTATCCAATTGTGCAATGCTCATAATGCCTGCATGATAATATGAAAAACCACAAAACTAACATGTTGTTGTCAGTGGCCATTTTTACACTGGTCAGCGTCAAAATAACCTCTGTCAACGTTAGAAAATTAAAGTGGAAAATTGATGTGTCGTGGAATGTATGTATTAATTAGATACGTTATAGGGTAAAATAGAAAATTACCTTTAGGAAAAAGTAATAGACTAAAATTACCAAAGACGGATTTAATAAAACACGTTGATGAACCAAATTCGTTGTACACGAAGAATGAGTGAATTTGAGACGTTTTGTTTCGATTTGGACAATTGATTTGAATTCGATTTCGGTTTTAAAACTAAAATTACTCCTACAAATTTAAAACTAATTTAATCCTAAAGTGCATGAATCGTTCCCCATTTAATTAAAAAACAATTATTTAAAAATTAAAGCTATTTAAAATTTAAACTATCAATTTAATACCAATTAAAATTTAATCTGTTTGATAAAAAACACTTTTACAATATTTTAAAGATCTATTTAAACTAACTTAAAAATTATTTTAAATCTAAAATTTAATTAAATCTTTTAAAAAGTAAATTTCTATTTATAAAACTATTTTTATTTTAAGCTAATTTAATTAGAATCTAATTATTTTAAAAACTAATTTTTAACAACTAATTTAATTTCTAAAACTAATAAAACATTTTTTTTAACTTATTAAAACTAATTTTACAAAACTAATATTTAAATTTACTTAAATGAAAACTTGTATTTAATCTATTTAAAAAAAATCTGACAGGCTACAAACCTACTATATTAAATAACTGAAGGGATATTATAACAAAAACATAATACTAGAGCAAGTGGAAAACACGTTAGTTGTTCAACCATGAGGTCATGGGTTCAAGTCCCGTGAGGGGCACATTTTTTGTGATTTATTTTTGACAAAGTAAAGAAAAATTGACGTCACAGGGGTGACTATATGATGAAATTTTTGTGACTGATAAGTATACCAGTTTGAGATTTAACAGACTAAATAAATCTGTTAATATTGTTATTCAGCAATCCACCAATTTAGCAGAATAAAAAACAAGCAGTACATCCGAAATTAACCCATAACACATATCAGCAGACCGAATCTAGACTAGTTAACAAATTCAAATCCTCAACAACAGATTTAAACTAATTAACAGCATCTTAACACTAACCAGTATATAACAATAACAAACGTTACAAATTATCAGCAATCTAAATAAACAAGAACTCTCATCAGACTAAAAGGAAGATCAGACAAAAAGCATTAGTCAAACTAGTCCAAGCAGACTATTAAAATCAAACTAAATCAGCTACTAATACCACAATTCAGTATCAAACAAGGATTTATAGCAGACTAATCAGCAATACGAGTGCTACAGCAATCAAATCCATAACTCTTAGTATCTTAAAAACATTCAGCAAGCATACAAAACGTCACAGTAAAAAAATGAACCAATAAAAATCAGGTTCAACTTCATACTTCATCAATTCCAATAGTAAATAAAATCAGTTCTAACACTATGATATATTACCAAAACTTAACTACCTAAAATGAGAAATTCCTTATATCTATTGATAACTCAGATTATCTCCATACCTAATTTTACAAGCAAGTTTGACAAAAATTGAAACCAAAATTCAGTAACAGGCAATAATGGATAGACATAATAATCTCATAGCTGCTATAACAGTTCCTCATCCATAAATAATCATAAGCTCAATCCAAAACATCTTAGCAGATTAAAAAGCTAAAACAAATCCATTAAACTTTAAACAAATTAAATTCTAAACCAAAATTTCAGATTAAATCAGATTAAACTAAACATTTAAAAACTTAAAAAGTAAAAATGAGCTTAACCCTTAATTGGAGAAACCCGTTGATGAAGTAGTGCGGCGCTGAACCGACTATTCAAACTCGACCCAAAACCACCATCAAAATATAACATCTCGCACCAAAACACCACCAAAATATCTCGAACCATAATTAATCTCGAACTAGCAGTATCTTATTGTTATGTTTATCAGTGGGATAAACAAATTCCCTTATTATTCTTTATCATTCACAACAGCTATAAACTAAACTGATATGAATGATACTACACTTATAATGATAATAATAGATAATAATTTCAAGAATATTTTGTTGGGTCAAAAAGTTGATGTGGCAGAAACTCAAAAAACAAAGAAAACATGAAGATTTTGTCTAAGCGTTGTCAAGAGCAATTTAGGCGTTGACAAGAACAAATCCAGCGTTGTTGGCTCAAGAGTTGTCATGTACAATCTAAGCATTGTTACATGCAATTCAAGCATTGACAAAACGTAGACAAAGAAGCTTATGGAAGCTTCTATTTAGATAAACATGCAAAGATATTCTGCATAAGTTTATTTAAATAGAAGATTTACATGTTTATTTAGTCTTATCTCTTGTAAACCCAAATCCTTACACTATAAAAGTAACCAAGGGTCTTAGGTTTTATTCATACTTTCATTCACAATGTAAACCTAAAGCGTGTGTCGACTAGACGTGGGATTTAATGTATACACGTCTAGTGATTGTTTGTTATTAATATAATGAACAATCCAATTGTGTTTTAATTCATGTTATTCGTGCCTAAACACCTTGTTAATGTGTCATGTTCTAATTCCGCTTTGATTGTATAATCATATGAACATGGTGCATTCCTAGTTGCTTAAAAGATCCGGAAACCAAGGTTTCCACAATTGGTATCAGAGCCTCGTGGCTCGTGATGCTAGGACCAACAAGGTGTTCGTGTATGGTGAAAAGAAGAAAAATCCGTCTATGGTTTTTCTGGACGTTTTTGTGTGCGCAGCAGTATTCAGAAGGTCATAACTTTTGATTGAACCGTTGGATCGTCACGAAATTTTATATGTGTGTTCTACAAACATATATCTAAACATCCACCAGAGGGATTGTTGAGTTTTATCCCCAGGAAAAAGTTATTAGGCGTCAAATTTGGCTGATGAGTGATTTTCAGATTTCTTGTTTACATAAAATCATGTTTTAGGGTTTTTCTCGAAACCCTAGATCAATTCAAAAAAAGAAGAGATGATTTGCAGCAGAGATGAGTAATATTTTGCAGCAAGAAAAGGGTTTTCAGTTTTCTACAAAACCCTAGATTCATTAGTCGATGCTGTGAATTATACAAGATTTGGATTTAGGGTTTGAAACCCTAGAAATGATGCAGTCACTATTCAAGGAGAAAAAGGAACGTGTTTTCACAGCAGAAGAAAAAGGCAGAAAAGTAATGGACGTGATTTGCTGTAAGAAAAGGCTGTCAAGTTATGATGGTTAACGTGGGGTTACAGTTCACGTTTAGATGGCTGTTGGAAGCTTTGTGCCCAGTACGAGTATTATTAATATGGGCCCCTGACTGGCAGCAAAGTCCTAAGAAGAAGAATCAAAGACACGTGATCCTTAATTGCTATTGGTTAAGTCAGAATGGGATGGACGTGAGTAGTTGCTTTCTTTTGATATTCAGTGATCCCAATATATTGACTTTATGTGTCACGTGATGGATATGAATGGTGGGATGGATCGATCAAAAGTAAAGAAAAGGTCCACTTGATATATTGAAAAATGAAGAAAAGCTTCAGTCTATGTTCACACGATTCTAACTTTCTAATTGGTGGAGAAAGTGTGTTCACACGGTTACAAAACTGTGATTGGATGGAAGTAACAGTGATTGAAAAATGTCACGTTGATATCAACAGAGAATAGATATCTCCGAATTTATTAGACAATATTCTTTTTCCTGATTTTTAGGGCACAACTTATTTAGTGCAATATTTATGGAGTAAACAGGGAATGATACGTTGACTAAATGAAGAAGTGGTTATTATTCTTAAAGATTTTATTCAAGACATGTTGGTTTAAACGTTGGGATAAAGATAAGTGGGACGCTGATGTTAGCAAATTAAACGCTGACATGTTTAAAACTTAGACGCTGACGTTTGTAATTTTGACGCTGACAAGAGAATAAGTCAACGCTGACAGGTTGACAGTGTTGTCCGATATATGTTAATCCAAGCGCTGATAGGTATTGTCCGATATTGGACAATACATCTGACCAAGATATTGGATACTGAAGGATATTGGATAACACAGGGATTGCTGCTGTTTGAGAAAATTGGTACGTTTTAAGCACACAAAAAGGAGGAAATTACACACGAAGGTACATGGAATCTCCGTTATAATTTAGAATATCATGTTGATATTTATGGCTCGGATATTTTTAAAAGGAATTAATGATCTTAATGCGAGTTGGAAACTATTCGTGGGAATTTGATGGATATTTAAAGTATGAAATCGGGTTAGCCTTGTAAAAGAGTTATCCGTAAGTAACTTTTACATATGATATATTATTTCATAAAGATTCGTCATGAAGAAGTGTTAGCTTAAGGGGAAGAATTCTTATGGTAAGTTTGATGATTGAAGATTTTCGCGAGTTTGTGTTTTATCATATTGTTAAGTTGTGGACGACAGCCATTGACTTAACAATAACTTGTTCGTGCTTTACATGGTTGGTGATGAAGACTTGTCATAACACTTGAAGGAGTTACATTATCGTGCTCAGTGTCTCACATAGGATGAGAATATTGACAAGGGATCGAGGTCTACTTATACTTGGTCTGATATAAGTACTTTATCACGTGGATAGTACAAGACATGGAACACAAGGTTGGGTTATTCTACTTCTACATCAAAAATATTATATTAATTGTTCTTCAAGATCATTATATAGAGCTACATTTGGAGAATCTTCAAAGATTGCATACATTGTTTACTTTCCTGTTGATGTGACAAAAAGGGGAAGAAATACATGCTACACTTGAGGGGAAGCTATTTGAAGATCATGTACAACTTACAAGAGATACACATAGAGTCTTGCCACCATCAACTAGGGGAAGATTGTTGGGTCAAAAAGTTGATGTGGCAGAAACTCAAAAAACGAAGAAAACATGAAGATTTTGTCTAAGCGTTGTCAAGAGCAAATTAGGCGTTGACAAGAACAAATCCAGCGTTGTTGGCTCAAGAGTTGTCATGTACAATCTAAGCATTGTTACATGCAATTCAAGCATTGACAAAACGTAGACAAAGAAGCTTATGGAAGCTTCTATTTAGATAAACATGCAAAGATGTTCTGCATAAGTTTATTTAAATAGAAGATTTACATGTTTATTTAGTCTTATCTCTTGTAAACCCTAATCCTTACACTATAAAAGGAACCAAGGGTCTTAGGTTTTATTCATACTTTCATTCACAATGTAAACCTAAAGCGTGTGTCGACTAGACGTGGGATTCAATGTATACACGTCTAGTGATTGTTTGTTATTAATATAATGAACAATCCAATTGTGTTTTAATTCATGTTATTCGTGCCTAAACACCTTGTTAATGTGTCATGTTCTAATTCCGCTTTGATTGTATAATCGTATGAACATGGTGCATTCCTAGTTGCTTAAAAGATCCGGAAACCAAGGTTTCCACATATTTTATAAAATAACTAACGTAGATAAAAATTGATGAAGCTGAGAATCGAAATTTTATTACTTCAATTAAAACATTACAAACTTTATAAAAGGAAAAATTACAATTTCTAACTATAACTGAACATTATAACAGTACAAGAAGAAAAGGGATACATTACTCAATAAAAATGAGGGTTTATATAGGCGAGTTCTAGGGTTGGGGGTGAGGGAATTGTTGAAGAAAACTTGATCTTAACCCTTCAATCAGCATCTCTATCTTTCTCTTTCCATCTTGTTTTGATCCAAAGGTTGAAACGCACCCATCCTCACACGGATTGCCAGGCTGGCACATCTGTGTTTCTTTTGTGCTTACTCTTTGCTGAGATGGCAAGCCCTGATTGGAGGATGGTGAGGAGTGATGTGTTCCATCCAATCAGGTGATAGATGGGAGACACGTCACTTGATTATTCCCCATCTGCTTTGATCCGAAATTCTTGTCAATTAATTAAGGTGTGTGTATATACACGCGCCCTTAATTAAAAAGCCCCAAATTTGGTTGATAAACTAGGGTTTTATTTAGGTGGTGAGAAGGTAATAAGTGTGAAAACACTTATCTTTTTACCACTTATTTCCAATAATAACAAGATCAAAACGTGTATTTTATGTCGTAAAAGTCGGAATTATGCGTGGTTTGTGTTTTTATAGTGTTTTAGGACCAAAAGATGAAAAAGGAAGAAAACATGGGCTATCACGGGCTTTTATTGAAAAAGACTAAAGACGAAGTCAAAAGATCGAGAATCCAAAAAGAACGGAAGTCCAAGACCTATTCTGAAGATTTATCGAAGAAAAAGTCTAAATACGGAAGTCTAATGAAGTCGAAGAACTCAAGTCAAATTATAGAAGAAAATTATAAGACAAGTTCATTTTATATCGACAAATCCCGAGACGACGTCGAGAAAAACAAAGAAATTAAATCGAGTCGAGACGAGTAGAAAGAAAGAAGAAAGCTTAAGCACTTAATCTCCTAATCTACTATAAATACCCTCCTAATATGTCATTAGGAGGGTGTTAGGTGGTTAGTTTTTTGGGAGTTGTAGTTAATTTTTAGTTTCTAAGTGTGTTTTTAATTTCTCTCTAGTTTTCTTTTCAAGCTTATTGAATCTTTACATTAATCTTGTAATCTTTTGATATTAATCTTTAATCAATTTAGCTTATTCTCTTAATTCTCATTCTACCTTTCTTAATCTTTTGGTGATTTAATTAATTATGTAGTTGATTTCATCTCTTTGATTATGTGATTGATTTATTCATGTGATTGATATTTTAGTTTTGATGTGGTCGATGTTTTGAGCTTATTGTTGTTAATGATTTTCTAGTGTTTGGCTTATTTTTTATTAAGTTGGTTTGATAGATTAATAGATTTCATTATTAGTTGATTTTAAATGTTTTGATTATTTAGTGTTTTGGTAGTTTTTAATATGTGGCTTATTTAGTTCTTCTTAAAATTTATTTGGTTAAAGTTTTGGTTAATTGCTTGTTTGGTTCGTGCTTATTAGTAGCTTATCTCTTAAGTTTTGATGTTACTGATTAACTATATATGTTTTCTTACTTTTTTGGAAAAGGGTTTTATATTCTGAAAACATACCTTTTCTGAAAAAGCCTTTATTCTGAAATTTCCTTTTCTCTGAATTCGTCATTTCTATGAAATTGTCATTTTTCTGAAAACCTTATTATTCCGAAAAATTCCCTTTCTCTGAAAAGTCTTTTTTTCGAAGATTCCATTTTTCTGAAAACTTCATTTATCCGAAAAAACCCTTTTTTTGAAAAGTTCATTATTCCGAAAACCATCATTTTTCTGAAAACCTTGTTATTCCGAAAATCCCTTTTTTCTGAAAACGTGCCTTATTCCGAAAATCCATTTTTCTGAAAACCTTGTTATTCCGAAAACCCATTTTTCTGAAAAGTGTCTTTATTCCGAAAATCCCATTTTTCTGAAAACATGCTTCATTCCGAAAATCCATTTTTCTGAAAACCTTGTTATTCCGAAAACATCCTTTTTTCTGAAAAACCTATTATCTTGTTTTCAGACTTAGTTAATTGTTAGTCTTCTGAATTGTTTCTATTTTTCAAACTTTAATTTTTCCCGCCTTTTTACTTAGCATTGTTTTAACTTGTTTTTTTATCTTAGATTAAATTTTCAAGCTTTCAACGACATTTTTATTTTTAGTTTAAAATAGATAACCAAACCCTTTTATTTTCCACCAAGAACAACTGAGTCGCACTTTCTACTGTTAATCAATTCGAAAAGATTTGGAACGAAATTATTTTATACTTGGTTAAAAACCTTGTATTAAATGGCGACGCTGCCGGCTCTTTTCGTTAAGATTAACGGTTTTAAGTGAGAGACGCGTTGGATTTTGGGATCCGTTCACTTTTGAACGTTATTTTTCTTGCTTAAAAATTTTCAAAAATCCATAAAAATTAAAAATTTTAAAAAATACAAAAAAATAGAAAAACATAAAAAAACCAAAAATATTTCTTGTCTATTTTTCTTTTCTTTTTGTAGGTGTGTATGCGTACTCGTGCTCGTAAGAAGAAAGTAGCTCAAGCCGAAGTCATTACTCCACCTATTGTCACCATGGACAATCAACCAATGATCGAGCTTTTGTAATCGCACGTAGAAGGCAACACCGATGCAATTGTCATACCCGAGATTGGAGCCAACAATTTTGAACTCAAATCCGGCTTCATTCAAATGGTCTCTGCTCAACCTTTCTTATGGCGTTCGCTTGATGATCCTCATGACCATATAAAAAGGTTTCTTCAACTTACCAATACGGTTAAGTACAATGAGGTTTCACAAGAAGTGATTTGCTTGCAACTTTTTCCTTTCTCCTTAGAGGGACAAGCCCGAAATTGGCTTGATAAGGAACCGCCACAAAGTATTCTTACGTGGACCGATTTAGAGACCAAATTCATTAACTATTTTTTCCCACCCTCACGTACTACCGCATTGCGGAATGAAATAATTACATTTGAACAAAAGTACGGTGAGACATTTAGTGAATCTTGGGACCGTTTTAAGGAACTTTTAAGAAAGTGTCCACAACATGGTTTCACAAAAGTACATAAAATTAATACTTTTTACAATGGTTTAAGCATGAATGACCAAGATTCACTAAATAGTGCCTCGGGGGGTAATATTTTGGTTAAGTCTTCTAATGCCGCTTGGGATATTATTGAGAACAAGTGTAGAGTGCAAACCAAGAGTGTTTGGACTAATGTGGCTAGTGCTAGCACTAATGAGAGCGACAAGAGAATTGATAAGCTTACTTCGCTTGTTGAATCACTTGCTCTCCAAACCGCCAACAATGCCAAACAAATCACTGCCCAAGCTAATGCTTTGAGTCAATCATGTGAAATATGCGGGGGATCTCACTCATACACCAATTGTCCTTCGACTCACGACAATCCGGAAAATGTGTATGCCGCCAACGGTAACTTTTCTACAGGAGGCTATCAAGCACGTCCTCAAGGTGACCGCAATTTGCTCAGCTATCACTCAAACAACTTTCTTTCACCACCCAATTTTCCCCCACAAAACCCAAACAACCTCAATCGTAACAATCAAAACCAACCTCGTGCTCCATATCAATATCAAACCCCAAGAACCCCATATCCACCTCAAAGAAACAACCAAGTTTACCAACAACCCGCTTATCAACCACTTGCCTACCATACTCCTCCTCCCAACCAACCCACCGTATTTAATCACGAGGTTGAAACTTACATGAGGACTAATGATGCGATAGTGAAAAATCTTCAGCGGGAAATGGCCAACATGAAAGCAGATATGGTGAAACAAGGGAATGATCTTCGAGCCGATATGGAAACTCTTTGGCAAGTCAAACGAATGACTTAAGGAACATGATGGCTAGTTTCTTCCCAAGTAATCAAGCCTCTTGTTCGGATTCTCTTTCGAGTAACACCGTTGCTAATCCAAGAGGGGAGATGAAAGCAATCACCACTCGTAGTGGAAAAGGTTTAATGGAACACGAGTCTCCTTCTCCGGTTCCTCCACCTTCTATTTCTCCAACACCTCCAACTTCTACTTCTCCAATTCCTCCGCCTTCTACTTCCACCCCTCCACCACCCAAGGATGTGAGTGAGAATTCCATTCCAAAGCCTTCATCTCAACCCAATATACCTTATCCTTCAAGGTTGAGGAAAGAGAAATTGAAGAACAAGGATGATATTCAGGTTTCTAACTTTATTAAAATGTTTAAACAACTGAATTTCAATATCTCCTTTGCTGAGGCTCTCGCTCACATGCCAAAATATGCTAAAATGTTTAAAGATCTTCTCAGTGATAAGGAGAAACTTCTTGATATCGCTCAGACCCAACTTAATGAGAATTGCTCTGCAGTGCTCTTAAGGAAATTACCAACCAAACTTGGTGATCCGGGTCGTTTCTTGATTCCTTGTAACTTTCCCGGGGTAGAGATTTGTATGGCCCTAGCCGATCTAGGTGCTAGTATCAACTTAATGCCTCTAAGCATTTGGAAACAATTATCTCTACCCGAACTAGTCCCCACCCGAATGACATTAGAATTAGCTAACCGTACGGTTGCTTATCCGGTGGGGATAGCCGAAGATGTCTTCGTTGGTGTCGATAAATTCACCTTTCCAGCGAATTTTGTTGTCGTTGACTACAATATGGATCCTCGTGTTCCATTAATCGTTGGACGTCCATTCTTAAGGACCAGTCGCACTCTCATTGATGTAGCCGCGGGCGAATTAATCATGAGAGTTGGTGACGATAAAATCGTCTTCAACATGGGAAAACTTTCTAAGCAATCTTCTGAAAATGAGAGTGTTAATTTCATTGACGTTCTTGATGAGGCTTGTGAAGAACATTTCAAAGACGCTTGTAAAAGTGGTTCTTCTTCTCTTCCCATTGTTGAGACCGTTGCCTCTATTGCTCCATCACTAACTCTATTTGGAGAAAGTGATATTCTTTTGAAAGAATTTGAAGCTACTTTGGGAGATGTGGACTTGCAATATGATGATTCTACCTCCAATTGGGATGAAGACATTAGTACCATTGAGAAACTTCTCAATGAGGACCATATTTCTCCACCATCTCCTAAGGTTATTTCTATCAATGAACCGAATTTGACTACGCCTTCCATCGAAAATCCTCCGGATTTAGAGCTTAAGGGCCTACCGTCTCATCTCGAGTACGTTTTCCTTGACGACAACAAGAAGTCACCCGTGATCATCGCAAAGGACTTGAAAGAGGAAGAAAAATCTCGACTTATCGCCATGCTGAAGAATCATAAGAAAAAGCGATTGCTTGGAAGATCTCCGATATTCGTGGAATTGATCCTCACTTTTGCACACATAAAATTCTCATGGAGGACGACTTTAAACCCACTATTGAAAGCCAAATAAGGGTGAATCCCAAGATCCATGATGTTATCAAACAAGAAGTTATCAAACTTCTTGATGCTGGAATGATCTACCCTATCTCGGATTCACCGTGGGTTAGTCCCATCCATTGTGTGCCTAAGAAAGGCGGAATCACCGTTGTGCCTAATGAAAACAACGAGTTGATTCCTACTCGTCTCGTTACAGGGTGGAGAGTTTGTATAGACTATCGCAAACTCAATGATGCTACGAGAAAGGATCATTTTCCCTTTCCTTTCATGGACCAAATGCTTGAACGTCTAGCGGGTAATGATTATTACTGCTTTTTAGACGGTTTCTCCGGGTATTTTCAAATTCCCATCGATCCTAAAGACCAAGAGAAAACCACATTTACTTGTCCTTATGGAACATTTGCTTACAAAAGAATGCCTTTCAGCTTATGCAATGCTCCTGGGACATTCCAAAGGTGTATGATGGCTATCTTCCATGACATGGTTGAAGAAACTATAGAAGTTTTCATGGATGATTTCTCGGTCTATGGTGATTCTTTCTCTCATTGCCTTGCCAATTTAGAACGCATGCTCAAACGGTGTGAAGACACTCGTCTTGTTCTAAATTGGGAAAGATGTCATTTCATGGTAAAAGAAGGCATTGTGCTTGGACATAAAATCTCAAAAGTTGGTCTTGAAGTGGACCGTGCTAAAGTGGATGTTATTGCTAAATTGCCTCCACCTTCAACCGTGAAGGGTGTGAGAAGTTTCCTTGGTCATGCGGGCTTCTATCGTCGATTCATTCAAGATTTTTCTAAAATCGCTCGCCCGATGACCCACCTCTTGGGAAAAGATACTCCTTTTATCTTTTCTAAAGAGTGTCTTGAATCCTTCAATCTTCTTAAGGACAAGCTAACTAAGGCACTGGTCTTGGTTAACCCCAATTGGGAGCTACCTTTTGAATTGATGTGTGATGCTAGTGACTTTGCTATTGGAGCAGTTTTGGACCAAAGAGTGAACAAACACTTCCAACCAATCCATTATGCTAGCAAGACAATGACGGGGGCTCAATTGCATTATACCACTACCGAAAAAGAGCTTTTAGCTGTAGTGTATGCATTTGAGAAGTTCCGCCCCTATCTTGTCCTTTCCACCACCATCGTGTACACCGATCATTCCGCTTTGAAGTACTTGTTGACTAAGCAAGATTCTAAGCAAAGACTTCTTCGTTGGGTTTTGCTCCTTCAAGAATTCAACATTGAAATTCGTGACAAGAAAGGAGCCGAAAACCTAGCCGCGGATCATCTAAGTAGACTTGAGGATCCTTATCAAGGGGTCATCCAAATCAAGAGATCAATGACTCTTTTCCCCTTGAGACCTTAATGTCTATCAATTCCAATCTTGATGACACCCCGTGGTTTGCGGACATTGCAAACTACTTTGCGGGTGGAATTCTCAAGGAAGGGTTAACGTCCCAACAAAAGAAAAAGTTCTTTAAAGACATTGAACACTATTTTTGGGACTACCCTTACCTTTTCAAACAATGTGCGGATCTTGTCATTCGTCGATGTGTTGATGGGCCGGCAGCTTTACAAATCCTTGATGCTTGCCATAAAGGACCCACCGGTGGTCACTTTGGTCCCAATTACACCGCGAAGAAAGTATCCGACTCTGGATTTTATTGTCCCACCATTTATCATGACGCTCATGAAATGGTTAAACGTTGTGATGCTTGCCAAAGACAAGGAAAAATCACACATAAAGATGAGATGCCTCAAAATTTCATACAAGAATGTGAAATCTTTGATGTATGGGGCATCGACTTTATGGGGCCGTTTCCATCATCTAAAGAGAATAAGTACATCCTCGTAGCCGTTTACTACGTTTCTAAATGGGTTGAAGCTAAGGCTCTCCCTACGAACGACCCGAGGGTGGTTGTGAACTTTTTGAAACAACTTTTTGCTCGATTCGGTGTTCCTCGTGCTATCATCAGTGACCGCGGGACTCATTTTTGAAATGATCAATTTTCTAGAGTCATGGATAAGTACGGTGTCAATCACCGTCTTTCCACCGCTTATCATCCTCAAACAAATGGTCAAGCCGAGATATCCAACCGTGGACTGAAGCGAATTCTTGAGCGTACTATGGGAGAGCATCGTGCCTCGTGGGCTGATAAGTTAGATGATGCTTTGTGGGCTTTCCGTACCGCATATAAGACCCCGATTGGTTGTACACCATATCGTCTTGTGTACGGGAAAGCATGCCACCTCCCTACCGAGCTGGAACATATGGCATACTGGGCCTTGAAATGGGCTAACTTCGACATCAACAAAGCCGACAATCTTCGGAAGATTCAACTCAACGTGATCAATGAACTAATGAATGAAGCTTATGAGAACTCATTGATCTATAAGGAGAAAACCAGGATCATCCATGATACTAGGATTAAGAACCGAGAGTTCCACGTTGGTGATCAAGTTTTATTCTTTAACTCTCGGTTGAAGATATTCTCGGGAAAGCTTAAGAGCCGCTGGTCTGGTCCATTCACCGTCGCCAATGTCTTCCCATATGGCACCATTGAGCTTTCTCAACCAAATGGGCCCAATTTTAAGGTGAATGGCCAGCGCGTGAAGTTGTACGTTGGTGAGGACATCTCTCAAGAGATGATTCCATCCCTCACCACGTTTCCCTTGAATTAAGTTCTGGGTCGAGTCAGGCTCGTGACTCGGTTAACAAAAACAAGCGCTTCTAGGGAGGCAACCCTTTGATCTATCCTTTACCGTTTTCATAATAAGTGTAGGGGGAGCCCCGTATGTGTTTGTTGTCTTGTTTCTTCTTCTGTGCAGGGATTAAAGCTTCAAAGATCCATTCTCGAGGACTTTTGACGAACCGTGATCCCGTGTACCCGTCTTCCCGGTTCTATCCTAAACTGTCGTGATTCAATATTTCATATATTATATGTTCACATTGACATCACTATAGTTGTCCTTTCTTTAGCAAGATTTAAACAAAGTGCACAATATCATAAGTGTAGGGGAGTTTACTCCCACATGCTTAAACATTAAGGACAATCTTTATATCAAGTGTAGGGGGACTTCTATCGAAGTAAGTGGTCTTTTCCATAAATTTGTCCTCATTTTAACCAGAAAATCTAATTTTTCGACATTTTTCAAAAATTTTAATCTATTTTGGCGTAGTAGTATAGTAGTATTTTCCTTTGTTATCGTTATTTGCCTTCCTTGCTAAAATAAAAGTTTAATAAAGTGGTTTTAAATTTTTCAAAGTCGTGAATATTTTGACTAAACCCGAGTTTACTTATCTAAGTTTACTCTAGCTAGTATCCTTAACGTCTTTAAGTCAAGTTTTGCTAGGCTTTTATATAGGGAACTTTAAAACGCGAAAGTCTTAACTCTCACGGGTTAAGAACAAGAACTTTTCGCAAGTTCCTATAATTGATCCTAGAGAGTTGTTTATCAAGGGAACTTTAAAATTCGATTTCTAAACTTGAAAAAGTCTAAGAGTTTGCAAGATCCTATAGATGACTCGAAAACCCAAAATTTTGATTTAATTGGCTAAGAATCCACGAGTCTCATTCCTTGAGATTTTAAATTGTGGAGAACGAGAGATAATAGAGTCAATTATAAGTTTGGTATTCTTTCGTGAATTTATGTGAGTTGATTATAAGCCTATTCTCCCATCGCTTGCTAATAAATTTATCTACAATAAATAAGGTTGTACGATTTGAAAAGTTACTTAGCTTCTAGCACAAGATCGTTTAAAAGTTGCTCGGTATTAATTAGAGTTCATAGCCAAGGCATAACTTATTGAAGCGGGATGCGAAGATTGGCGAGTCCGAAAAGGCCCTAACAAGGCATGAGGGCTACATTTCGTTGCTAAAGATCCAAAAGTGATGTGAAGAATCATTTATCGAAAATCAATATGATGGATCGAGACACACGACGAAAAGCAAATACTCCCCTAAATATCATGGAGAAGTCTATCCAAAAAGGCCCTAACAAGGTATGAGGATAAATAGATCCAAGTCCTAAAAGGAGGCGGATCGTTGTATATCAAAGTCCAAAATAAAGATTAGAGAAAAATGAAGAAGTCGTGGTCCAAAGATGAAGAATCTCTCAAAACTTCAAGTGAAGAAATTCCTATTATGAAGAGAAGACCATAATTTCAAGAACGTCTCTCAAAGATTTGAAGTATGAAGTCGTTGCCAAATATCGGTCCGAGAAAGGTCTCAAATCGTGAAGCGAGTTATGCCAAGATATGAACTTTATGAGGTCCCGAGAAGCAGTTTTAAAAGATTTTGTCCTTTAGCTAACTATTAATTAAATCATCCTACTTTATTTTCAGCCTAATGAACTATCAAAATAAGTCAAACAATGCATCCTCGTGATCATTCAAGACAACAATATATAAGAGATACACCTAGGAATAAGGGAGTCTAAGTGAATAATTGGGCCACATGAGTTCGTGTTAGTTTGCTAACTTATAATAACAATGATCTCGTTTTTAAGCTTGGTATGGGGAACGTGAAACTTGAGGATGATGAACAATCATGACAACCAAAAACCCAATGTAAGTCTTTGATTTCATACTTGTTTGTTCTTTTAGTTTCCTTAGTGTTTAGCATTTAATAAAGGCCAAGGTGGGTTATTTATGATGAAAAATGTAAATCGTGCTTTGAAATTAGTGCATTGCATGAGGACATTGCAATGGTCAAGTGTAGGGGATTTATAAGTGTGAAAGCACTAATCCTTTTACCACTTATTTCCAATAATAACAAGACCAAAATGTGTATTTTATGTCGTAAAAGTCGGAATTATGCGTGGTTTGTGTTTTAATTGTGTTTTAGGACCAAAATATGAAAAAGGAAGAAAACATGGGCTATCACGGGCTTTTATCGAAAAAGACTAAAGACGAAGTCGAAAGATCGAGAATCCAAAAAGAACGGAAGTCCAAGACCTATTCTGAAGATTTATCGAAGAAAAAGTCTAAATACGGAAGTTTAATGAAGTCGAAGAACTCAAGTCTAACTATAGAAGAAAATTATAAGACAAGTTCAATTTATATCGACAAATCCGGAGACGACATCGAGAAAGACAAAGAAATTAAATCGAGTCGAGACGAGAAGAAAGAAAGAAAAAAGCTTAAGCACTTAATCTCCCCACCTACTATAAATTCCCTCCTAATATGTCATTAGGAGGGTGTTAGGTGGTTAGTTTTTTGGGAGTTGTAGTTAATTTTTAGTTTTTTAGTGTGTTTTTAATTTCGCTCTAGTTTTTTTTTCAAGCTTATTAAATCTTTACATTAATCTTGTAATCTTTTGATATTAATCTTTAATCAATTTAGTTTATCCTCTTAATTCTCATTCTACCTTTCTTAATCTTTTGGTGATTTAATTAATTATGTAGTTGATTTCATCTCTTTGATTATGTGATGGATTTATTCATGTGACTGATCTTTTAGTTTTGATGTGGTGGATGTTTTGAGCTTATTGTGGTTATTGATTTTCTAGTGTTTGGCTTATTTTTGATTAAGTTGGTTTGATAGATTAATAGATTTGATTATTAGTTGATTTTAAATGTTTTGATTATTTAGTGTTTTGGTAGTTTTTAATTTGTGGCTTATTTAGTTCTTCTTAAAATTTATTTGGTTATAGTTTTGGTTAATTGCTTGTTTGGTTCGTGCTTATTAGTAGCTTATCTCTTAAGTTTTGATGTTACTGATTAACTATATTTGTTTTCTTACTTTTTCGGAAAAGGGTTTTATATTCTGAAAACATACCTTTTCTGAAAAAGCCTTTATTCCGAAATTTTCTTTTCTCTGAATTCGTGATTTCTATGAAATTGTCATTTTTCTGAAAACCTTATTATTCCGAAAAATTCCCTTTCTCTGAAAAGTCTTTTTTCCGAAGATTCCATTTTTTCTGAAAACTTCATTTATCCGAAAAAAACCCTTTTTTCTGAAAAGTTCATTATTCCGAAAAACATCATTTTTCTGAAAACCTTGTTATTCCCGAAAATCCCTTTTTTCTGAAAACATGCCTTATTCCGAAAATCCATTTTTCTGAAAACCTTGTTATTCCGAAAACCCATTTTTCTGAAAACATGCTTTATTCTGAAAATCCATTTTTCTGAAAACCTTGTTATTCCGAAAACATCCTTTTTTCTGAAAAACCTATTATCTTGTTTTTCAGACTTAGTTAATTGTTAGTCTTCTGAATTGTTTCTATTTTTCAAACTTTAATTTTTCCCGCCTTTTTACTTAGCATTGTTTTAACTTGTTTTATCTTAGATTAAATTTTCAAGCTTTCAACGACATTTTTATTTTTAGTTTAAAATAGATGACCAAACCCTTTTATTTTCCACCAAGAACGACTGAGTCGCACTTTCTACTGGTAATCAATTCGAAAAGATTTGGAACGAAATTATTTTATACTTGGCTAAAAACCTTGTATTAGAAGGTGACTGTATTTTTTTCTTTGTTGAGATGAGGGAGAGAGGCATCGGTTGTATCGAAGGGTTTTGTGAGTTTTGACCATATGTGACCCTCAAGTACAAAGTACTTTCTTAACCGAATTATGTTGCTTCATGGGCTTGGACTACGTTTCGTCTCTTTTTTTTTGAAATAAATGGGCTTTTATTAATAAATCTTCCATCCGTTTAATACATAATGAATGGGCTCATAATGGGTATTTAACCAAAAGATATAAAACTTAAACCCTTTATTGGGCTTTTTAGCCCAATAACCAAAAGTGGGTCCCACAAGGTTCAAATAATCTTCAATAAGTTAAATCCACTAGAAACCGAGCTTGAATTTGGCTTTGTCGATCTTTTCATCAATCTCGTGTCGTTTTTGTCGGTTTTCGTGATCATCGGTACCTACACACATGAAACAACAAAAACACATATACAAGGCCTTTTTCATTGATTTTATGCATTTATTTATTTTTTTTAGATAAAATTGATATGAGTAATTTCACTCATATCAAACTCCCCCTTGCTAAGCAATTGACGTGTCCTCACGCAATGATAAAATAAAACATTAACTACACTTTTATTCAACTTTTGATACTTTATTTTGTAAGGACATAATGTAAAAACTTTCATATTGAAAAATAACTTTAAGGATCATAAAACTCAAATGGATTCATCGTCCTCGACTTTTCACTTTTCCATGCCAAGTGTAAAAAGAAGATCATTGTCAATCATAAGCCCCAAAATTAAAACAACTCATACAAGTAATTTCTGTTAAACTCAATCTCCTATTATTCCTAATTGTATCTCTAGATTTTATTTGTCATTCACCCAAAGGCTCATTTGACTTTATTTGATATTTATTAGTCCAAAAATGATGGCAAAAACGGTGTAAACTCAACACTCAAAACCTAACCTCGACTTCAAAAACCGTTGTCACTAAAGAAAGCCCACATCAAGGATAACTTAACACGATTTGAGGGACAAATCCCCGGATCCGAAATTTGGCTAATAGGTCTACTTAAAAGAAACAATAAAACCTCCAAAGTCAATTATGACCTTATTAATGGAGTTAGCAACAACCACATCATATCACCTTGTGGCTCTTTAAGATGTAATTGTGCTCCTTATTTAAATTCCACACCCGAAGGCTCCTTGGACAAAAATAAGGGAAACAACATTCACCATCCCACCTTATGGCTCATGATGATGAAGCAATTTTTATTCAACACGTCCCCTTGCCATACACCCTAAGGCTCTAATGACAAGGTTAGTGCTACATGACTCCCACCCGAAGGCTCCTAGAGAACATGTTTATATTTATTCTTCTTATTATTATGATATGTATAGTAAGCCAAATTTCCGCAATCCCATGATCAGAAGTCCATGACGCTGACACCCTTAATGTGTTCTCACTTTAATTACAAGGGAAGAAAAAGAAGGAGTTACGAGTTAAGATATCAAGCCTAAACCGCTAAAAACTTCCTTTATTAAGCAATTATTATTCAAGCATGAAAAATAAATACGAGGAGATTAAATCAAACACAAAAATACTTACACAAAGAAGAAATTACTTAATAAACTTATGATTAAACTCTATCATCTCTTGTTCTCCATATTATAAAATTTCAAAAATGTGAAATCAATGGATACTTAGCCTATTAAATCAAAGTTTTGGGTTTTCAAGTTATCTATAGGATCTTGCATCTTCTTATACTTTTTCAAGTTTTAGAATTTGCATTTTAAAGTTCCCTTGATAAACGACTTTGTAGGATCAATTATAGGAACTTGCGAAAAGTTCTTGTTCTTAACTCGTTTGAGTTAAGACTTTCGCGTTTTAAAGTTCCCTATATAAAAGGCTAGCAAAACTTAATTCAAATACGTTAAGGAAAAGCTAAGGTAAAAACCGATTCGAGTCAAAAACTATTTTTATTTTCACCAACAGAAAGCCTACATTTGTGTCAAAAGCACTTATTTTCTTTATTAAAACTTAAAAATAACACTAAAAATTTAAAATTTTTAAGAAAAACGAGAAAAATGATTATGTTTGGACACGACAAAAGCAATTACAAACGATTATATCGATTGACTCCCCCATGCTAAAACCAAACATTGTCCTCAATTTTTCTTAGCTCAAGAGTAACACCCCCTTGCTAAAACATGAAGAGTCTAATGCCAAATCCTAACATAGAAAGAGCACGCAAATCTATAAGTTGTTTATTAATTATACCTCAAGATAAAACGTTAGTCGATAAAAATCAAAGGATAGAGAGTGTGCCCCTTTTTGGCAATCAAAGATTGGAAGATCAAGTGGACCGGCAAAATCCGAACACGAGAGTCTTCAATGATTAGGGTCATACCTAAGATTCACAACAAAACAAAACACGAGCACGAGCTTGAAAGATCAAGCCTTATTAGTGTTAGAAAATAGAAAGAAGATAGAATGTATGGGACTCCCCCACAAGGCACCTCGTTTTTGTTAACCGATTCATGAGCACGACTCGATCCCCGCATTCATTAGTCCTTAGGTAAAATGGTGAAAACCGGCATATTGTAATTAAATCCATAATAAAGCACGATGCCGGGGTCAAAGATCTCATCCTCGTTGTCAGATGACAATTGAAAGGATAAAACTCCAACAAAAATCTCTAAAAAGAGATGGTAGTCACAAATCACGATATGGATAAAGCATTCTTCCCGAGATAAACTCGCGCCAAGATGTTCAAAAAATCTTTCAATTATTGCATCAGTGAAAGGCCGAGATTTCCTTAAATCAATGATTCCGGGGTCGAATACCTCATCCTCAGGAGAGAAAGGAATAGACAACACGGTGTCGTCCCCCCATGCTAATCCAAAATCATATAAAGCACATGGTAATGGTGGGATAAAAGTTTCATCCATAGTGGAATCAACATTCTTAGCTTTAACGACCATTTCACGCTTAGAAATGTGATCAATCGGGTCATGGTACTCGATATGAGACACATGAAAAACCCTCACACTAAGGTCAAAGTGGGTGGCAGGAGGACTTGGGACGAAATCATCATCAAGTAAATTCTCTAAAAAGAGAGCGCCCCCCTCCGGGTCGATTTCATCAACACCCGGGGGTATCAAATTATTAGAAGCAAGAAAAGTGTAAGTTCATCGGAGAACTTCTCAAAAATCGGATTACAATCAAATCAACCTCATTTCCCGGTGGAAATGGGTCTAAAGGAGCAAGTTCAAAAGTGAACCTCTCAAAAACCGGATCACTATCATCCTCATTTCTCGGTGGAAATGGGTGAAGAAGAGTAGGTTCATTGATAAACCCCTCAAAATCCGAGTCATGAATGTCATCTTTATAAGAAAGTTCATCGGAGAACTCCTCATTAGAAAATTCACTAGATGTCGAATCATTCTCAAAATCTTCATTTCCATCACAATTTTCATCATTAGAATTGGAGAAAATCTCAATGTGAATGGACGAAGGAGAGTCATCACAAGGTGCCAAATCACACGTTTCATTGGAAATTCCATCGAACTCTCTTGGGTGTTGGACAAGAATCTCAACACTAGACTTTATTACTTCGTCCGATTCCGTGTTTGGAATAGTGCTAACATGCTCGTCCCCATTGCAAAGAGAATATTCGGGTTCCACGGTGGAAGAATCATGAATAGGAGTAATGATGTCATGAGATGGAGTGAGATCAAAGATATCCTCATCATCGTCATTATCATAATCATAGTTCACCAAAATATCATCTTTGAAATAATATTTGTAAAAATTCATTTGCTCTAGCATAAGTAATTGTTCGATGGAAAGTTGTGAGGAGTCGTCTTTCGTTTGAAAACAAGGGCACATGCCATCATACAATGGACCCCCCACTCTTAACGCAAACTATGGATGAAGACATAATGATAAAAATAAAGAATAAGGATAATTACTATGGAAGTAATCTACCCTCGGTCTACTTTGAAACGATAGGTGAAAACCTAAACGTCTCGAGTTCAATAAGTAAACTACAAAAATAAGATATAATACTATTTGAGTTGGCAAGCCAATAATCGGTCGTCCCTCTCAATATACGCACAAGCGAGCGGGGAAACGAGGTGGCACAAAGCACTTAAAAACCTTTTTCCTTAGACGGCCTTTTATAGCTCGTCGCGTTATACCCACCTTATGGTTTGTATAAATCGAGTTCAAACTTTTTATTAGTATTTATCTATTTTGCGTTTTATTGTTTGTTTTGGATTCAAATACAATAGCTAGGTGATGAAATCCTAACTAAGGCTTTATTTGAAAGTAGGTAAATTTATTGTTCTACGTAATATAATATATTAATCACAAAAAACACGAAAAACGATACATACTATATAATAGAAAAATAACAAAACTTTCCGAGGACGGAAAGGGTCTTCAACAAATCTCCACGAAACTAATCTTACACTAGATCCCCGGCAGCGGCGCCAAATTTTTTGATGTGATCGTGATGATGTATGTATTAATTAAGATACGTTATAGTGTAAAATAGAAAATTACCTTTAGGAAAAAGTAATAGACTAAATTTACCAAAGACGGATTTAATTAAACAGTTGATGATCCAAGTTCGTTGTACACGAAGATCGAGTGAATTTGAGACGTTTTTGTTTCGATTTGGACAATTGATTTGAATTGCTTTCGGTTTTTAAACTAAAATTAATCCTATAAATTAAAATCTTAAAGTGCATGAATCGTACCCCGTTATTCTAAACAATTATTTAAAAATTAAAGCTATTTAAAATTTAAACTATCAATTTAAGACCAATTAAAATTTAATCTATTTGATAAAAAACACTTTTAAAATATTTTAATGATCTATTTAAACTAACTTAAAAATTATTTTAAATTTAAAATTTAATTAAATCTATTAAAAAGTAAATTTCTATTTATAAAACTATTTTTATTTTAAGCAAATTTAATTAAAATCTAATTATTTTAAAAACTAAGTTTTAACAACTAATTTAATTTCTAAAACTAATAAAACATTTTTAGTTTGTTTTTATTTTTTTTAACTTCATAAAAGTAATTTTATAAAACTAATATTTAAATTTACTTACATGAAAACTTGTATTTAATCTATTTAAAAAAAACTGACAGGCCACAAACCTACTACATTAATAACTGAAGGGATATTATAACAAAAACAGAATACTAGAGCAAGTGGTGTAAACACGTTGGTTGTTCAACCATGAGGTCATGGGTTCAAGTCCCGTGAGGGGCACATTTTTTGTGATTTATTTTCGACAAAGTAAAGAAAAACTGACGTCACAGGGGTGACTATATGATGAAATTTTTGTGACTGATAAGTATACCAGTTTGAGATTAACAGACTTAATGAATCTGTTAATATTGTTATTCAGCAATCCAGCAATTTAGCAGAATAAAAAATAAGTAGTACATCCGAAATTAACCCATAACACATATCAGCAGACCGAATCTAGACTAGTTAACCAAATTCAAATCCTCAACAACAGATTTAAACTAATTAATAACATCTTAACACTAACCAGTATATAACTGTTGGGTCGAATTATTAAGTTGATAAGTCAAAACACAAAAGACAAGGACTAAATCTGACAATGAAGAATTCTACAAGCTGGTGGACAAACTTGTAGAAGATATTATCACAGAATAATAGAAGATTTAGTTGTCTTATTATTAGCTTTCTTTGTAAGCTATGTTTTCTAGTATATAAAGAAAACATACGTAGGTTTTTATACATATCATTATTCACAATGTAAACCTAAAGTGTGTGTCGCACTAGACGTGGGATTCAATGTATACACGCCTAGTGATTATTTGTTTTAATCTTTAATACAAGTAATCGTTGGGAGAATTTCATCTTGTCCAAACACCTTGTTCATGATCATTGTTCTTTTCCGCTATGTTATCATATGAACGATGATCAACCTAGATATAATGGTTCTTAACCATTGAGTCTAACGATCAATAAGGAACCACAATTGGTATCAGAGCCTAAGGCTCTTGATATTTAGGTCCGACGAGGTGTTCGTGTATGGTGAAGAAGAAAAATTCGTATGGAGTTTTTCTGGACGTTTTTGTGTGCGCAGCAGTATTCAGAAGGTCATAACTTTTGATTGCACCGTTGGATCGTCACGAAATTTTAGATGTGTGTTCTACATACATAGATCTAAACATCCACCGGAGGGATTGTCGAGTTTTATCCCTAGGCAAAAGTTATTAGGCGTCAAAGTAGGCAGCAGTGGTGATTTTCAGATTTTTATATTCACATGAAATCATGATTTAGGGTTTCTGAAAACCCTAGATCATTACATATAACAGAAGATCTGATGTTTTATGACGAATTGGAGGTGATAAAGTTTTAGGGTTTCATCCAAAACCCTAGATCTAAGATTCGTTTTTAGGGTTTCAAACCCTAGAATGATGTTACTACTGTCAAAGAAAAGGCTGCATGATAGGAACGAGAAAAGGCTGTATGATACAAGATCCGTTTGGTTAATGCTGTTACAAGCAGATTGTGGCTCATTTGTGCTACAACGTTGATATATACATATGAAGAGTGTTCACACGGTCTCTCAATCCTAATTGGTTATACATTGCATTCACACGGCCGAAAGAAAACCCTAATTTGTTATTTAAAGTTTGATCCTCTACATGCTAGTCTACAATAACTCACATGGGGATAAGTTATTTGATTCTGATTGATTCTTCAAACGTGTGTTCACACGAAGTAAGAGATTTGATTGGTTAAAACAGCTTGTGTTCACACGATGGAAGCTCCATGATTGGTTAAGCATTTGGAACGTGAGTTGTATTGTTACTATGGACTTGCATTCACATGATTGATTCCCATGGCTATTAAATATGTGTTCACACGGTTCTTTTGATTGATGTTCATATGAGAATTAATCAAGTCTGTGATCAAACGAGTTGGAATCTACTCATGTGTGCCTTCAATTATGTGACGTGGGACTAAAAGAAAAGGAATAGCAGATGTGACGTGCAGTTTTGTGGTCCCTAGATGTCAAAAAGGAAATCTGATCGTTTAAAGAGGATGTTTATTCACATGAGAAGGCTGCGTGATACGTGTAATCAGTTTTGGAAACAAGGATAATTCCTGCTTTGTAGGGATTGGATTAATGATATACACGTTTAAAAGAAAAGATCGTGGGTTATCTAAATATGAATTTAGACAATATTCATTCCTTATTTTTGCCACAGATATTGGAAACGCTAACAAGGGCTGAATGAACGCTGACAAGGATTTAAGGTTGGCGCTGACGTTTGTTATTTAGGCGCTGACAGGAAGGATTTCGACGCTGACAAAGGAATAAGTCAACGCTGACAGTTGACAGTGTTGTCCGATATATGATATTCCAAGCACTGATAGGTATTGTCCGATATCGGACAATACATTTGGTAAAATATTGGACAGGGAAGGATGTTGGACGACACATGGATAGCTGCTGTTAGAGAAAATGGGTACGTTTTAAGCATACAAAAAGGAGGATTATACACACAAAGGTACATGGAATCTCCGTTTTAATTTAGAATATCATGATGATATTTACGGCTCGGATATTTTTAAAAGGAATTAATGATTTTTAAGTAAGTTATCAACCATTCATGAAGAATTTTATTGGATTATGTAATCGGAATAGCCTTGTGAAAGAGTTATTCGTTGACATCTTTTGCATATGAAGATATTGACTCATCATGAAGAAGTGTTAGCTTAAGGGGAAGAATTCTTATGGTAAGTTTTGATGATTGAAGAAGATTTTTGCAAGTTTGTGTTCTATCATATCTTAAAGTCGTGGACTTCCAGCCACTGACTTTAAAGGTAACTTGTTCGTGCTTTACATGGTTAGTGATGAAGACTTGTCATAACACTTGAAGGAGTTACATTATCGTGCTCAGTGTCTCGCATAGGATGAGAATATTGACAAGGGATCGAGGTCTACTTATAATTGGTCTGATATAAGTTCTTAGTCACGTGGATAGTACAAGACATGGAACACAAGGTTGGGATATTTTACTTCTACATCAAAAATATTAAAGTTATTTTTCTTCAGGATCATTACATAGAGCTACTTTTGGAGAATCTACAAGATTGCATACTTTCACATATTCCCTATTGATGTGTCAAAAAGGGGAAGAATATGTGCTATACTTAAGGGGAAGCTTCTTGGAGATCATGTACTACATACAAAGGATTCATGCTTAAGAGGAGTGTTTTGACATCATCAACTAGGGGAAGATTGTTGGGTCGAATTATTAAGTTGATAAGTCAAAACACAAAAGACAAGGACTAAATCTGACAATGAAGAATTCTACAAGCTGGTGGACAAACTTGTAGAAGATATTATCACAGAATAATAGAAGATTTAGTTGTCTTATTATTAGCTTTCTTTGTAAGCTATGTTTTCTAGTATATAAAGAAAACATACGTAGGTTTTTATACATATCATTATTCACAATGTAACCTACAAGCAATTCGTGTGTACTAGGCGTGGGATTCAATGTATACACGCCTAGTGATTATTTGTTTTAATCTTTAATACAAGTAATCGTTGGGAGAATTTCATCTTGTCCAAACACCTTGTTCATGATCATTGTTCTTTTCCGCTATGTTATCATATGAACGATGATCAACCTAGATATAATGGTTCTTAACCATTGAGTCTAACGATCAATAGGGAACCATAATAACAATAACAAACGGTACAAATTATTAGCAATCTAAATAAACGAGAACTCTCAGCAGACTAAAAGGAAGATCAGACAAAAAGCATTAGTCAAACTAGTCCAAGCAGACTATTAAAATCAAACTAAATCAGCTACTAATACCACAATTCAGTATCAAACAAGGATTTATAGCAGACTAATCAGCAATACGAGTGCTACATCAATCAAATCAATAACTCTTAGAAAAACATTCAGCAAGCATACAAAACGTCACAGTAAAAAAATGAACCAATGCAAATCAGGTTCAACTTCATACTTCATCAAATCCAATAGTAAATAAAATCAGTTCTAACACTATGATATATTACCAAAACTTAACTGCCTAAAATGAGAAATTCCTTATATCTATTGATAACTCAGATTATCTCCATACTTAAGTTTACAAGCAAGTTTGACAAAAATTGAAACCAAAAATCAGTAACAAGCAATAACGGATAGACATAATAATCTCATAGCCGCTAGAACAGTTCCTCATCCATAAATAATCATATGCTAAATCCAAAACATCTTAGCAGATTAAAAAGCTAAAACAAATCCATTAAACTTTAAACAAATTAACTTCTAAACCACAATTTCAGATTAAATCAGATTAAACTAAACATTTAAATACTTAAAAAGTAAAAATGAGCTTAACCCTTAATTGGAGAAACTCGTTGACGAAGTAGTGCGGCGCTGAACCGACTATTCAAAATCGACCCAAAACTACCATCAAAATATAACATCTCGCACCAAAACACCACCAAAATATCTCGAACCAGAATTAATCTCGAACTAGCAGTATCTTATTGTTATGTTTATCAGTGGGATAAACAAATTCCCTTGTTCATTCATTATCATTCACAACAGCTATAAACTAAACTGATATGAATGATACTACACTTATAATAATAGTAATAGATAATAATTGCGAGAATATTTCATAAAATAACTAACGTAGATAAAAATTGATGAAGCTGAGAATCGAATTTTATTACTTCAATTAAAACTTTACAAACTTTATAAAAGGAAGAATTACAATTTATAACTATAACTAAACATTATAACAGTACAAGAAGAAAAGGGATACATTACTCAATAAAAATGAGGGTTTATATAGGCGAGTTCTAGTGTTGGGGGTGAGGTGATTCTTGAAGAAAACTTGATCTTGACCCTTCAATCAATATCTCTATCTTTTCTTTCCATCTTGTTTTGATCCAAAGGTTGAAACGCACCCATCCTCACACGGATTGCAAGGCTGGCACATCTGTGTTTCTTTTATGCTTTCTGTTTGCTGAGATGGCAAGCCCTGATTGGAGGATGATGAGGAATGATGTGTTTCATCTAATCAGGTGATAGATGGGAGCCACGTCACATGATTATTCCCCATCTTCTTTGATCCGAAATTCTTGGCAACTAATTAAGGTGCGTGTATATACACGCGCCCTTAATCAAAAAGCCCCAAATTTGATTGATTAACTAGGGTTTTATTTAGGTGGTGAGAAGGTGACTCTGTATTTTTTTTGTTGAGACTAGGGAGAGAGGCATCAGTTGTATCGAAGGGTTTTGTGAGTTTTGACCATATGTGACCCTCAAGTAGAAAGTTTATCAACTTTCTTAACCGAATTTTTTGCTTCATGGGCTTGGACCACGGTTCGTCTCTTGTTTTTTGAAATAAATGGGCTTTTATTAATAAATCTTCCATCCGTTTAATACATTATGAATGGGCTCATAATGGGTATTTAACCAAAAGATATAAAAATTAAAACCCTTATTGGGCTTTTGAGCCCAATAACCAAAAGTGGGGCCCACAAGGTCCAAATAATCTTCAGTAAGTTAAATCCACTAGAAACCGAGCTTGAATTTGCCGTTGTCGATCTTTTCGTCAATCTCGTGTCGTTTTTGCCGGTTTTCGTGATCATCGGTACCTACACACATGAAACAACAAAAACACATATACAAGGCCTTTTTCATTGACTTTATGCATTTATTTATTGTTTTTAGATACAATTAATATGAGTAATTTCACTCATATAAAAAATCTAATACTATACAAAGATAAAGAACAGTGCACATCCTGTACATACTATATAATGATTTCAAAAACACATTTAGGTGAGATTGATCATTCCAATACTTGTTACCAAGTACTGGAACCTCCCAACATCAAAAGGTTTAGTTAAAAGATCAGCCACATTATCTTCTGTGTCTACCCTATCTGGATGTATTAAACCTTTTTCAAAACAATCTCTTATAAAATGATGCCTAATTTCTATGTGTTTAGTTTTAGAATGATGTACAAGTTTCTTAATAATGCATAATGTACTGTTATTATCTACAAATATCTTGGTATGCATAAAATTATACCCATAATCCAACAACTGGTTTTGTATCCAAGGAACTTGTCCATAAAAGCAGCTGCAGCCACATAGTCTGCTCCAGTTGTAGAATTTGCCACCACTGTTTGTTTCTTGCATTGCCAAGATATAAGTTTGCTCCCAAGAAATTGACATCCACCAGTTTTGGATTTCCTATCAAACTTATCACCTCCATAGTCACTGTCTAAATAACCAATAAGCCCCAATGGAGAATCTTTAGGATACCATAATCCCAAGGTAGGATAGAACCTAAGGTATAGAAAGATCCTTTTAATAGCATGAAGATGACACTCTTTAGGAGTCACTTGGTGGCGTGCACATGCACATACAGCAAATGTTGGAGCATAATTTGGCTAGGCCGGTCTGACGACTCTCCAGGGTCGTTCGTCGTCTTCCCGGGTCCTGAGTAATGCTGCAAACAAAGGTAAACCGGTTAAACGTGGACCCGAGGCCGGAGCCCTGGGGTCTACCTCCGACGGTCAAGTTAGTATTTGGTCGATATATTTTAAAGAAGTGTGGTTAAGAGAGATAACCTAATTATAATGAGACCCCTCCCCTGTTTTTATAGGCTTAGGGTTTCTTGTAGGATAAGTAAGGTGTGTATGGGTCGTGGGCCAGGCGGGCCGAGCCCATTACCGACTGTACGTCGACATGTCCCCCAGTCTAGTATGATATGATCCATGATCATGTTATGCTAGACTCATTCGTTTATCACGCTCACTAACAACCGCGTGCGGCTTGTTGCTTAGGACATCCTCGTGGGTCGTCCGTAATATATGGATCCACTCGTAAATGGGCTACCTTTACCAAAAAGATGATGGGTTTGGGTTGCAAATAGTGAGCGAAGCCACTATACGTCATCATGTCCCCCCATTCTAGTATGCGTGGTTGTCACCGAGGTTACTAGACTTTACTCCATATTCGTTACCTGTAAGCGTATCCACGTCGAAAGAAATGGGAACCCGTGTACGTAAGACGGGTGGGTATGCTCGAATGCTTGGTTTCCCGTGATTAGACGGTAAAGACCCCGTAAGAAGAAAACTTGTTCTATAGCCCGTGTAACACTGGCATTGGTAAGGTATCATTCTTATTCATCTCTAACGTGAGGATGATAAGAAGGTTTTGTGAACGTGGAGGTGGAACCCGTATGCTGCATCGTGAACATTTGAAGGCGTAATTCTTTTACCCACTAATGATGCAGCATAGCGCGAATATTTCGTTCGTCTTAAGGCCAACAGAAGACGTACCTCTGTGGCGAAATAACGCGGATATTAAATCCGTCTTGCGGCCACGACATCTAATAATGAATGCAAAAATTTATTGTGGTTTTTCCTGAACCAAACGTAGTTGATCAGGCTCCGTCTAATTAAGGCAAAACACTATAAACTTTGGAAAAATCACTCCATGGCCGGGCAAAGTAATTCGTCGTGGAAGACTTACTTCCGCAACAAAGATATGTGCCAACATAAGACGTACTTCCGCGACAAAGAGAATGAGCCAACGAAAGAGGTACTTCCGTGGAGAAGATAATGAGCACGTGCAAGAATACTTCCACGGCGAAAGATAAGGAGTACTTTCACGATGATGGAATAAACCAATGGAAGAGATACTTCCATGTCAAAGGAATAAACCGGCAGAAGGCGGACTTCTGCGGAAAAGGACTATATCCAAAGATATTTGTGTGACATGCACATAAATAGTGGTATTATTATACCCTAGTAGCCTCCCCAAGTTTAATGGTGCTACACTCATTTATTAGTATAAACTTAATCAAGTAAAAAATTACAATCACATAAACCAGCGCGAATGGACGTACCATAGCCGAGTACGAAAGATAGAAACTAGGTTCGAACGTGCGAACCAACGTGTATGGGCCGTGCCATAACCGCGGATTGTCACATAGTATAAGACGTATCTTAACTAACTTATGGGATGGCCTATGCCATTACGTGCGGCGTACCGCTACTACCATAAGAACGGTCAAAGTTTTGACAAAATATTGTTAGACGTGCACAGTGTGTCCTTTGCAAGTCCATCATGAGTGATGTGGTTTGCGTAACTTACTACAACATCTTGATAGCAAGGTGTCTAACAAGGATACATGATCCGTGGTCGTTGGGTTTACAACCCTCTTACACGACAAGTTGAATTATTAGGTTCACTCAATCCTCTTATTCCGCATGGGAACTAATACTCGGATTTTACACCTCGTATAAAATCTTATCGTCCGAATCTTTTCAAATTGAAAACCGGTCTTAAGTGCGACTCAATTGTCTTTTGGTGAATCAAGAGAATGGTTTGGTTGATTGTCTATTTTAAACTATTAGCAAGTAATTAAAGTGTCGTTGAGTACAATGGAAGAATAAAGATTACTACTAGAATGAGTTAAAAGAAAATGCTTGAAAACTTAAAGACTAGATTAGAAAAATGCTTTAACACTTAATAAAAACTAACACTTAGAAAATTTAATGAAAACAATTCACAACTAATCACTCAATCGGAATGAGCCCAAAAAGGTGTCCCGATCGGAATGTATTCCGATCGGTTGATCAGAAAGTTGGTAGCGACCTGCGATCGGAATATGCAACAAAAAGGGGCACTCGGAATGTTAGCAAATGGTCCAGATCGGAATGTTTAGAAGTAAATCTAATCGGAATATTACAAAAATGCTCAAATCGGAATATGCAGAAAAGTCCCAATCGAAATAATAGACAAAGACTACCAATCGGAATGTTGGGAAAACAACTACAATCGGAATATTCAACAAGGGGCCAGATCGGAATAATACTTGTGGGTGTGATCGGAAAGTCAAAACCCTTTTCCGATTTGATCAATCGGAAAAAGGGGAAGGCTGTCTGCTCGGAAAATACCAATCGGAAAGGGGTTTATCACCCTTTCCGAAATCTAAGGGATTCGATTATAAGCCAATGAATAAGCTATGTTGCCAAGCTTAACACCAAACTAAAACGAATCAAGGATTAAACGGATTAAATAAGCACTTATCACAACTTATCCAACCTCAAATTAAACCACTTTTCAATCAAACAATAAAAACATGAACTTTTTAAGGAAAACTTTTATAAGTAAATAAGCTAATCATAAAAATAAGCCAATAAGCACAAAAGTCTTAAAGCTTAATCAAATGAAAACTTATGAAATGATCAAAAGATTAACTTTTTAAGCACGAAATCATTTAGAACAGCACGGATCATATGATAAACGCACCAAAATCAATCTAAAATCAAAGAAAAGTAGAATGAGATTAAGGATTAAAAGCTTAAAATGAAACTTGATTAATGAAAATAAGCAATACAAAGTGTTTAATCTTGAAAGATTAAAAGAAAAAGATGAAACTTAGTGAGAGAAAGTTTAAGACTTTCTCTCTCTAAAACTAGAGAGAAAATGAAAAAGTGAAAACTAGCTAAAAACTATCTAACTACCCTCCTAATGACTATTAGGAGGGTATTTATAGGGAAGGTGGAAGGAGTGCATGTGTTGCATCTTCTTTCTTGCTTTCTTCACGTTTTCTCGACTCGACTTTAATTCTTTGTCTTTGTCGTCTCGGGATTTGAACTTGTCTTTTAATTTTCTTCTTCTATTAGACTTAAGTTCTTCAACTTCGTTAAACTTCCGCCTTTAGACTTTTTCTTCGATAAATCTTCAGAATAGGCCTTGGACTTCCGTTCTTTTTGCACTTTTGATCTTTTGACTTCGTCTTTTCCCGTTTTCTTCGATAAAAACCCGTGAAAACCCGTGTTTTCTTCCTTTTTCATATTTTGGTCCTAAAACACAATAAAAACACAAACCACGCATAATTCCGACTTTTACGACATAAATCACACGTTTTGGTCTTGTTATTATTGGAAATAAGTGGTAAAAGGATAAGTGTTTTCACACTTATTAAATCCCCTACACTTGACCATTGCAATGCCCTCATGCAATGCATTAATTTTAAAGCACGGTTTACATTTTCCATCATAAATAACCCACCTTGGCCTTTATTAAATACTAAACATGAAAAGATAGAACAAGTAAAGAAATCAAAAAATTACATTGGGTTTTGGCAGCCATGAACGTTTATCATCCTCAAGTTTCACGTTCCCCATACCAAGCTTAAAAACGAGATCATTGTTATTATAAGTTAGCAAACTATCACGAACTCATGTGGGCCAATTACTCACTTAGACTCCCTTATTCCTAGGTGTATCTCTTATATTTTATTTTTGTCTTGAATGATCACGAGGATGCATTGTTTGACTTATTTCGATAGTTATTTAGTCCGAAAGTAAAGTGAACGATTTAATCAATAGTTAGCTAAAGGACCAAATCTTTTAAAACTGCTTCTCGGGACCTCATAAAGTTCATATCTTGGCATAACTCGCTTCACGATTTGAGACCTTTCTCGGACCGATATTTGGCAGCGACTTCATACTTCGAATCTTTGAGAGACGTTCTTGAAATAATGGTTTTCTCTTCATAATAGGAATTTCTTCACTTGAAGTTTTGAGAGATTCTTCATCTTTGGACCACGACTTCTTCATTTTTCTCCAATCTTTATTTTGGACTTCGATATACAACGATCCGCCTCCTTTTAGGACTTGGATCTATTTATCCTCATACCTTGTTAGGGTCTTTTTGGATAGACTTGTCCATGACTTTTGGGGAGTTCTTGCTTTTTGTCGTGTGTCTCGATCCTTTATATAGATTTTCGATAAATGATTCTTCACATCACTTTTGGATCTTTAGCAACAAAATATAGCCCTCATGCCTTGTTAGGGCCTTTTCGGACTCGCCAATCTTCGCATCCCGCTTCAATAAGTTATGCCTTGGCTATGAACTCTAATCCGTATCGAGCAACTTTTAAACGATCTGGGGCTAGAAGCTAAGTAACCTTTTAAATCGTACAACCTTATTTATTGCAGATAAATTTATTAACAAGCGAAGGGAGAATAGGCTTATAATTAACTCACATAAATTCACGAAAGAATACCGAACTTATAATTGACTCAATCATCTCTCGTTCTCCACAGTTTAAAATCTCAAGGAATGAGACTCGTGGATGCTTAGCCTATTAAATCAATGTTTTGGGTTTTCGAGTCGCTTATAGGATCTTGCAAATTCTTAGACTTTTTCAAGTTTAGAAATCGCATTTTAAAGTTCCCTTGATAAACGACTCTCTAGGATCAATTATAAGAACTTGCGAAAAGTTCTTGTTCATAACCCGTGAGAGTTAAGACTTTCGCGTTTTATAGCTCCCTATATAAAAGCCTAGCAAAACTTGACTTAACACGTTAAGGATACTAGCTAGAGTAAACTTAGGTAAGTAAACTCGGGTTGAGTCAAAATGTTCACGACTAAGAAAAATATAAAACCGTTTTATTTAAGCAAGGAAAGAAAATAACCATAATAAAGGAAAGTACAACTATACAACTTAGGCCAAAATGGATTAAAAATTTTGAAAAATGTCGAAAAATCAAATTTTCCGGTTAAAATGAGGGCAAATTCATGGAAAAGACCACTTACTTCGATAGAAGTCCCCCCTACACTTGAGATAAACATTGTCCTCAATGTTTAAGCATGTGGGAGTAAACTCCCCTACACTTAGGACATTGTGCACTTTGTTTAAATCTTGCTAAGGAAAGGACAACTAAAGTGAATTCAATGTGAACATATAAAATATGAAATATTGAATCACAAGAGTTTAGGATAGAACCAGGAAGATGGGAACACGGTATCACGGTTCGTCAAAAGTCATCAAGGTGGATCTTTGAAGCTTTAATCCCTGCACAGCACAAGAAACAAGACAACAAACACATACGGGGCTCCCCCTACACTTATTATGAAAGCAGTAAAGGATAGATCACGGGTTGCCTCCCGAGAAGCGCTTGTTTTTGTTTACCGAGTCACGAGCCTGACTCGACCCAATTTAGTTCATGGGGAACGTGGTGAGGGATGGAATCATCTCATGAGAGATGTCCTCACCAAAGTACAGCTTCAGACGCTGGCCATTCACCTTGAAATTGGGCCGATTCGGCTGAGAAAGCTCAATGGTCCCATATGGAAGGACTTTGGCGACGGTGAATGGACCAGACCAGCGGCTCTTCAACTTGCCAGAGAAGATCTTCAACCGAGAGTTAAAGAGTAAGACTTGATCACCAACGTGGAACTCTCGGTTCTTGATTTGTGCGTCATGAATGATCTTCGTCTTCTCCTTGTAGATCAGCGAGTTCTCATAAGCTTCATTCCTCAGTTCATTTAGCTCGTTGAGTTGAACCTTGCGATGATCACCGACTTTGTTGATGTCGAAGTTAGCCCACTTCAAGGCCCAGTGCGCCTTATGTTCCAGCTCGATGGGAAGGTGGCATGCTTTCCCGTACACAAGACGATAAGGTGTACAACCGATCGGGGTCTTGTAAGCAGTACGGAAAGCCCACAGAGCATCATCTAACTTATCGGCCCACGCGGCGCGATGCTCTCCCACAGTACGCTCCAAAATTCGCTTCAAGCCACGGTTGGATATCTCGGCTTGCCCATTGGTTTGGGGATGATAGGCGGTGGAAAGACGATGATTAACACCATACTTAACCATGACTCTTGCAAATTGATTGTTGCAAAAATGAGTCCCGCGATCACTGATGATAGCACGAGGAATGCCAAATCAAGCGAAAAGTTGCTTCAAAAAGTTCACAACCATCCTCGCATCATTCGTAGGAAGAGCCTTAGCTTCAACCCATTTAGAAACGTAGTCGACGGCGACGAGGATGTACTTGTTCCCTTTGGATGATGGAAATGGCCCCATAAAGTCGATGCCCCATACATCAAAGATTTCACATTCCTGTATGAAATTTTGAGGCATCTCATCCTTATGTGTGATCTTGCCTTGGCGTTGGCAAGCATCACAATGCTTAACCATTTTGTGAGCGTCACGATAAATGGTGGGCCAATAGAATCCAGAATCAAACACTTTTTTAGCAGTGTAGTTGGGACCAAAGTGACCACCAGTGGGTCCTTTGTGGCAAGCTTGGAGAATGTCAAAAGCTGCCGGTCCGTCAACACATCGACGAATGATCAGATCAGCACATTGTTTGAATAGATAAGGGTCATCCCAAAAGTAAGTCTTAACATCGTTCAAGAACTTCTTCTTTTGTTGGGATGTTAACCCTTTGATGAGAATACCACCCGCTAAGTAGTTTGCAATGTCCGCAAACCACGGGGTGCCATCAAGATTGAGATTTATAGACATTAAGGTCTCAAGGGGGAAAGAGTCATTGATGTCTTTGTTCGGATGATCCCCTTGATATGGATCCTCAAGTCTGCTCAGATGATCCGCGGCCAGGTTTTCGGCTCCCTTCTTGTCACGAATTTCAATGTCGAATTCTTGAAGGAGTAAAACCCAGCGAAGAAGTCTTGGCTTAGAATCATGCTTTGTCATCAAGTACTTCAACGCGGAATGGTCTGTGTAAACGATGGTGGGAGATAAAACAAGATAGGGGCGAAATTTCTCAAAAGCATAGACAACAGCTAAAAGCTCTTTTTCGGTTGTCGTATAATGCAAATGAGCCCCCGTCATGGTTTTGCTAGCATAGTGGATTGGTTGGAAGTGTTTATTCACTCGTTGGCCCAAAACCGCACCAATAGCGAAGTCGCTAGCATCGCACATCAATTCAAAAGGCAGCTCCCAATTAGGGGTAACCAAGACCGGTGCCTTAGTTAGCTTATCCTTAAGAAGATTGAAGGCTTCGAGACACTCTTTAGAAAAGATAAAAGGAGTATCTTTTTCCAAGAGGTGGGTCATCGGGCGAGCGATTTTAGAGAAATCCTGAATGAATCGACGATAGAAGCCCGCATGACCCAGAAAACTTCTCACACCCTTCACGGTTGAAGGTGGAGGTAATTTGGCTATGACATCAACTTTAGCACGGTCGACTTCAAGACCGGCTTTAGAGATTTTGTGTCCTAGCACAATGCCTTCTTTTACCATAAAATGGCATTTTTCCCAATTCAGAACAAGGCGAGTGTCTTCTCATCGCTTAAGCATACGTTCCAAATTGGCAAGGCAAGAAGAGAAGGAATCCCCAAAGACCGAGAAATCATCCGTGAAGACTTCCATGGTTTGCTCAACCATATCATGGAAGATAGCCAACATGCACCTTTGGAAAGTCCCGGGGGCATTGCATAAGCCAAAAGGCATTCTTTTATAAGCAAATGTGCCATAGGGACAAGTGAATGTTGTCTTCTCTTGATCTTGGGGATCGATGGGTATTTGAAAATAACCCGAGAAACCATCAAGAAAGCAGTAATATTCATTACCCACTAAACGTTCAAGCATTTGGTCCATAAAAGGTAGAGGGAAATGATCCTTTCTCGTGGCATCATTGAGTTTGCGGTAGTCTATACAAACTCTCCACCCAGTAACGAGACGGGTAGGAATTAACTCGTTGTTAGCATTGGGCACAACGGTGATGCCTCCTTTTTTAGGCACACAATGGACTGGACTAACCCATGGTGAATCCGAAATAGGGTAAATCATACCCGCATCAAGAAGTTTGATACCCTCTTTTTTGATGACTTCATGGATTTTAGGATTCACCCTTCGTTAGCTTTGAATTGTGGGCTTAAAGTCGTCCTCCATGAGAATTTTATGTGTGCAAAAGTAGGATCAATTCCACGGATGTCGGATATTTTCCAAGCGATAGCTCTTTTATGCTTCTTCAACACGGCGAAAAGTCGGGCTTTTTCGTCTTCTTTCAGATCCTTTGCGATGATGACCGGTAACTTCTCGTTGTCTTCCAGGAAAACGTACTCAAGATGAGGGGGTAGGTCCTTAAGCTCGAGAGTGGGAGGATCCTCAATAGATGGTGAAACTAACGATGGATCATCATTAGTCACCTCTTTAGGAGAAGGAGGAGACAACGGGTCCTCATTGAGAAGTCTCTCAATAGTAAGAATGTCTTCATCCCAATTGGTGGAAAAATTATCATACTTAATATCAAGAGGATCCAAGCTAGCTTCGAAATCATCCAAGTCACTTTCTCCAAAAGGAGTCAATGCTGGAGCAATTGAGGCAACGGTCTCAACATTGGGTAGAGAAGAGAGAGTACTTTTGCAAGCATCATGAAAATGTTCTTCACAAGCCTCATCGAGAACATCAATAGCATTAATACTCTCATATGAATAAGGTTGCTTAGAAATCTTACCCATGTTGAAGACAAATTTATCGTCACCAACTCTCATGATTATTTCGCCCGTGGCTACATCAATAAGAGTGCGACCGGTTGATACAGTGGTTTTGTATGGGGTTCAATTATGTTCTCGGAATCCTCTCGAATTGATCTCGGCTCTAAATGGAATGATTTGTTCTTGGTTAATAAAAAGGTTTTGGTTTGTTTATCTATTTTAAACTAATGACAAGAAATTAAGTGTCGAAGAGTAAACTTAAAGCTTTAAATGATTAAAGTAAAAAGACGGGTTTAAAAATAAATGCTTGAAAACTTAAAGATTATATTAGAAAAAATAAATGAGCACTCAATAAAAACTAACACTTGGAAAACTTTGTAAAAATATGAACTTAGTCGAAAAATACTAAAAGAAAGTAGGATCGGAACATATCAAAGCAACTAAAATCGGAATAAGTAAAAATAGGGTGCAATCGGAATGTTCAAGGAAGCACTAATCGGAATATGTAGAAATCATGCCAATCAGAATATTAAAATGAGTACAATCGGAATATCGTAAAAAGTCCAGATCGGAATAACGAAATAACATCAATCGGAATGTTAAAAATAGCTACAATCGGAATCTAGGCAAATGGGGCAGATCGGAAAACCAAAACAATGCTGATCGGAATACTCTAAACCCTTTTCCGATCATACGATCGGAATGAAGGGGTGTGCTCGGTCGGAATGACAGGTCGGAAAAGGGCTTTGCCCTTTCCGAAAATGGTGCAAATTCAAATGAAAAGCAAAGGAAATAAGCTTATGGAATAAGCTAACTCCCAAAACTGGCTCGAATCCAACAATAAGCTGATCAAATAAGGACTAAGAACAACTTTTCTAAACTCAAAATAAACAACTTATAAATCGAATTAATTAAAGGATGAACTTTTCATAAAAACTTTAAAAAGTAAATAAGCTAAATCAACAAATAAGCCAATAAGAACAAGGATCTCAAAGCTTATTCGTGTATAAACTTAAGGAAACATAAAAAGTAATCAACTTTTTAAGCACAAATCATTGATGAACAACACGGATCATACGAGATTTGTGCCAAAATCAATCAAAATCAAAGAAAGGAAGGATGAGATTAAAGATTAAAAGCTAAAAACTTGAACTTGATTAATGAAAGATAATACAAAAGTTTGATCTTGAAAGAGAAAAAGATGAAATCTAGTGAGAGAAAGTTTAGAACTTTCTCTCTCTAAAACTAAAAACTACCTAAAAGACTAAGTGTGAATTTTTGTGAAGTAAGGTCCTATATATAGGCAAGTCTTGTGGTGGTGGGCTTGTGTTTGGGCTTTGGTTTGAGCTTCTTTTTCTTCTTTCTTCTTTAGTCTTCACGCTTCTTTAAATAAACGTTTCCGACTTGGATTTGAGAAGTGTCGGTGAATAATTCCAACTCGTCTTATAATCTTTTGTTTAATAGACTCGAGTTCTTCGACATATATGAATCTTCCATCTTTGGCTCTATTCTTCGATAAATCTTCAAATAGGCACAATGACTTCAAATCTTTTGCATCTCTTGGACAATAGACTTTGTCTTGAGTCTTTTTCCTTGATAAAACCCGTGCAATCCCATGTTTTCTTCAATATTCATCCGGTTGACTCTGAAAACACAATAAACACAAAAACCACGCATAATTCCAAACAAATGATATTAAATACGTGTTTTGGTCTCGTTTTAGCAAGAATTAAGTGGTAAAAGGATGGGTGTTTTCACACCTATCAAATCCTCTACACTTAACCATTGCCATGCCCTCATGCAATGCTTAGTGACAAAGCACATTTACACTTTTCTCATAATCAATCAACCTTGGCCTTATTAATATACTACTAAACAAAAATGAAATTTCTAAGAGAAATTAAAACTTTAAAGTAAACAAAAGGAATGAAATAACTTGCGAAGAGATCAAGGACTTACATTAGGGCTTGGGTACTGCGACGATTCATCACCCTCAAGTTTCACGTTCCCCAAACTAAGCTTAAAAACGAGATCATTGTTATTATAAGTTAGCAATTCAAACACTTACACACATGGCTTAATTAAATGCTTAAACTCCCTTATTCCTAGGTGTTTCTCTTATATTTTATTTTTGTCTTAGAATGATCATGAAGATGCATTTTTGGACTTGTTTCGATAGTTTATTTAGGCTGAAAGCAAAGTAGGACGATTTGATCAATAGTTAGCTAAAGGACAAAATCTCTTAAAACTGCTTATCGGGAAATCAAAAAGTTCTTATCTTGGCATAACTTGGTTCGTGATTTGAGACCTTTCTCGGGCCGATATTTGGCATGTACTTCATACTTCATATCTTGAGAGACGTTCTTGAGATAATGGTCTTCTCATCGTAATAGAGTTTCTTCACTTGGTGACTTTTGAGGGGTACTCCAACTTGGTTGACCACGACTTCATGATTATTTCTTCAATCTCTAATTGGGATTTCGAGATACAACGATCCGCCTCCTTTTCGGACTTGGATCTATTTATCCTCATACCTTGTTAGGGTCTTTTCGGATAGACTTCTCCATGATCTTTATGGGAGTTGATTGCTTTTCGTCGTGAGTCTTGATCCTTCATATTGATTTTGGGAATAATGCTTTTCACATCACTTTTGGATCTTCAGCAATAAAATGGAATCCTCATGCCTTGTTAGGGCCTTTTCGGACTCGCCAATCTTCGCGCCCCGCTTCATAAGGTATGCCTTGGCTATGAACTCTTATCATTACCAAGCAACTTTTAAACGATCTTGGGCTAGAAGCTAAGTAACTTTTCAAATCGTACGACCTTACTTATTGCAGATAAATTATTAGCAAGTGATGGGAGAATAGGCAATTAAATACACCAAGTGAGCTTGCGCAAGAATACCGACTTATAATTGACTCTATCATTTCTCATCCTCCACAATTTAAAATCTCAAGTAATGAGACTCGTGGATGCTTAGCCTAATAAACCAATTAAGGTCTACATGGTAAAGGATACTAGCTAGAATAAACATGGATAAGTCTATTCGGGTTGAGTCAAAATAATCGCAACGGGCCTAATATGTCAAAGACTTCTAAACTAGCTACACCACTTAATTAAAATTTGACTTTCTTGCGGGATATATACATATGAAAGCAACGATAAAAATTTAAAAATTACGACTACATGGCCAAAATTAATTAAAAATTTGAAAAATGTTGAAAAAGATGATTTTCCGGTTAAATGAAGGCATTTTCATGGAAAAGTTCACTTAAAACATCGATAGAAGTCCCCCCTACACTTAAGATAAACATTGTCCTCAATGTTTAAGTATGTGGGAAAAGTCTACCCTACAATTATGACATTGTGCACGTTGGTTAACTCGAGTTAAGGAAGAGACGACTAAAGTGATCAATTTCAAATGTGAGTATGAAGAAAATTGAATCACGATAGTTGAGAGATAGAACCGGATTTCGGATAACACGGGAGCACGGTTCTTCAAAGGTTCCAAGAGTGCATTCATCCCTGTAATCACATCACCACACAAAAACAAACACATATACAGGTCCCCCTACACTTAGAAGGTTAAAACATAAAAGGATAGATACTCGGGTTGCCTCCCGAGGAGCGCTTGTTTTTGATAACCGAGTCACGAGCCTGACTCGACCCAAAATTAGTTCATGGGGAACGTGGTGAGGGATGGAATCATCTCCTGAGAGATGTCCTCACCAAATTACAGCTTCAGACGCTGGCCATTCACTTTGAAATTGGGCCCATTTGGCTGAGAAAGCTCAATGGTCCCATATGGAAAGATGTTGGCGACGGTGAATGGACCAGACCAGCGGCTCTTCAACTTTCCAGAGAAGATCTTCAACCGAGAGTTAAAAAGTAAGACTTGATCACCAATGTGGAACTCTCGGTTCTTTATTTTTACGTCATGAAGGATCTTCGTCTTCTCTTTGTAGATCAGCGAGTTCTCATAAGCTTCATTCCTCAGTTCGTTGAGCTTGTTGAGTTGAGTCTTGCGATGATCACCGGCTTTGTTGATGTCGAAGTTAGCCCACTTCACGGCCCAGTGCGCCTTATGTTCCAGCTCGATGGGAAGGTGGCATGCTTTCCCGTACACAAGACGATAAGGTGTACAACCGATCGGGGTCTTATAAGCAGTACGGAAAGCCCACAGAGCATCATCTAACTTATCGGCCCACGCGGCACTATGCTCTCCCACAGTACGCTCTAAAATCCGCTTCAGTCCACGGTTGGATATCTCGGCTTGCCCATTGGTTTGGGGATGATAGGCGGTGGAAAGTCGGTGATTGACACCATACTTAGCCATGACTCTTGCAAATTGATCGTTGCAAAAGTGAGTCCCGCGGTCACTGATAATAGCACGAGGCACGCCGAATCGAGCGAACAACGATTTTAAAAAGTTACAAACCACCCTTGCATCATTAGTAGGTAAAGCTTTGGCTTCAACCCACTTTGAAACGTAGTCAACGGCTACAAGGATGTATTTGTTTCTTTTAGAGGAAGGGAATGGCCCCATAAAGTCGATACCCCAAACATCAAAGATTTCACATTCTTGTATGAAATTTTGAGGCATCTCGTCTTTATGTGTGATCGTGCCTTGTTTTTGGCAAGCATCACATCGTTTAACCATCTCGTGAGCATCACGATAGATGGTGGGCCAATAAAATCCCGAATCAAACACTTTTTTGGCGGTGTAGTTGGGACCAAAGTGCCCACCGGTGGGTCCTTTGTGGCAAGTGTCAAGGATTTCTAAAGTTACCGGTCCATCAACACATCGACAAATAATCAAGTAAGCACATTGTTTGAATAGATACGGGTCATCCTAAAAGTAAGTCTTAATGTCGTTAAAGAACTTCTTCTTTTTCTGGGATGTTAACCCGTCAACTAGAATTCCACCCGCCAAGTAGTTTGCAATGTCCGCAAACCACGGGGTTTCATCAGAAGTCGAGTTGATAGACATTAAGGTCTCCAGGGGAAAAGAATCATTGATTTCTTTGTTCGGATGATCCCCCTGGTAAGGATCCTCAAGTCCACTGAGATGATCCGCGGCTAGGTTTTCTGCTCCTTTTTTATCGCGAATTTCGATTTTAAATTCTTGGAGTAGCAAAACCCAGCGGAGAAATCTTGGTTTGGAATCTTGCTTTGTCAACAAGTACTTCAGCGCGGAATGATCGGTGTAAACGATTGTGGTGGAAAGGACAAGATAGGGGCGGAACTTTTCAAAAGCATAGACAACAACTAAAAGCTCTTTTTCTGTTGTCGTGTAATGCAATTGAGCCCCTGTCATTGTCTTGCTAGCGTAATGGATTGGTTGGAAGTGTTTGTTCACTCTTTGTCCAAGAACCGCTCCAATAGAAAAGTCACTAGCATCGCACATCAACTCGAAAGGCAGCTCCCAATTAGGGGTAACCAAGACGGGTGCCTTAGTTAGCTTATCCTTAAGCGAGTTGAAGGCTTCAAGACACTCTTTGGAGAAGATAAAAGGAGTATCTTTTTCCAAGAGGTGGGTCATTGGGCGAGCGATTTGAGAAAAATCTTTGATGAATCGACGGTAAAAGCCCGCATGACCAAGGAAACTTCTCACACCCTTCACTGTTGAAGGTGGAGGCAACTTAGCGATAACATCGACTTTAGCACGGTCTACTTCGAGACCGGCTTTGGAAATTTTGTGTCCTAGCACGATGCCCTCTTTTACCATGAAATGGCATTTTTCCCAATTAAGAACAAGGCGAGTGTCTTCACACCGCTTAAGCATACGTTCTAAATTGGCAAGGCAAGCAGAGAAAGAATCGCCATAAACCGAGAAATCATCCATGAATACTTCCATAGTGTCTTCCACCATGTCATGGAAGATAGCCATCATACACCTTTGGAACGTCCCAGGAGCATTGCATAAACCAAAAGGCATGCGTTTGTAAGCGAATGTTCCATCGGGACAAGTGAATGTGGTCTTTTCTTGGTCCTTGGGATCGATGGGAATTTGAAAATACCCGGAGAAACCGTCTAAGAAGCAGTAATAATCATTACCAGCAAGACGCTCGAGCATTTGATCCATGAAGGGAAGAGGAAAGTGATCTTTTCTCGTGGCATCATTGAGCTTGCGATAATCAATACAAACTCTCCACCCAGTAACGAGACGAGTGGGAATCAACTCGTTGTGTTCATTGGGAACAACGGTTATTCCGCCCTTCTTGGGCACACAATGGACGGGACTTACCCACGGTGAATCTGAAATAGGGTAAATCAAGCCGGCATCTAGAAGTTTGATAACCTCTTGTTTGATGACATCATGAATTTTAGGATTAACCCTTCTTTGGCTCTGGATTGTGGGTTTGAAGTCATCTTCCATGAGAATCTTGTGAGTACAAAAGTTCGGATCAATTCCGCGGATGTCGGAAATTTTCCAAGCAATTGCCTTCTTATGATCTTTAAGCACGGCGATGAGGCGAGTTTTCTCTTCTTCGTCCAAGTCCTTTGCAATGATGACGGGCGACTTCTTCTCTTCTTCAAGGAACACATATTCGAGATGGGGCGACAACTCCTTAAGTTCTAAATCCGGAGGATTTTCGATGGGAGGCGTTTTCAAAGTCGAAGCATCGATAGCAGTAACCGTGGGAGATGGTGGAGAAATATTGTCTTCGTTGAGAAGGTTTTCAAAGAATTGCATGTCTTCATCCCCATTGGTGGGAGAATCATCATTAGCTAAGTTCACATCTCCTATGGTGGCTTCAAGATCGTTCTAAAACAAATCACTTTCTCCAAATAGAGACAGTGATGAATCAATAGAGGAAACGGTTTCAACATTGGGAAGAGAAGTAGGAATACTTTTGCAATCATTTTGGAAGTTTTCTTCACAAGCCTCATCAAGAACGTCAATACAATTAACACTCTCGTTGGAATAAGGTTGTTGAGACAACTTTCCCATGTTGAAGACAATTTTATCGTCACCCACTCTCATGATAAGCTCACCGGCTTCAACATCTATGAGAGTGCGACCGGTCCTCAGGAATGGACGACCCACGATCAAGGGAACACGAGGGTCCATCTCGTAGTCGACGACGACGAAATCGGCAGGAAAAGTGAATTTGTCGACTCCTACAAAGACATCTTCGGCTATCCCCACTGGATAAGCAACCGTACGGTTAGCTAATTCCAAAGTCATTTTGGTGGGGACTAGCTCAGGGAGAGATAATTGCTTCCACACACTTAAAGGCATTAAGTTGATACTGGCACCTAGATCGGCTAGGGCCATGCAATTCTCTACTCCTGGGAAGTTGCAAGGGATTAAGAAACGACCCGGATCACCAAGCTTGGTTGGCAATTTACTTAAGAGCACTGCAGAGCAATTCTCATTAAGTTGGGTGTTGGCAATATCGAGAAGCTTTTCCTTGTCACTCAGAAGATCTTTAAACATTTTCGCGTACTTAGGCATGTGAGCGAGAGCCTCAGCGAAGGAGATGTTGAAATTCAATTGTTTGAACATTTTAAGAAAGTTTGAAACCTGAATATTGTCCTTGCTTTTGAGCTTCTCTTTCCTCAACCTAGATGGATAAGGTATATTGGAAGAAGAGGAAGGCTTTGGGAGAATAGGATCACTCAAATCCTTGGGTGGAGGAGGGGTAGAAGTAAGAGGTGGAGAAATTGGGGAAGTAGAAGGATGAGGAATAGGAGCAGGTGACTCGTTCTCCTTAGTCACAACCACCGGTGGAGGTATAGGAAGCTCGGGTTCCTTGGTACCTTTGCCACTGCGAGTGGTGATTGCTTTCATCTCCCCTCTTGGATTTGCAACGGTGTTACTCAGAAGAGTACCCGAAGAAGAGGGTTGATTACCGTGGAAGAAACTAGCCATCATGTTTCTTAAGTCATTCGTTTGACTATCCATAGTGTTTCTCATATCGGCTCTCAGATCGTTCCCTTGTTTCACCAGGTCTGCTTTCAAGTTGCGCACTTCCTGTTGGAGATTGTCCATGAGCACATCATTAGTCTTCATGTAGGTTCCAATGTCTTGATGTAATGCGGGGATTTGGTTGGAAGGAGCATTGTATGCGGGTGGTTGATAAGCAGGTTGCTGGTAAACTTGGTTGTTTCGTTGAGGTGGTTGTTGCTGTTTGTGAGGTGGTATGTATGGTCCACGAGATTGTTGTTGTTGTTGTTGGGGAGGGCGGTTGAGGTTTTGTTGTTGGTTTGGGTTGTTAGGATTAAAACCAGGTGGTGAGAGATAGTTGTTGGAGCGGTAGCTAAGCAAGTTACGGTCACCTTGAGGACGGGCTTGATAAGCGGGTTGAGGATAGGTGCCATAAGCTGCATTCACATTTTCAGAAGGGTAGTCTTGGGTGGCAGTACACGTGGTCTAAGAGTGAGGACCCCCACAGATTTCACATGGTTGGCTAACAGCATTGACTTGAGCGTCTTTAGCGTTTTTAGCGTTGATTCTGTTAGTGTTGCTGGCGGTTTGGGTAGCAAGCGTTTCAAGAAGCGCAGTGATTTTGTCAATTCGCTTGTCGCTGTCACTAGTACTAGCACTAGCGACATTGGTCCTCACACTCTTGGTTTGCACACGAGACTTATTCTCAATGATATCCCAAGCAGCATTGGAAGTCTTAGCCAAAAGATTACCCCCCGAGGCACTGTTTAGTGAATCTTGGTCACTTATGCTTAAACCATTGTAAAAAGTGTTAATTTGTTGCACTTTGGTAAAACCATGTTGTGGGCATTTTCTTAAAAGATCTTTAAAACGATCCCAAGATTCACTGAATGACTCATCGTACTTTTGTTCAAAATTTATGATTTCATTCCGCAAAGCGGTAGTACGAGAGGGTGGGAAAAAGTAGTTGATAAACTTAGTCTCCAAGTCCGTCCACGAGAGAATACTCTGTGGCGGTTCCTTAGCAAGCCAATGTCGGGCTTGTCCCTCTAAAGAAAAGGGAAAAAGTTGTAGACGGATTACCTCTTGTGGAACACCATTGAATTTGACCGTGTTCGTGAGTTGTAAGAATCTCTTGATGTGGTCATGTGGATCATCAATGGTACGCCCCAAGAATGGTTGAGCAGATACCATCTGAATAAAGCCGGATTTGAGCTCAAAATTGTTGGCGGCAATTGGAGGTATGACAATTGGATCATTGTTGCCATCTACGTGAGCTTGCAGCAGTTCAATCATTGGGCGATTATCCGGTAGAGGCTCATTGTTGTTGTTATTATTCATGTTGTTGAAAGGTGGGTTGTTGTTGTTATTATTATTGTTTTGAGGTGGTATGTTGTTGTTGTTTTGTACACCGGCCATGTCTAGGTTATCGAGAGTCTCGGGCTCTTGATAAGACGTTGATCGAGTGCGCATACACCTGCAAAAGAACTAACAAGGCAAAAACAAAGCAAAAATATTTTTGGTTTTTATGTTTTTTAATTCTTAGGATTTTTGAAAATTTTATATTTTTTTGTGTTTTTGAAAGTTTTTATGAAAAAGTAACGTTCACGGGGAACGGATCCCAAAATCCAAGATCTCACAAAAAACTTTAGATCTTAACGAGAAGAGCCGACAACGGCGCCATTTGATACAGTGGTTTTGTATGGGGTTCAATTATGTTCTCGGAATCCTCTCGAATTGATCTCGGCTCTAAGTGGAATGATTTGTTCTTGGTTAATAAAAAGGTTTTGGTTTGTTTATCTATTTTAAACTAATGACAAGAAATTAAGTGTCGAAGAGTAAACTTAAAGCTTTAAATGATTAAAGTAAAAAGACGGGTTTAAAAATAAATGCTTGAAAACTTAAAGATTATATTAGAAAAAATAAATGAGCACTCAATAAAAACTAACACTTAGAAAACTTTGTAAAAATATGAACTTAGTCGAAAAATACTAAAAGAAAGTAGGATCGGAACATATCAAAGCAACTAAAATCGGAGTAATGAAAAATAGGGTGCAATCGGAATGTTCAAGGAAGCACTAATCGGAATATGTAGAAATCATGCCAATCGGAATATTAAAATGAGTACAATCGGAATATCGTAAAAAGTCCAGATCGGAATAATGATATAACATCAATCGGAATGTTAAAAATAGCTACAATCGGAATCTAGGCAAATGGGGCAGATCGGAAAACCAAAACAATGCTGATCGGAATACTCTAAACCCTTTTCCGATCATACGATCGGAATGAAGGGGTGTGCTCGGTCGGAATGACAGGTCGGAAAAGGGCTTTGCCCTTTCCGAAATGGTGCAAATTCGAATGAAAAGCAAAGGAAATAAGCTTATGGAATAAGCTAACTCCCAAAACTAGCTCGAATCCAACAATAAGCTGATCAAATAAGCACTAAGAACAACTTTTCTAAACTCAAAATAAACAACTTATAAATCGAATTAATTAAAGGATGAACTTTTCATAAAAACTTTAAAAAGTAAATAAGCTAAATCAACAAATAAGCCAATAAGAACAAGGATCTCAAAGCTTATTCGTGTATAAACTTAAGGAAACATAAAAAGTAATCAACTTTTTAAGCACAAATCATTGATGAACAACACGGATCATACGAGATTTGTGCCAAAATCAATCAAAATTAAAGAAAGGAATGATGAGATTAAAGATTAAAAGCTAAAAACTTGAACTTGATTAATGAAAGATAATACAAAAGTTTGATCTTGAAAGAGAAAAAGATGAAATCTAGTGAGAGAGAGTTTAGAACTTTCTCTCTCTAAAACTAAAAACTACCTAAAAGACTAAGTGTGAATTTTTGTGAAGTAAGGTCCTATATATAGGCAAGTCTTGTGGTGGTGGGCTTGTGATTGTGCTTTGGTTTGGGCTTCTTTTTCTTCTTTCTTCTTTAGTCTTCACGCTTCTTTAAATAAACGTTTCCGACTTGGATTTGAGAAGTGTCGGTGAATAATTCCAACTCGTCTTATAATCTTTTGTTTAATAGACTCGAGTTCTTCAACATATATGAATCTTCCATCTTTGGCTCTATTCTTCGATAAATCTTCAAATAGGCACAATGACTTCAAATCTTTTGCATCTCTTGGACAATAGACTTCGTCTTGAGTCTTTTTCCTTGATAAAACCCGTGCAATCCCATGTTTTCTTCAATATTCATCCGGTTGACTCTGAAAACACAATAAACACAAAAACCACGCATAATTCCAAACAAATGATATTAAATACGTGTTTTGGTCTCGTTTTAGCCAGAATTAAGTGGTAAAAGGATGGGTGTTTTCACACCTATCACCGGTCCTCAGGAATGGACGTCCAACGATTAATGGAACACGAGGATCCATCTCGTAGTCAACGACAACAAAATCCGCCGGGAAGGTGAATTTGTCAATGCCAACAAAGACATCTTCGGCTATCCCCACTGGATAAGAAATCGTACGGTTGGCTAATTCCAAAGTCATTTTGGTGGGGACTAGCTCAGGGAGAGATAATTGCTTCCAAACACTTAAAGGCATTAAGTTTATACTGGCACCTAGATCGGCTAGAGCCATGCAATTCTCTACTCCCGGGAAGTTGCACGGAATCAAGAAGCGACCCGGATCACCGAGTTTGGTGGGCAATTTCCTTAAGAGCACTGCGGAGCAGTTCTCATTAAGTTGGGTCTGAGCGATGTCAAAAAGCTTTTCCTTATCACTTAGAAGATCTTTAAACATCTTAGCGTATTTAGGCATGTGAGCGAGAGCCTCGGCAAAGGAGATGTTAAAATTCAATTGTTTAAACATTTTTAGGAAGTTTGAAACCTGAATATCATCCTTGCTCTTTTGATTCTCTTTCCTCAACCTTGAAGGATAAGGTATATTGGATGAAGAAGAAGGATTTAAGGGAATAGGATCACTCACAACCACGGGTGGTGGGGAAATGGGGATAGAAGGTGAAGGAGGTGAGGAAAGTTGCTCTTTTTCCTTGTTCACAATCTCGGGTGGAGGTGTAGGAAGCTCGGGTTCCATATAACCTTTTCCACTACGAGTGGTGATTGCTTTCATCTCCCCTCTTGGATTCGCAACGGTATTACTCGGAAGAGTACCCAAAGAAGAGGGCTGATTACCTTGTATGAGCGAACCAATCATATCACGAAGGTGAACCGCTTGATTATTAAAAGAGTCTCTCATGTTTGCATTAATTTCATTGCTGTGTTTTGCCATGTCATTCCTTAGCTCGGCTCGAATATCGTTCCCTTGTTTCGCCATTTCGCCCTTCAAGTTGCGGACTTGACTCTGAAGATTCCTCACCATCTCCCGATTAGTCTTCATGAATGTCTCGACGTCTGGATTCACTGCCATCGGTTGATTGAGAGATGGAGCTTGGTAGGCTTGAGAATTTCCCTGAGTTGGGTATGGGTTTCTTTGGGATTGATATTGATTGTTAGCACGAGGTTGGGATTGGTTGTAGCTTTGTTGTTGGGTTTGGTTTGCAGGAGGGAAACCGGGAGGAGCAAGATAATTGTTGGAACGATAACTTAGCAAGCCACGGTCTCCTTAAGGGTGGGCTTGATAGCCTCCCATGGGATAAGTGCCGTAAGCTGCGTTAACGTTTTCAGAAATATTGCCTTGGGTAGAAGGAAAATCATTGTAAGAATGAGGACCACCACATGTGTCACAATAAATAGCAACGGCTTTAGCTTGTTGAAAGTGGTTTGTGGCCATGGCCATGAAATTCTTGTTCATTTCAGCGAGTTGTCTAGAAATTTCAGTCATCTCAGGATTGGAAGTAGTAGAAGAAACATTCACTCTCGAGTTAGATCTTGAGGATGCGGATGAATCCCAATTCTTGTGGTGAGTAGTCATGTTTTCGATCAACTCTCGGCACTCTTCCGGTCTCCTTTTCATAAAGGTACCACCGGCGGCGGCATTGATCGTGTCACGATCACGTAAAGTGAGACCATTGTAGAAGGTGTCAATGAGAGTGACGGGGAGCATATTGTGATTTGGACAGTGGTCGATCAAATCATTGTATCGTTCCCAAGCATCGAAAAGCTATTCATCATTTTCTTGCATGAATCCACTGATTTGGTTACGAAGGCTAGTGACCATGGATGGGGGAAAGTAGCGCGATAAAAAGCGTTGAGTCATGTCATTCCACGTATGAATAGAATTCTTAGGAAGACGGTCAAACCATTTTTCGGCATGGTGAGAAAGCGAGTGGGGAAAGAGTTGAAGGCGAAGGTCATCCATAGAAACACCGGAGCACTTCATGCTTTGGGTAATGGTGATGAATTTGTCGAGGTGTTTTTTGGCATCATCATCCGGAATTCCACGAAATGGGTTAGTTTGCACTTGCTGGATCATGTGATGCTTCAACGAAAACTCCTGAGCCGTGACGTGCATCGGCGCAATCGGGCCTCCGCGTCCGTTCATGGTGGGTTGACACAATTCCTCCATTGTCCGTAAATCAGGTAGGTGGATATTGTTGTTGTTGTTGTTGTTGTTATTCAAATTGGGTTGAGGTGGGTTGTTATTGTTGTTATTAACACCAGCCATATCTAAATCTTCACGAGTCTCGGGCTTAGAGTAGTTCGAAGATCTAGTACGCATACACCTGCAGAAGAAAAATATACACAAAAATATCTATATAATCTTTTTGGTGCAAAACCTTTTGGAAAAGAATTGCTTTTTAATGATTTTTTAATGTTTTTGTATTTTTGAAGAGTTTTATATTTTTTAGGATTTTTGAAAATTTTTAAAGCAATGAAAATAACGTTCAAAGAACGGATCCCAAAATTCAATGCGTCTCTCACTAAAAACCGTTAATCGTAACGAAAAGAGCCGGCAGCGGCGCCATTTAATACTCGGATTTTACACCTCGTATAAAATCTTATCGTCCGAATCTTTTCGAATTTAAAACCGGTCTTAAGTGCGACTCAATTGTCTTTTGGTGAATCAAGAGAATGGTTTGGTTGATTGTCTATTTTAAACTATTAGCAAGTAATTAAAGTGTCGTTGAGTAGAATGGAAGAATAAAGATTACTACTAGAATGAGTTAAAAGAAAATGCTTGAAAACTTAAAGACTAGATTAGAAAAATGCTTTAACACTTAATAAAAACTAACACTTAGAAAATTTAATGAAAACAATTCACAACTAATCACTCAATCGGAATGAGCCCAAAAAGGTGTCCCGATCGGAATGTATTCCGATCGGTTGATCGGAAAGTTGGTAGCGACCTGCGATCGGAATATGCAACAAAAAGGGGCAATTGGAATGTTAGCAAATGGTCCAGATCGGAATGTTTAGAAGTAACTCTAATCGGAATATTACAAAAATGCTCAAATCGGAATATGCAGAAAAGTCCCAATCAGAATAATAGACAAAGACTACCAATCGGAATGTTGGGAAAACAACTACAATCGGAATATTCAGCAAGGGGCCAGATCGGAATAATACTTGTGGGTGTGATCGGAAAGTCAAAACCCTTTTCCGATTTGATCAATCGGAAAAAGGGGAAGGCTGTCTGCTCGGAAAATACCAATCGGAAAGGGGTTTATCACCCTTTCCGAAATCTAAGGGATTCGGTTATAAGCCAATGAATAAGCTATGTTGCCAAGCTTAACACCAAACTAAAACAAATCAAGGATTAAACGGATTAAATAAGCACTTATCACAACTTATCCAACCTCAAATTAAACAACTTTTCAATCAAACAATAAAAACATGAACTTTTTAAGGAAAACTTTTATAAGTAAATAAGCTAATCATAAAAATAAGCCAATAAGCACAAAAGTCTTAAAGCTTAATCAAATGAAAACTTATGAAATGATCAAAAGATTAACTTTTTAAGCACGAAATCATTTAGAACAGCACGGATCATATGATAAACACACCAAAATCAATCTAAAATCAAAGAAAAGTAGAATGAGATTAAGGATTAAAAGCTTAAAATGAAACTTGATTAATGAAAATAAACAATACAAAGTGTTTAATCTTGAAAGATTAAAAGAAAAAGATGAAACTTAGTGAGAGAAAGTTTAAGACTTTCTCTCTCTAAAACTAGAGAGAAAATGAAAAAGTGAAAACTAGCTAAAAACTATCTAACTACCCTCCTAATGACTATTAGGAGGGTATTTATAGGGAAGGTGGAAGGAGTGCATGTGTTGCATCTTCTTTCTTTCTTTCTTCATGTTTTTTCGACTCGACTTTAATTCTTTATCTTTGTCGTCTCGGGATTTGAACTTGTCTTTTAATTTTCTTCTTCTATTAGACTTAAGTTCTTCGACTTCGTTAAACTTCCGCCTTTAGACTTTTTCTTCGATAAATCTTCAGAATAGGCCTTGGACTTCCGTTCTTTTTGCACTCTTGATCTTTTGACTTCGTCTTTTCCCGTTTTCTTCGATAAAAGCCCGTGAAAACCCGTGTTTTCTTCCTTTTTCATATTTTGGTCCTAAAACACAATAAAAACACAAACCACGCATAATTCCGACTTTTACGACATAAATCACACGTTTTGATCCTGTTATTATTGGAAATAAGTGGTAAAAGGATAAGTGTTTTCACACTTATTAGGAACGATAAGTACATGTACGCTCGTAGGCTAAAGATGTTCAAACGTGCGAACGAGCGCGGAAGGATGGACTATAACCACGTATAGAAAATAAAATAGGAAAATATATTAAAAGATATATGTAATATCACTTTATCTATAATATCTTTTATTAATATAAAAAATATTTATTATATCTCTTAGAAGATATAGGTCATACCTTTTAGCATTCAAAAAATATAAGCAATATCTTATTACTTATTTAAAACGATATGGATAATAGTGTCCATAAATTAATAATACCAGAATATATCCTAAAAAATTCAAAATATAAATAATATCTTTTAGTAATATATAGAATACGACCGATCGTACGGACGAGCGCGGATGGACATACCATGACCGCCGATAAAGAGGTCGGGTCACGACATAATACTAGTAGATCGGGTCGCGACATATACGGAAAATATAATAATCAAATTAAAAGATATATACAATATCTTTTTACCGATCTAAAAGACATATATAAAAATTATTGATAATATTTTTTAAGAAGATATAGGTAATATCTAAATTTCAAAAAATATAAGTAATATCTTGTTACCTATTATAAAAAATAGGGATAATATTTTATCTCTTTTAAAAAATATTGGAATATGTCTTTACTAAATTTAAAAGATAAATAATATCTTTTTATTAATTTAAAAGATATGCGGAATATTTTTTATTAGTATGTCTAAACGCGATGACTCACGAGAAAGGACGCGGCTCATGACCGTATTGAAAAGGTGAAATGTGTGCAAACATGCGGGACGAACGCGGCTGGACATGATACGACCGCGTAGAAAAAATAAATATAAAAATATATCTGAACGTGCGGACGAGCGCGGATGAAAGAGCTACATTAGCGGATAAAAAAAAGTCGGGCCGCGACATGATACAAGTATGCCGAGCCGGGATATACGGGAAATATATTAACAAGCTAAAACATATATAGAATATCCATGTACTTATTTAAAAGATATATAAATATCTTTTTATCAAATGAAAAGATATAAAAAATTTCTCTTGTTTAAGTTATACTTGCATGCATTAATATAATGCTCAACATTACGAGCAACTTTCCAAATATTATCCATCGGATCCTCCTTTTTGAGACGAGTAAGAATAATTTTTGTAGATAAGTGTTGATCACAATACAAACGATAACTCATTAATATATTAGTTAATGATATTTAATAAGTATATACATAAGAATATCATGTTTAGTGAAGCAAGCTTCACAATGTCAAAAAGAGGATGAAGAATGTAAATGGTAAAAAAAAAACATGTGAATCAACTAGAGAGCAAGCCAAAGCTTAATTGAGATAAGAAAAAAAGATAAATTTCTTATGGTAGCAACTAACTATAGCTACTTAGCGATCATTTGTTATCAGGCCTAAAGGAGGTTGGCGTTCACATAAAAAGATTGTATGTGTTCGCTGTTTTTTCTTTTTTCCACAAGATATGTCAAAACATGATTTTTTAATATGTGTCAAGCGGAATTTATCAAAATTATATGTTGTACCTCCCATAAAAAATGGCCTTTTACTTTCATGACATAATAAATATTAGAGCATACACAATGCATCAAGTCATTGAAGACTTGATGCATTTATGACATTCAATGCAAAACTCATTCAATATGCAAGACTTCTTCAAATGACTTGAAGTTTATCAAGCTTTTATAAAAAGCTTTTCAAAAAGCATGTGATGCAATGCTACAAACTCCATCCAAACACTTTTTGTAATAGTAAAAAGTCTTTTTCTAGTTTTACCATTGTAGATGCTCTTATTGTCATCCAGCAATAATAAAGAGGAGATACTTACGGATTGAAGATGTCAAACAAGTGCATGTAGCAGCGTATACAAACTGTAATTGCAAAAAACCCAAGTGGTTTTTCCTTCGAACACGTCGTCACGCATCCCACTGTTAAACACGGGACATGTTTTATTCTGGTCCCACGAATGGCGCCAACTTGTTGGAGCATAATTTGGCTAGGCCGGTCTAACGACTCTCCAGGGCCGTTCGTCGTCCTCCCGGGTCCTGAGTAATGCTGGAAACAAAGGTAAACCGGTTAGACGTGGACCCGAGGCCGGAGCCCAGGGGTCCACCTCTGACGGTCAAGTTAGTTTTGGTCGATATATTGTAAAGAAGTATGGTTAAGAGAGATAACCTGATTATAATGTGATCCCTCCCCCTGTTTATATTGGCTTAGGGTTTCTTGTAGGATAAGTAAGGTGTGTGTGGGTCGTGGGCCTGGCGGGCCGAGCCCATTACTGACTGTACGTTGACAACAAACATGATGTCAGGTCTAGAGGCAGTAAGATACATCAATGATCCAATCATAGATCTATAATGCCTAACATCAACATCTTTTCCATCTCTAGTCTTTCCCCATGGGTGTTCCCTAACCATGGGTGTGCTAGCACGTTTTTCATGATGAGAAAAACCAAACTTCTTCAAGATCTCAGCCACATATTTGTCTTGAGAGATAAATATACCATATTCTTTCTGTTGTACTTATAAACCTAGAAAGAAGTTCATCTCTCCTATTGCACTCATCTTGAATTTGTCAGTCATGAGTTTAGAAAAGTCTTCACTCATCTTTGGATTGGAAGATCCAAAAATAATATCATTCACATAGACCTATACAAGAAGAAAATCCTTGCCATTCTTCTTGGTATATAGGGTTTGGTCTATGGTGCCCCTCTTGAATCCATTTTCCATAAGGTAAGTGGATAATGTACCATACCATGCTCTTGGGGCTTGATGAAGTCCATACATTGCTTTCTTGACTCTATACACCTTTTCGGGATGCTCTGAATCTTCAAAACCTGGAGGTTGCATAACATACACTTCCTCCTCAATTATTCTATATAAGAAAGCCCTTTTCACATCCATTTGATAAACTGTGAAATCCATGCAAGAAGCATAGGCTAGGAAAATCCTTATTGCTTCTAAGGTTTAAAAACCTCTTCATAGTCTATCCCTTCTTCTTGTGAATATCCCTGAGCAACTAAACGTGCCTTGTTTCTGACCACAATCCCTCTTTCATCCTTTTTGTTCCTTGGAACCCAACGTTTCCCAACGTGTCCCAAACATCTTGAATTGTAAACTGATGAAGCTCATCTTGCATTGCTTCAACTCAGCTTGGTTCTTTATGAGCTTCAAAATCTTCTTGGGTCCTTTTATGACAGAAAACATACAAATAAACATGCTTGCACAAGAGGGGTATCTTCCTTCTTATGGATGTTTGTAATGAATCCTTCTTTGGACTTCTTCAACTTTTGTCTTCTTGTTTGAACTAGTGAAGTAATAGGTCCAGTTATTTGAGAGAGATGATGAGATTTTTCTAATTGAGTAGAAGTTCCCTCTCCAAATAATGTAGGATGTGGAACATTGGAGTCAAGATGTCCATTGTCCCACACATCATCACTATCATCCCCAGGTGGTCTAGGAGAATCATTGCCAGTGTCTGAGTTGATGAAGCTGACAACTTCATTGGGTATGATATTTTCACCTTGTTTAAATCCTTCTTCGGAAGAGGATGAAGGAGAGCTGTCAGCGGCTGATTTATTCCTATCAGCGTCTGAAATAGACTTGTCAGCGTCCACATCTGGGTTGTCAGCGTCTGGTTCTGGTTTGTCAGCGTCCTTGTTTTCATTGGCTTGCTCTTCTTGGAGCTTTCTTTCCTCTTCCCTTGTAATAGCAGATGCTTGAATGAACTCTTCACTCCATATTGGTATGGTTATTTAGTTGAATAAGGGAGTAGGTTCATCCTCTTGTAATCCTTACATATCTTAGACTTGTGTACATGTATGGTCAATAACAGATTCTTCCAAAACATTTAGATCATTTTCAACAATTTCTGGATTAGTGATATGCATATAAATCAATGTCCTTAGATAATGGTTCCAAATCAAATAACCACTCTGGTCCATTTTCAGGATCACTAGGCTTACTTTCTAAGAATCTAACATGCACTTTTTCAAGAATACGTTTTTCCTTCTTATTCTAAGCCATGTACCCTTTGATATTCATAGAATAACCCAAAAAATATCCCTCATCACCTTTGGAACTAAACTTACCTAGGTTATCACTAGTGTCTAATATCATACATGACATCCAAAGGGTCTAACAAAGTATATATTAGGCCTCCTTTTCCAAAATAGCTTATAAAGTGTCTTGTTGTGGATTTTGTTCACCAAGGCTCTATTTTGAACATAGAAAGCTGTGTTCATAGCCTCAGCCTAAAAAGCAATTGGAAACTTAGCATCTGCCAACATGGTCCTAGCTGCTTCTATGAGTGTTCCATTTCTTCTTTCAGCTACACCATTCTATTATGGAGTTCTAGCAATACTAAACTCCCTAGAAATTCCTTTATCAACATAAAAGGTATCTAATAGAGTATTCTAAACTCACCACCATTATCACTTCTAAGTATATTAACTGAGTACCCCGATTTATTCTCTATTTGGGTAATAAAGTTAATCAATACCTTGGCAGTGTCATTCTTCAAAGCCAAAAAGAAAGTCCAAGTAAACCTAGAATAATCATCAGTGATGACAAAGCAAAAAGATTTACCATTTAAACTCTCTATATTAGTAGGACAAAACAGGTCCATGTGTAGCAAGTGAAATGGTTTAGAAGTAGAATGCACACTTTTAGACTTAAAGGAGACCTTATGTTGTTTGCCTTTAAGGCATGCAACACAAGTATGATCATTGTGGAAAGCTTTTGAAGGCAAACCACTAACAAGATCATGTCTCACAAGTCTATTAATGTTCTTAATATTAATGTGCCCTAACCTTCTATGCCATAAATTACTCTCATTTACTAAAGCTTTAGCATAAAGACATGACTGATTTTTGTTCATCTTAATTCCTTTTAGATTAACATTATAAATGTCCTTATGCCTAGGTGTTCTATACTCAATAAACGTCTCATCGGGAATCTTAGAATCCTTACTTAACACCAAGCATTCAATATTAGTAAAAAGAACTTTATTTTTGTTGTCACAAACTTGTGACACACTAAACAAGTTATAGTCAAGTTCTTTTACCAGGAAGACTTCATCAAACCTTAGGTTGTTGGTGATGAGAGTTCCTTTTCCAAAGATGGTGCCATAACCTCCTCCGAAATACACTTTATCACCATTCTTGATATGAATGAATTTGCTAAGATAGTCTTCCTTCCCTGTCATGTGCCTTGAGAATCCACTGTCCCAATATCCTTTATCATTGACCTGCTTGTGAATACCCTGTACATGAAGAAAACAAATTAGTATTCTTTGGGAACCCATGCCTTTACAGATTTCGATTCATCTGGTTGTTCAACAAGAATTGACTTATTCCTTGTAACAACCCCTTGTTCATCCCATTTTGGCCTAAACACCCAATTTACCCTAATAGGTTTAGTGATAACCTTTGCAAGAATAAATCTATTACAAGTCATAGAAATTCCATCTGAATTTGGGTTTTGATCTTTTTTAGGTCTCCATGTCAAACTGGATGAAGCTTTAGACCATGGTCCCTTAGGTTTTAAATACCTATTACTTGGTTTAACATAAGATCTAACAGAAGCCAGTTGTGGCATTTTCATACCAAAACCATATCTGTCAACGGCTGATTTTGACTTGTCAGTGACCATTTTTTCCTATCAGCGTCCAAGTTAGGGTTTGCTACATGAACCCATTGTCTGTTAGACCAAGTTTTGGTCTTTTGAATGGGTCTTTGTCCATGAGTATTAGTCCCTTTAGAAAAGAAAGAAGCTGGTCTAGTGGTCTAGGGACTTGTTTGGACCAAAGGTCTAGGTTTGACCATGGTTGACTTATTGTCAGCGGTGGATTTAAAGATGCTGACACATTTATAAGCCAAGTGAGAAAAACTCCCACATGTGTAACAAGCCTTTCTAGACATAACCTTAGGTCTAGATTGAAAGAACCCTTTCCCATTAACACCTGTTTGGCTTTGAGGTGATCTAGGTTTCCTATACATTTCAGCATATTTAACACTAGATTTGGTCTTAGTTGTAGAGCCAAGGTCAATAGATTTTCCAATGGTAGGGATAGTGATGACTATTGGTTTAACTTTAGTTTCTTCATCACTAAGAAGCCCTCCCTTAACAAACAACATAGGGTTGGCTTTCTTCCACTATTCAAGAACAGTCACTTTCTGCTTATACTCCTCAACTGGGAAAGCACTCTAGGTGGAGGAATAAATTCCTTTCTTGGAGTTCTGGAATACCAGTCCAAGAGATATCCCTTTTCAGGACACCACAGAAGTCCCCAGCAGGTGGTGGAATGGCAGCATACTCTTTCATCCAAATCCCCGACATGTCCCTAGGCTTTGTTTGTTCACTAACACCTTTTTCTAGAGTTTGGTTGGCTTTATCAAATTTTTCAATTTTAAGCCCTACATTTTCTTTATCCTTAATGGCTTCACTTAATAGAAGTTGCAAGTTAGCCCTACATTTCATTAAGGATTCTCTAGCTTCATTGTTGACACTCAAATCTCTAGTTAAAACATTAATTTGATCTTTTAGGTCAAATTCCATTTTCTTATATTCCTCTACCATTCCATCAGATTGTGCAAGGCCCCTTTTATAGTTTGCAAGTCTAACTTCTACATCAAAAACATCTGATTTTAATATTAAAATTTATTTGTTAAGTTTTTCAGTGTTTAACCTGCAACCTTTACTATAAAAGGCATCATGATATACCTCATTATCTGATGAAGAAGAGGAGTTGGCCATGAGTGCAAAATGAACATTCTTTTCTTCTTCCTTTTCAGCCACCAAAGCTTGATTCTCTACCACATCTTCTGCCATAAAGCTCTAGTCCCATCCAATGACATAAATACATTGCATGGCAACCATAGCCTCTGGCTCAGCATCCTTAATAGTAACAATCTGTCTTGACTTCTTGCCAGCATCATCACTTCGTGGATATCTACACTCTCTCATGAAGTGTCCCATCCTATGACAATTATAGCATTCAACCTTGGATTTGTCAAATCCAACTGTGTCTTTACCATTAAAAGTCATCTTTCTACCAAATCTCATGTTCCATCTATTGGCCTTATGCTTGCAAGTGCCATATTCCACTTGATATCCATCTCTTCTAGATCAGCATGACTGATTTGCTCCAGATCTTCATAGGTAACTAAGGAACCATTAGGCAATGCAGCAATGTATGCACATACTGTATCTAAATCAATACCAGCAGGTTTAAGACATGTTGAGCCAACATTGTATGTGTCAGCGTTAAAATTTGAGCCGCTGACAAAAGTTGATCCACCGCTGACAAGGGTTGATCCAGTAATAGGATGTACATTCAATCCATTAACATATGAATCTTTGTCAATGGCTTGAGAGTCACTATGTGAGAAGAAGGCCATGTCTCCAGATGTTGACTTCTTCCCATATTCAAGTAGGGTCTCATTCTCCACAATTTTCAGCTTATTGTAGATATCATCAAAAGAAGCACTCTTATGGGCATTGTTAGCAACAATTAAGCTGTCTTCAATTTTCCATGCATCACCAAGACCTCGAAGGAATGTAGAAACCATATCAACATCTTCAAGCTCTGTTCCCATAAAAGCCAACTTGCTATTGATGTCTTGAAGCCTACTTCTTACCTTACTTAGCTTCTCATTGGGATGAGCCTTAAACACAACATATTCACTCAACAACTTCTTCTTCCTTTCTTTGGTTATATCTTCATTACCACCTTAGGTAACTTGAAGGGCTGCCCAAAGATCTTTAGTAGATTCATAGCTTTTGTATTTGTGTTGGTTCTTTGGACCCAAGGAAAGTTTAAGAATGTTCAAGGTCTTCATATCATTCTTTCTCAAGGCTATCTCAGCCATTGAGACATCTCTTCCATCTTCATGTCTTTCATTTAGAGGATCACCAGTTTGTCCAGCTGTTCTTCGTGCTCCAATAGCAGCCTGAATCTTAGCTGCTTTATCGAATTGATTGTCATATTCAATGACTTCCCAAAGAGCATAGTCATTGACTTGAAGATACTGTTCAAAATTGAACTTCCATTGTTCAAAGTTATCAGGGCCGAGCATAGGAATTTTGAGGTTGTGGTTTGACGAGGATGAAGATTCTGTGGTAGACATCTTGTTTGGTTTTTAGGGTTTTTAACGATTTATGGTTTTTAGGGTTTACTGTTCTTTAGATCAAATTTCCTCAACAAGCTCTGATAACACTGGTTGATCCCAAACTTAGATCGATTTAGCGTTTTGTTAACGAGATTGTATCAAGTATAACACGTAGAGAAACTTTGTGTATTCAACAATCTAAGTGTTATGCGGAATTAACACTTCGAGAAAAGAACAAAGCAAAACGATGTAACCCAAACTTTCACTTTTATTGATGATGAAACTTGCGTACAAATGAAAGTGTAAACTTGTAAAAACTTATATCAAACTATGAACCCTACAACCTCCTTTTATAACACAAGGAATCGTGTACAAAGGTCTACCTATCAACTATTCTAGGTAAAGATAATTATAGATATACAATATTAAACATATCTTTACTAGAAATACAAACGTGTAGACTAAGTATTCCTATCAGTGGTTGAACTTCTCTTTGTCAGCGCTTAAATATACTTTGTTAGTGCTCATCTGTCAGCGCCTATTTTACTCTTGTCAGCATCCAGGTTCTTCTTGTCAGCGTCCCAGTGACTTAGTTAATTTTATTCCCAACAGAATTTTTGAAGAAATTTGGTTTTTACCCTCATGAAAAATGGGCTAGCACCCCCATGGACAAGGAACATCCCCGGGGAAAGATTGGAGATGCAAGGATGTAGATGTTAGGCATTATAGGTCAATGATTGGATCATTGGTGTATCTCACTGCTTCTAGACCTGACATCATGTTTGTAGTATGTGTATGTGCACGTCATCAAGTGACTCCCAAAGAGTGTCATCTTCATGCTGTCAAAAGGATCTTTAGGTATCTTAGGTGCTATCCTACATTGGGATTATGGTACCCTAATGATTCTCCATCAGAGCTTGTTGAGGAACTTTGATCTAAAGAACACCAAAACCCTAATCGCATAAAAACCTAATTTTTCAAAACCCTATAAGCATCATGTCTACCTCAAACTCAGAAACTCAAAGTCAAGGATTCTCTAATCATAATCTCAAAATTCCCAAGCTTAACCCTGATAACTTTGAACTATGGAAGTTCATTTTTGAGCAATATCTCCGAGTGGATAACTATGTTCTCTAGGAGGTTGTTGAACTTGGAAACAAGTTCAACCAGGCACATAAGATCTTGGACTCCATTCAAAAATGGAGAACAAACAATGCTAAGCCTGAAGACTTACTTCCTAGACCTGAAGATGGAAGAGCCACCTCAGCTACAGAGGAAGCTGACATAAGGCTTGATATGAAGGCATTAAATATTCTTAAACTAGCTATTGGAAGCAAAAACCAACACAAATTCAGAAGGTACGAATATGCTAAATAGCTTTAGGAATCCCTTGAGATCACCTATGGTGGTAATGAGGACACTGTCAAACAAAGGAAGAATCAGCTGGTAATGGAGTTTACTGTGTTTAATGCTCGTCCTAATGAAAACCTATGTGAGATAAGAAGCATCTTCAAGACACCGCTAGCAAGCTGGCATTCATAGAGACTGAATTTGAAGATGATGATATTAATGCAGCTTTCCTTGGAGCTCTTGGTGATGGCTGGGAAATTCACGCTAAGTCAATGATTTCCACTCAATCTTACAAGAACATGACTTTTGATGATATCTATAATCAACTGAAAGTCATGGAACCTGAAGTTTTGCTGAAACAAGGAAGTATAACACCTTCTGGAAGCATGGCCTTTATCTCTCACCATGATTCCTCAAATGCTGACAACTCTTCCTTTGTCAACGGACTAAATTCTCATGACAACAGCTCAACAGACACTGACACATATAACTATGCTTCACCAAGTCTTAAGCCAACAGGAATTGATTTGGATATTGTGTGTGCTTATACTGCTTCTTTACCCAATGGATCTTCAATTTCTTTTGAAGATCTTCAACAAATTAGTGATATTGATCTTGATGAGATAGATATCAAGTGGAATATGGCTCTTAGCAGTATAAGAGCCAGTAGGTGGAACAAGAGATTTGGCAAGAAGATGACTTTCAATAGCAAAGAAACTTCTGGGTTTGATAAATCCAAAGTTGAGAATGTAGATCTCCTAAGAATACTAGAGGATAGAATACTAGAAAGTCCATCAAGATTGAAGACGTTGAACCTAAAGCTCTAGTAGCCATGTAAGGTATTGATGGAAATGGATTTGACTAGAGCTTTCTGGACAAGAATATGGTCGAGAACCAAGCTTTGGTTGCTGAAAAGGATGAGGAGCACGTTCAATATGCTCTCATGGTCAGATCTTCTTTTTCATCAGATAATGAGGTATATGATGATGCTTTTTGTAGTAAAGGTTGTAGATTAAACACTGAAAAACTTTATAAAGAGGTTTTAAAGTTACAATATGATATTCTTGGTTTATATATCACTATTTCAAACTACAAAAGGGGGCTTGCACAATCAGATGGGATGGTGCAAGAATATAAGGACATGGAATTTAATCTAAAGGATCAAATAACTGTTCTGAAAAGAGATCTAGCACTTAGTCATGATGCTAAAGCTTCTTATATGGAAGTTAACACTGAATTGAAACTTAAGCTAGATGAGACCATTAAATCTAGAGAGAATATAGGGCTTAAAATTGAAAAGTTTGAAAAAGCTAGTCAAACCCTAGAAAAGGTCGTAAGTGAGCAAAGAAACCATAAAGACATGTCTGGGATTGGGATGCATGCAAAGGAAGACTTGTCATGGACTGGTATTCCAGAGTTCCAAGTGGAGGAATTTACTCCTCCACCACGTGTGCTCACACCAGTAGAGGAATATAAGCAAAGGGTGACTGATCTTGACCAATGGAAGAAAGCCAACCCTACTCTCTTTGTTAAGTGAGGGCTTCTTAGTGATGAACTAACTGACCCTAAACCCATTGTTTTCACTAACCTTACAACTAGAAAACCTGTTGATCTTGGCTCTCCAACTAAAATCAAATCTAGTGTTAAATATGTTGAAATGTATAGAAAACCTAGATTACCAAAGAGTGAAGCTAGTGTTAATGGGAAAAGATTTTATCAACCTAGACCTATGGTTATGTCTAGAAAGGCTTGTTACACATGTGGGATCTTCTCTCATCTGGCATGTAACACCCCACTTTGATAAGTGGACCGTTACGTGTATTTATGGCGTGTCATCAAAGCATATAACGTAAATGTCCTAAAACATTAACTGACCATAAGGGAAATACCGGAATCAAACATCGGTAATCCAAACATAAGTTCAAAATATGAAAAGTAAATACTGAATGAAAGAAATGAACAATGTCCAAATAGGCAATTAATTATATGAAGTGCAAAAAGTAAAGAAGTCTGGATAGCTTCCATCCAACACACGTACTATCAGAATCCTAAGAGCGTCCTGGTGTACATGCCGTTAGAACATGAAAGGAACTACGGCTGAGCATAACGCTCAGTGAACGAATATAAGAGCATGATAAGTAATACAGAAATGAAATAGATGACAAATACTGAAGCTGTAAAGACTGATATATAAAGAGCAGCGGAAAGCTTTGTATGTTTCTGAAAAGTCTGATTATAAATAGTAAAGCTGCATTATTATCTATTAAATCTGAAAACATGTATTTACTGTATTTTAATTGCCAAGAGCTTATATAGGTCATGTGTTGTAACAACGTCTACATGAATACATGGAGGGGTGACCTCGTCATGCTGTAGAGGGGTGACCTCTAAACAATGTGCTTGGTGGACGGATCAACTCTAATGTAAAGGATGTAGAGCATACACCACATTCACCTGATAAGCTATAAACTGATAACCTAGGATGCATCCATATGCCCCGCTAATAATACTGATAAAATGGCCAAGCTGAATAAATGGGACGCGGTGAGAAATCACTCCTCCGTAGAGGAGTCATGACACCGATGCCTCAAGTGTCATGGTTACGGTACCTCCATAACTAGTACATAACTGATCATGCTTGTATATAAAGCTCAGGCAAAATTCAAATTAGTTATTAAATGATTACTGATAAAATTTATAACATATACTGGGGAAAGCATTTGGCTGCAGACGGGAAATCCTAATCATGCATAAAAAGGAAAGTCCTTACTGAAGGACGGGAAATCCGTACCTCATGTCCTGTAATAAAATAAGAATGAAAGCTGAAGGATCTACTCCGACTTCACGGATACTACATAAATAAGGGACGTGAATGAGTTGTCTGATTACTGATTACTGTTACTGATTTTTATTGTTCTTAACTTGGTTTATTAACTTCTTGTATTATTGTACTGTTCTGCATAAAATCTAGTAACTCCGACCGTCTTTTAATATTTACTGATTACTGTATATCCTATATTTTCTAATTACTGTATATTGTATTGCATTCTGATGTTTATGATGATAGTGTGAATTTTAGCCTGCTAAAAATAGAAAGTTTCCCGAATTTAGAAAGTTTCCTAAAATACAAAGGTTTCCAAATTAGTTTTTCTTGAAAATTAAATCATAAATAAATCACATGTTTTTAAGTGGTTAACCGGATAAAATAAAATCAATTTAATTTTACTAATTGAATCAATAAATTAAAACCACTTAATTAATTTATTTATAAAACCACTTTTACAAAAATGATTTAATCATAGTTAACATAAACCCCGTATTATTTAATTTCCGTGACCCCGAAACCCGTGCTAAAATCTTCCCCGAGACACCCATGTCTTGGGTTAACCAAACCGGGCCCAAGTCATGGTCCCTTGCTGCTGACGTCACCCAATAGTGGTTCCCACTGTTTGTCATACGATTCCCACTGTTTTTGTTTAATTATTATTCCCACTGCATATGTAGTGGTTTCCACTGTTTTGGCTATTTTTCCCACTGCTAATGCAGTGGTTCCCACTGCTTATGTTTCTGTCCCCACTGTTTTTATATTTTTCCCACCGTTAATACCAAACACACCTTGCGACTAATCCCAAACGCCCCCTGACTGCCTTCCTTTCCCACTGCTTATAAAAACAAAAACCCCTGTTGGTCATTGCTGATGTTCGAAAAGCCAAACACCCCTTGACTGGGTCACGTCTGGCTAGCAGAAAACACACCGAGACACACAAAGTGTCTCGCTTTTTGTGAAACACCAAAACCCACTATGACTCATTAAATTTCATGTTTACTCTATGTTTACCCGCGTGTTCTAGATCAGAATTAAGTGGTTTGTGATTAAAGAATAAAGGGAAAGGAGTGATTACCAGTATGTCTTGATTAGAAATAAAAAACCAAAACTTAAAATCGAAGGGAATAACAAAACCTGTCTTCTCTTTCTTCTCTGTCTTTTCTGTCGGCAGCTTTTCCACTCCCAACCCTAATACTTCTTTTTTATCGTTGTTTGTGAAAAGGGGGTGAGTCCCGTTTGTTTTTCTTTCTCAAAAAGGGCCGGGCCCCAAGGCCCATATTTCTTTCTTTGTTGTAATAACAAAATGTAGCCCAAATTAAAATACACTCTATTCGTTTTCGTGTTTATATATTTAACGCGACGTTCGATTTAACTTTCGTGTTTACTCAAAACGTATAATAATTGTTTTACCAAAATAATAATAATAATAATAACAATAACTGTAATACTTGAATATTAAATATTAATTATTTCTCTGAATAAGTAATTACATGACACTTTAAATAGAACTGAGGCCGCGTATAGTTACGTTCATGGATTTTCTTCTTTTTTTTTAAATGGGTAATATCTGAATAGCTAAATATACTTAATTACTAACTTTTAATTAAAACTGAGATTATGTATAGCTAATGTCCTTGGGTTTTAAATGCGTGTTTTACAATTCTCCCCCTCTAATTCGTCCTCGAATTAAGGATGCGATAATGTTGCGGTTTTATAATTCTTCCTCTCTAAAAGGAAAATTCGTCCTCGAATTAAAGGAATTTATTTTTTAAGCAGGTGAAGTTATAAAAGCTAAAAAGACACATAAACTGCAAGAACGTGAAAGCTGAAAAGACATATAAGCTGAAAGAATAATTCGTCTTCTAATTAAGACACGATGCTGCTGAAAGGTATAAACATGACATGATTGAAGTGAACATGTAACGTGACATGGCTGAAGAGGACATGGAACGTAAAATGACTGAAAGAACTTAACTGGATTAATTGAAGGAAAAGGGATGAGAGGTCCGGATGGAATCCTCCGTTCCGAGTGGCTTCCCGCTCGGAACGGATCCTTCAAAGATTTAAATATAATGAAAATCTTGGTCATGATGACCCTGTGTCACACCCCACCATGGCAGAATATGGGGCGCGACGTATGGACATCATCACAATAACAGCGTGTCTATAGAGAGAACTATATGAATTAAAAATGTCATAAAAGGTGACACAAATGTAATGAAAATATCACATCAATGCAGGAGTCTAGGTAAGTAGGCAACAGTCCTACCTCTTACCCAAGATAAACAAATAACACAACAAATCAACATATAGGTTCATAGTATCACTTAATAAAAACACCTAAAAAATAAACTAAGAAGGAACGGGGATCTCCTTCTAAATGCAATCCTAATGCCTCCAAATCTAGCCACTTCTATACCCAAGCTTAACCACATTCTCACCAGAAAGAGACACTAAAACACGTCAACATAAAGTTGGTGAGAGTCATAGGTTTAGACTCCAACGCTAAATCAGTTACAAGCTGTGAATAACAACCATCTACACAATAACATATGGACAATGCACTACAATTTTGTATTAACAACTAGCATTAAAGTTCAATCAATCATCACAATTCCAAGGCATCACGCCTTACCAACAACCACAATTACCAAGACATCACGCCTTACCAACAACCATAATTTCCAAGGCATCACGCCTTACCAACAACCATAATTTCCAAGGCATCGCGCCTTACCAACAACCATAATTTCCAAGGCATCACGCCTTACCAACAACCATAATTTCCAAGGCATCACGCCTTACCAATAACCATGGTACCATAGGCGCCCATACACCTATGTACCTTTCCCATCCAAATCATACACGAACAAGAATCACAAAGCAGTTAATCACATAATGTACACACAAGTCCATCTCTAACCTTAAAAACATTCACAGCATCAATTTATAAATAACTCAACATAGTGTCTCTTCCATCCCATCTGGAAGTCAAAAACAATAATAAACATGGGACTATGAAACTCACCTGATTGCTTCTCCAAAAGTCCTCGCACTAGCAACTAGTCACCTGATTGCTTCTCCAAAAGTCCTCGCACTAGCAACTAGCTAACAAACCAAACACACGCAATCAATACATGAACCAATCATTAAGACGGCTCATCAACCTATGATAGACATCTAGCCTACTCCCATATAAATACCCCATTTATATGCTCTAAACACCCCATTACCCTTCCCTAACAAGTCCTTAACTTGTTTAAGTTTAATAACTATCCCGTTCATATTTTACACAAAACAGTCCTAATTTAGGTCTCCAAACTTTAAGTCAAACGTCCACTTAAACATACCCATGGTTTCTATAAAAGGAATATTCATACCCTTACATATGTTAGCTAACACCTCCCACTTGCCCTAACCTTAAAGCTACTATTAAGGCCCCGATATATATATATATATATATATATATATATATATATATATATATATATATATATATATATATATATATATATATATATATATATATATATATATATATATATATATATATATATATATATATATATATATATATATATATATATATATATATATATATATATATATATATATATATATATATATATATATATATATATATATATATATATATATATATATATATATATATATATATATATATATATATACTTTTGTCATTCCAGATTTCCTGATTTTAAACATACAAAAAGATTGTTACAATTAAGGGGTGTTACCCTAAACCACAACCTTAGCCCAAGTGCAGATACTTACTATAATATATAAACCATCTCTCATGTTCGTGAGAAGGTCCCAGTGCAACCCTAAGTACCCCCAAACAAACCAAAACTTAAAAAGAAAACAGGCTGAATTCAAAACTGTTTTGACCTCCGACTGTTGTAACCTGTTTTTGACCCACTTCCCTACCTCCAATTTAGTTCTCGTTTCTTGATTTAGAAAGCCAACTCAATTACCTATCCAGGGCTAGCTTGATCTCATCTTTAATGTGCCTATAACTCTAGATATGATCAAAACAATTGACTCAAAATTCTGCCCAGTTTTTAAAAACGGGTTTAACAAAATCAACCTCATTAATTAACCCTAATCCCTCTAATTGCAAGCCCTAATTTATTTAATCATTATAATATGATTAATATACTGTTTTCAATTAAACCCTAACCTAAATCTATCATAAGATGATTAAGACATCATTAAAATAATTAAATTGAAAAGGTTTATGAAGGTTTTACCTTGAGATCAATGGAAGATGAAGAAAACTTATTTTTTTTAAGAACCCTATTTTTTCTCCCACAAACCGTCGCCTCTTTTTTATCTCCAGGGATTTATGTCTTTTTTTATATAAAATACTTATATACTAATGTTACCAAATCCTAGCCCAAGTAGTATTGCCCACTTACCTTTTTTTTTTTTTCCTTTTTCCTTTTTTTTTTCTTTCTTGCGTCTAAACCGACCCAAACACCCCTTAAATTCGTTTTTTTTTATTTTTATTATTTAATATTATGTTATTAATATTACCTTAATTTTCCTTAATTTATTTCAGCTCCTAAAGCTCCCAAAACCTCAAAACCGTAAAACTAGTCAAATTTACGCGTTTACCGTAAAAGACGTAAAATATACACTTTTATAAAAACTCTCAAATTTTGAAATAAACTTTATAACTAAGTCCTAATTGACTTAAAACCATCCCGAAAAATATCCATATGACTAATTACCTCCTCCGAGACCTCTAAATGCTAAACCGTAAATCGTAAAAAAATACGATTTTCTATAATACATATACGTATACGTAAAACCACTAAATAACACCATCACTTCATAGTCACTACCATGTGAACTCATGAACATGAAATCATCACACATCGTTTCACTCACAAGGTACCCCGTACCGGCAACGATATCCAAACCACAATCTATACACACCAATAAGCACACAAACACGTAATGACACGTAACTAGCACAAAATAAAATTAAGTGACGAACCTCAAAACCAGGGTTGTCACATCACTCCCTCCTAATAGAAATCTCGTCCCGAGATTTACTCCTTAGGATCCAACACACAAACAACACATCACACGAGGATACTTGTTCTAAATGAACTCCTCTCATTCCCACGTGAACTTTAATTCAAGTTTCAAAATACCACATATACAAACCAAAAATAATTAAACTCATTGCCATACTCTTGCCCTCACAATCAATAAATCTCACAAATAACTCTTTGATAAAACAAAGACTCTTTTTAATATAAGTCCCGAATAACCGTACATGCAAAATACATTCTCAACCAACCTTTACCAAATCTCAATACATGAAATGTATCATGTATACAACTCATTTCCCCCAGGTAATTCTATGCTCATAAGCTAATGGTCTGATCTTTCCAAAGATCATAAATGGACCTACAAGACTCTACATCAACTCTTCCATTTTACCAAAACATACCACCCGCTACTATGGGTGAAACTCCCTACATAACTTTGTCACTAACTCTAGTGGTTTCCTCCTTTTCTACATAGCATCCCTTGTTGCTCTCACCCTTTCCACTACATCATTACCACATTTGTAGCCTCTTTTACCAATTCTAGTCCACAATGGGGACATCTCACCTTATCCTTTCATATAGTGCCTCAAATGGCATTTATCGACTTCTAGTATGATAACTATCATTATATGAAAACTCAACCATCGCTAACGAGTTTCCTAACTACCTCCAAATCAATCCCCCATGCCCTCAGTGTAACACCTAAGGTTGTATAAATATCTCACTTGCCTATTCTCCTCTAGTCAGCTGGACATATTCATATCCAATCATGTTTCATCAACCCCCTTTAGTCCGCACCCCAAACTACTTACAAATTCCAATTTCCTTACAAAGTAACCTCTCATTCCTCTTGAAATATGAGATGAGTTAGTCTGTCTATCGACTATCACCCAACTCTCGTCGTACTTATTCCTCCACCCCATTATGTATCCCTTTTACCAACTTCGTCCTTACATCGCCCTTTCTAAGCTACTCCTATCTATGTAGGAGGTATAGTCTACGTCCCTTTCTCCATATGATTGTCCAAGCCACGCAACATACATGTTGACGCGTTCTCTGCTTTAGACAACTCAACTCGTGCAACCTATATCCTTTATCAACTATAGTTCAGTTCGTCTCAGCTTCAATTCATTCTTCTTATTCCATGTCTTATCAACTATGTTTGCCTTCCCCGGATGGTACTTGGCCTTGCAATTTTCTTTCGTCACTTAACTCCACCCACCACCTTTGCCAAATGTTCAATCAAGGTGATTGAATATGTGTTGGAGGTGTTCGTGATCCGTATAGATCATTCTCCACGTCTCGTACACTAAATGCCTCTAGCATTTTAGGCAGATATAACAGTCCAGCTCCACTAACTAAGTCTATCCAGTTCTTCCAAATCTTTAGTTCCTGCATCATATAAGCAATCGCCTTTATTTGTCGTTCTCGTACACCTCCAAATCCTTGCTCCACGTATCGTCATGCTTCGCGAATTCATCCAGTCCTTCCGATAATGTCAAGATCTGCTCATTATCCAATCCACCTCTTCAGTCTCCAAAACGCTTCCTCATCCTTCTTCACTTCGCCCTTTGCCGGTTCCTCGATATGCCATCATCCCTGACCACTCGTCCTGGCGAACATAATCCTAAAACTCACACTTGAAAATCTTACGTATAATTCCCTTTCCTAACAACTCCAGATGTCAAGATGTCGTCGATGATCCCGATGACAACTCGTTTATATACGTTCATGCACACTCGGTTCATTGACTCCATGAAAACCGCTAGTGTTTTGGCGATGCCAAAATCATAACCGTAAACCCAAAGCGTTCATACAACATCCTTAGCAGTTTCAACTACGTCCTCCTTGCACCCTCTCTTAGCGGCAATACGAATAAATTCCTACCTCGTTCTACTTGCAAAATTCTACACGCATCTTAAAAGACCGGTACTTCCTCTCATCGGACCACTCAACCCCCTTCCACGTCCAATCTACTACTAAGCAACTCAACCTTTATCCGACATTCCTTACAATTTCTAACAGCTCTTGTTTTTAAATCACTCCATGAACGATTTGCCTTGGAAAAGCACTAACTACAACTCCTCTCACTTCTTATACTTGCTCTATTTATGGTTCTACCTCACAGTAATATGCAAAACTACTAAATTTCAGGAAAATTATTAGAAAACTTACATGCCCTACGAACAATCATAAATACCTTTGAGGTACTGTATCCCCTTCCAACACTCTCTATGGCGCGTTACTTGTGCTAGTATCCCACAAATCTCTATTCATCTCCTTGGTACTCCAAAGAGACCTCATGACCACATTAGTTCGTCTACAAACTTTTAACTCTTTCATCCCCACTAAGAGCATTCCGACCATTCTCCCAGGGCCACCTACTTAATGTTCAATCGAATGGTTTGTAATATAAGCAAGTCAGGCTATCTGCACAACACAGGGACATCGATCCCTAAATAGGAAGGGCCTTATGTGTTAACGGAGGCTTTGGAGCAAGGGGCATACAAGATATGCAACATGGATGGCTGTGATTCAGGCCAGTCATGGAACAGTTTCGACCTTTAGAGGTCTTATCTTTAAAAGGGCCACTGTCTACACATGGACCTTTCACTCTAGCTGTATTTAGCTCCAATAAAATGTCCATGTATTTCTTTTTTTAGGCAGTATGTTTTTCCTTATGTTTCAAAAACTTGCAATTATTGATAAAACACCACGGTTCCTAGCTAGTCTCGCGGCTCTTTCTTTCATATAATCATTGTTTCTTTACATAGCGTCATTTAATTATAATATTTGGCTCATCGATGTACATGTACTTATCGTTTCCATGTGAAATAAGAGGATTAAGTGAACCTACTAATTCAATTTGTCGTATTAGAGGGATGCAAACCCATCAACCGCGGTTCACGTATCCTTGTTAGAAACCTTACTAATGAAGACGTTGTAGTAAGCTATGCATACCACATACTCCAAGATGGGCATGCAAAAGACGTACTGTGCACGTCTAACAACATTGTGTCAAAAAAATTGACATCACCTATGGTAGTAGTGGCACTCCACACGTAATGAAATGTTTTAACCCATGGGTTTATTAAAATGCGCTTTATATGGTATATTCTTGCTATATATTCACGGATAACATCTCGGGAATGTAATACTTATGATGTATAAATATTGTGACCAAGTTGAACAACTACAATCTTAATCATCGCAGTTTAGTGCAAATGTGAATCAACATACCAGCCGTATGCATGATAAGGGCATAAATTAATATTCAAATATTTACAATTCACAACATATATAATCTGCATTACGACCCTAGAATATTAAAAGTTACATACAAACATGTATACGTAAAAGAAGGGCGATCTTTGTAAGCACTTGCCGCATGAAGTGTCCAAATACTTACAAAAGGTCACTAGTGGAGTGCGGTATGTTCATGCAACGCTCTTTCCATTTCATAAAGGATAAGTATGTCGCGAACGTTAATAGTAGGCACACTAACAGCTACACCATCGGATCGAGGTGGATGCGTTGTGCCTAAACCAATAACAACTTTCTTCCCTTTGGCACCTTTCCTTTTAGCCGCATGTTTGGCACTTACGTAGCCACTTTGAAGGGTTCCGCACTATCACAAGGGTAAGCGCTAATGGGTACCTTTAATTTAGCAACGTCCAGCTTCTGATGGTCATCTTATTCTTCTTTTGCGCCTTCCATACCGTGACTTCCCAGTGTCATCCCTTCCATTATTGCAGAAATAGGATAATCCTCGTCCGACTCCACCATCTTTATTAAGGGAAGATCACACTTCTTCAAATTTGCGAGGGCGACGTCTATTTTGTCCTGAGCTAAAGGATAGTAAAAGGACACTTCATCCAAGCTTTTATTTAGCAACCTACCTTGGCAGCGCGTTCTATAGTTGTGCTTTCCCCTTCGGCCATGACCTCTATATTCTAGGCTTCTTGGATGTTAGGGGATTGTAGCGCACCCTTGGCAGCTAAAGGGAGCCTATAAAGAATTAACTATCGCCTCTCTGCTATGGCGGATAGTAAATAAGGATACAACTCCTCACCCTATTGAACAGTCAAACAGTTAAGTTTCTCTTCATACTCACCTATTTGCTGATATAGCTTCGCACTCAACTCATCGGCATTGGCAAAAAAATTAACTATGCACTCCTCTAGTTGATTCATGGCCCATTTATTGTCGGACTGCTGTTTCTCTAACTTGGTGCGCTCTTGTGCTAGCAAAGCAAGTAGTTTTGTAAAACCCGCATGCTTTTACCATGAATAGTGCCCTTAAGATCGTACGTTCTAGATTAAAACTTACCTCATGTAGTATTGATCACATTCATGTGCTAATAATCAAGCAAGTGCATACGTGTATGTCATGACAAGTATCGATTACGTACGAACCCATGATAAACAGTTAATAATATATCACGTGAACATAATTAAATCATGAACACCATTTAAAATACTAACTAAAATAATTACGTAAATACTTATAATATATTTACGAGCGTTAAGTTTACGATAAACGACACGTTAGATTAAACAGAAACACGTTAAACACGAGCACGTTTAACCACGAACGAACACGAAACATCGGGAAACGAGAAAGGTACGGGTACCCTATGTGGGGCCCCCATACCCACGGCACACATGCATGAAATGGGCTTAGCCCATGGACTTTACAAGTTAAGGGGGGGTAAAAGTAAAAACATGTTTTCATTTTCCATTTTACAAGAAATAAACTAAAAACCCTAAAAAGAGTTTTCTCCTCTCCTTTTCCTTCTCTTGGTGCCGCCACCTTCACACCACCATAAGGGGGTGTTTGATTGATTTTGATCTTAAAAACAAGTGTTAGAATACGTGTTTGTTCATCCTTTTTCCAAGCTACATAGTGGTATACCTTTCTAACCCTTCTTTTTAATTCTTTTTAATTCTTTTGATCTTTGATTATTTTCATGAACATGTTATTATTTTTCTTATGAAAACAAGATAATTAATCATTGATCTAACATGTTTTGGTATTAAATAAAATCAAGGAATGATTTAAAGGGGTGTTTGTTTCTAGCCGCCTAGCAAAACAAACCCGAGGGGGGTTTGGTTTGCTATTGCCGCCACCACCAAGACCACAATTGGTCTTGGTTGGCTCATGTGGGACCCACGGCAGCAAGGGGACACGTGTGCCCCGGGTTTGGCCCGGGGTACGGTGTCGAATTCATACCCGATTCATGGTTCGTTGGTTAAAATCATGATCTATGTTACATGTAATTTTTATGAATCATGAACTTAGGATATAATAAATTAATAACATGAAATATTAATTAAATCATGACTTAGGTTATTTTAATTATTAGTTTATCATGACATTAATTTAACCTAAGTATTTTATGTTATAAGTTATAATTAATTAATTATTAAAACATGCCTATAATTAATTAATTTAGACATGACTTAGGTTATATTATTATTAATAATAATACACATTTTAACCTAAGTATTTTCATTTCATTTTAATTAATACATGTTATACTTTAATTAAAATGCTTAACCTATAGTTTAATTAAAATACATGAAATAATAATTAAACTATACACTATATCATATGACTTAAGTAGTAAGCTTATAACACTTAGACTTACATGTTAGCTTATGAAATCAGCTTAATTCTAATTATGGAAACTTCTATTTATAGAAAATTAATTAAATAAGGCAACTAATCTAATTATGGAAACCTTCTATATATGGAAATCAATCTATTTCAGGAAGCTAATCTAATTATGGAAACCTTCTATATATGGAAACTTATTTAATTAAGGCAGCTGATCTATTTTTGGAAACTTTCTATTTTTAGAAACTAATCTATTTTAGGCAGTAAATTCTATTTTTGGAAACTTTCTATTTTTGGGAACTTTCTATTTTTGGAAACTTTCTATTTTTGGAAACTTTCTATTTTTGGTAACTTTCTATTTTTGGAAACTTTCTATTTTTGGAAACTTTCTATTTTTGGAAACTTTCTATTTTTGGAAACTTTCTATTTTTGGAAACTTTCTATTTTCGGAAACCTGCTATTTTTGGAAAGTTACTTATTATTATACAGTAAGTATATTAATGCATGAAACAACAGTAATACTTAATCAGATAAACCAGAAATACAAGATAAACACAGTTTAAGGCTTTAAACAGTGAACCATGACCTAAAACATACCAAATCAGCTATAACGAGACACAGAACCCAGTACGTAATCAGTGAATCGATACTTATACACGTGTGTATTCATGTAGCGTTAGTGATCCAGAAGTAGGAGTCTTTCTTCCGTTCATTTCACTGGACTTGAGGTACGGATTCCCGTCCGTTCAGTATGGACATTCCTTCCTTATTAGGATTTCCCCGTATGCAGCCAACTGTTTTCCCCAGCATTTGTTTTATTGTTTTGAACTGCTTATGTTAATTTAGCATAAACTATAGCCATATACAAGCATGACCAGTTTCACCTAGTTATGGAGGTACCATAACCATAGCATTGGAGGCACCGATGTTATGACTTCCCCACGGCGGAGTGATTGCTCGTGGCGTCCCTTTTCAGTTTGGCCATATTATTATATCAGTCGGGGCGTATGGGTGCATCCTAGTTACATGTTTTATTCAGTTTATCATGGTGAATGTGGTGTGTGCCTTGCACCCTTCACAAGGAGCTGATCCCTCCTACCCAAAACAGTATATTGATTAGAGGCATCCCCTCTAATCAGCATGATGAGGTCACCCCTCCAAGTATTCATGCATGTGACCTTTTCATGACCTATATGGGCTATGGTATATATATGTTAAAACAGTTTTCACAGGTTAAACATAAGGCTTTTCAAACTATAAAACCAGTTTTCATGATACTTAACCAGTTTACTCAGTACTTAGTCTTCCGCTGTTATATGTTACATACTTATCCTATTTCATGCTTTATTGTACATCCGTGCACTGAGCGTCTTGCTCAGCCGTTTTCCTTTTCATGTTCCCAAAACGGCAGGTACTCAGGGACGCTCGTAGATCTCAAACGTAGGTGCATATGGACTGGAAGCTTTACTGTCTTTCTTTACTTTATGCATTTCCTTTACTTTGATACAGTTGCTTTGGACGTTGTTTCGTCCTTCCTTTTACAGTATTTATGTTTGTGTGTGATGAGCTTTACTTTGGGATACCGATGTTTGATTCCGGTATTTCCTTTTATGGTTGAATAATGCTTAGACATTTATCCTTGTATGCTTTGATGACACGCCATGATATGCGTAATATTCCATTTCCAAAATGGGGTGTTACAATTATGGTATCAGAGCCAAGGCTTCGACCTGTAGGCTCTCAAATATGACCTGTGATTAGTGGGTAGTCACTACGGTCTTCCTAGAACTGACAGTTGTTTTCATGCATTCATCATTTTTAAGCATACATATACATGTCATTGATACAGGGTTTTTGACTAAGTAATGGTTGGTACAGGACTGGCCCTATTTAGTCGCATGTGTTTTATCGAAACTTTTAGATTTGGGACCGACCCATAGGCGTCCCCTCGATATGTCTTTTATTTTGAGTGAACTGACCGAAGGCGTTCACCCTCGAGCATCAAAAGTTTTCATAAAACTGCATCATGCATTCATACAAAGATTTTCTTGCATAAAATTTTTCTCGTTAAATTTTGGCATAAAATTTTTCTTTTATATAGTTTATGTTTGAACTGTTAATCATATGTTTTATGTTATACTGTCAGATGGTTCTCACACGCGAGCAAGAGCAGCTCAATGCTGCGATTCAGGCTGCCATGCAAGCCCTACTTCCTCAACTGAGGAATGACATTCGTGCTGAAGTCCAAGCTGCGAATAATCAGCAGCCGCAGAATCAGGCACCTCCTCCTCCTCCTCCCCCAGTGACTCTAGCGGTATGGTTGGAACGATTTAACAAGCTCCGTCCGAGAGCTTTTGAAAAGACTGATAGCCCCAGCGATGCTGAAAGCTGGCTGACTCACATTGAGAAAATCTTCAATGCTATGGGATGTGACCCCGCCTTCAAGGCAAGATTGGCGTGCTACAGGTTTGAAGGCGATGTACTCAACTGGTGGCTAGCTTTGACACAGTCAGAAGGAGGTGATGAATGGGTCGCTGGTTTGACATGGGCCCAATTCAAGGAGAGAGTGATGGAACAGTTCTTTCCTAAGGCAGAGCAGGACAAACTCAAGCGTGAATACCACGGGATACGTCAGAGACAGGGCGAGAATAGCAACGAATTCATGCAGCGCTTTCTTCGCCTTGCTGGTTTTCTAGGAGCAGCGCCTGGTACTCCTGAGGAGCAGGCACACCATTTTAGGTGGGCACTTCGCACCTCGGTTGCGAACAATCTAGTATGTGCTACGTTCAATACGGTAGCACAAGTGGCTGACGCAGCAAGAAAGCTTGAGATGTTGCAGGAACGTGATGAGTTCGGGGAAGCAGAAAGACCCGACATGAGGTAAAACATTTCATGTTCTAGCGTTAACCAGACCGCATCCTATCGTTATATGTTCTATAATCATCTCTTAAACTGTATCTTCCAGGCAGAAAACTGGGGACCGGTCTCAGCCGGCTACTCAGCAGCAGCCCAATCAGCCCAAAGGAAACGGTCACTCTAACGACCGTTCTGTTGTGGAAAGGCGCAGCGGTAATGACAATTACCGTAGCAATGCGGGACAGTCCAACAACAGCAGGAACCACGGTAACGGAAGGGACCAGAACCACAGGGGTTCTCAGCCCAACCGTTCAGCTAACACTGGTAAGCATCTTACGACGTTTACGTCCTATACTCGTGCATATACCTTATTCTTAACACGTTCTGTCATCAGCAGGCCCTCAGCAAGCAAGGACTCCTGCTGGAGGATTCACTCATCCTCTTTGCAGCACCTGCCATCGCAGACACCCTGGCCCATGTCGTCGTGACTCCGACGCGTGCTACAAGTGCGGCCTCCCTGGCCATCGTATGAGAGATTGCCGTAAGGGTGAAATGGAGGGTACTTCGGGTCATGCTGATACTAAACCGCCTCCTACCACTGGGCGTGTCTACACGACATCGCGCGATCAGGCAAACAAATCTACAGGTACCATTACTGGAATTTTGTATATGTACGGCCAGGCTGCATGTGTTCTTTTTGACACGGGTGCCACTCATTCAGTTGTTTCCACTACTTATGCTAAGAACATCAGGACACTTCCCTTGCCATTAGAAACTAAGCTTACCATTTCCACGCCTCTGAGGGACTCTGTATTAATAACTCATGTATACAAGAGTCTTCCCCTAGAGTTTGACGATAAAGTTCGTGCAGTAGATGCACTTCCTCTAGACATGATTGAGTTTGATATGATTCTCGGCATGGATTGGCTATCCAAGCACCATGCTACCATAGACTGCCACTCTTATCGAGTGATCTTCGGCGACATTAATGCACCAGAGTACATCCATAACGGGTTCATACCCGGACGGTCTGTACAAGTCATATCTACCTTGCAAGCACGTGCATTACTGTCACATGGCTGCGAAGGTTATCTCGCTACGGTTCATGACATGGATGCTGAATCCCCATCGATTCAGGATCAACCAGTAGTTTCGGAATTTCAAGACGTCTTTCCAGATGAACTTCCAGGAATACCACCTGCAAGAGAAGTGAAGTTCAACATCGAACTTGTTCCAGGAGCTGAGCCAATCTCTAAGGCTCCGTATCGTATGGCTCCCATAGAGCTAAAAGAACTGAAGGACCAATTACAGGAACTTCTTGAACGAGGGTTCATTAGACCGAGCGCATCTCCATGGGGCGCACCGGTCTTGTTCGTTAAGAAGAAGGACGGCAGCATGCGACTTTGCATTGACTACCGTGAACTTAATAAGATTACCATCCGCAACAGATATCCACTGCCACGTATAGACGATCTGTTTGACCAACTTCAAGGAGCCAAACACTTCTCAAAGATCGATCTAAGGTCAGGCTACCATCAGCTAAGAGTTAAAGAGCAGGATATTGCCAAGACTGCTTTTCGTACCCGCTATGGCCATTATGAGTTTGTAGTCATGCCATTCGGCCTGACTAACGCTCCAGCAGTATTCATGGATCTGATGAACAGAATCTTCCATGAATTCCTTGATAAATTTGTCATTGTATTCATCGATGACATCTTGATATTCTAAAAGTCCACGGAGGAACACGAAGATCATCTCCGTACTGTACTACAGATTCTTCGTCAGAAGCAGCTGTATGCGAAATTCTCCAAGTGTGAGTTCTGGTTAAACAAGGTGGCATTCTTAGGTCACATTGTATCAGCAGAAGGGATCACTATGGACCCAGCGAAGGTTGAGGCTATCACTAAATGGCCAAGACCAACATCAGCGACAGAAGTCCGCAGTTTCTTAGGCTTAGCTGGATATTATCGAAGATTCGTGGAGAACTTTTCTCGGCTGGCATTGCCTCTCACCAAACTGATGCGAAAAGGAGAGAAATTCGTCTGGACGGAAGATCGAGAGAAGAGCTTCGAAGACCAAAGCAGAAGTTAGTATCTGCACCTATTCTTACTCTCCCATCTGGTACAGGTGGATTTCAGATCTATAGCGATGCATCGGGAAAGGGACTGGGCTGTGTTCTCATGCAACATGGGAAAGTGATCGCGTATGCTTCACGGCAGCTTAAGCCCTATGAAGAAAACTACCCTACGCATGACCTGGAACTTGCTGCAGTGGTGTTCGCATTGAAGATATGGAGGCATTACTTATACAGAGAATCATGCGACATTTTCACGGATCACAAGAGCTTGAAGTATATCTTCACACAGCGAGAATTGAACATGAGACAAAGGAGATGGTTGGAACTGTTGAAGGATTATGATATTAACCTACAGTATCATCCCGGGAAAGCTAATGTAGTAGCAGATGCACTCAGCAGAAAGTCCGGAATGATAAACAGCATTGAGATCAAGGAACAAAACATAAGGGACTTGGAGCGGCTTGACATTGAAATCATGGTACGTGGGCAGCACGGATACTGGGCGAATCTTACAGTAGAACCTGAGTTACTGACTAGGATTAAGGAAGCGCAGAAGGATGATGGAGAGATTTGGGCGATAATTCAGAATTTGGAGAAGCAGACAGAATTCAGAATGGACGCAGACGGTATCATTTGGCAGGGCACGAGACTTTGTGTTCCTGACAATCCAGATCTCCGGGAAGCATTGTTAGCTGAAGCTCACAGCTCCCCATTTTCTATACATCCTGGGTCGACAAAAATGTACCATGACATCAGACAGCACTTTTGGTGGAGTGGTATGAAACAGGATGTAGCCACGTACGTCTCCAAATGTCTTACCTGTCAGCAGGTTAAGATTGAACATCAGCGATCTGGCGGTCTCCTTCAACCGTTGGATATTCCAGAGTGGAAGTGGGACAAAATCACCATGGATTTTGTTACCAGTCTTCCGCCTACCAAGAAGAAGCACGATGCTATTTGGGTCATTGTTGATCGACTCACCAAATCAGCTCATTTCTTACCGATACGCAAGGAAGATCCGGTAAGTAAACTCGCAGATACGTACAGAAGGGAGATCATGAGACTCCACGGCACTCCCTCCAGCATCGTCTCAGACAGAGATCCTCGTTTCACGTCGCGATTCTGGAAAGGTCTGCAAAAAGCTTGGGGTACACAACTTAAGCTGAGCACAGCCTTTCATCCTCAAACGGACGGACAGTCGGAGCGAACAATTCAGACATTGGAAGACATGTTAAGGTCGTGTGCGTTGGAATGGACAGGTGATTGGGACGATTACATCTGTTTAGTTGAGTTTGCATACAACAACAGCTGGCACGCAAGTATCAAATGTGCTCCTTTCGAAATGTTGTATGGCAGAAAGTGTCGCGCTCCAACTTGCTGGGATCAAGTGGGAGAGCGAACACTTGAAGGACCAGAGATTATAGAAATGACCAACCAAAAGATTGAGGTAGCTAAACAGAAACTGCAGGAAGCACGGTCACGTCAGAAGAGTTACGCCGATAAGCATCGTAGGGACATACATTTTAATGTGGGAGATCACGTCTTCCTCAAGGTTTCGCCGGCACGTGGTGTTAAACGCTTCGGGATCAAAGGAAAACTCAGTCCTCGGTTCATCGAACCATTTGATATCGTTGAACGAATCGGCGAAGTATCTTACCGATTGGCGTTACCTCCTTAGCTTTCGCACGTGCATAACGTGTTCCATGTGTCCTTACTCAGAGGGTACAATTATCATCCCCTTCACATGGTTCAGTATCCACTGGAACAGATACGTGAAGATCTCACGTTTATAGAAGAACCCGAACGAGTACTCGACAGGCAAGAACGAGTCATGAGAAGGAAGACGATTCCTTTCGTCAAAATCCTTTGGAGGGACCATACCGAGCGGGAAGCCACTTGGGAAACAGAGGAGTCTATCCGGGCTTCTTACCCTCACTTCATATTTTGAGTTCGGGTATGTCACTTCTTTTCAGCTTACTTTATCTATAATTCGGGGACGAATTATTCTTTTTAGGGGGAAGAATTGTAAAACCCGCATGCTTTTACCATGAATAGTGCCCTTAAGATCGTACGTTCTAGATTAAAACTTACCTCATGTAGTATTGATCACATTCATGTGCTAATAATCAAGCAAGTGCATACGTGTATGTCATGACAAGTATCGATTACGTACGAACCCATGATAAACAGTTAATAATATATCACGTGAACATAATTAAATCATGAACACCATTTAAAATACTAACTAAAATAATTACGTAAATACTTATAATATATTTACGAGCGTTAAGTTTACGATAAACGACACGTTAGATTAAACAGAAACACGTTAAACACGAGCACGTTTAACCACGAACGAACACGAAACATCGGGACACGAGAAAGGTACGGGTACCCCATGTGGGGCCCCCATACCCACGGCACACATGCATGAAATGGGCTTAGCCCATGGACTTTACAAGTTAAGGGGGGGGGGGGGTAAAAGTAAAAACATGTTTTCATTTTCCATTTTACAAGAAATAAACTAAAAACCCTAAAAAGAGTTTTCTCCTCTCCTTTTACTTCTCTTGGTGCCGCCACCTTCACACCATCATAAGGGGGTGTTTGATTGATTTTGATCTTAAAAACAAGTGTTAGAATACGTGTTTGTTCATCCTTTTTCCAAGCTACATAGTGGTATACCTTTCTAACCCTTCTTTTTAATTCTTTTTAATTCTTTTGATCTTTGATTATTTTCATGAACATGTTATTATTTTTCTTATGAAAACAAGATAATTAATCATTGATCTAACATGTTTTGGTATTAAATAAAATCAAGGAATGATTTAAAGGGGTGTTTGTTTCTAGCCGCCTAGCAAAACAAACCCGAGGGGGGTTTGGTTTGCTATTGCCGCCACCACCAAGACCACAATTGGTCTTGGTTGGCTCATGTGGGACCCACGGCAGCAAGGGGACACGTGTGCCCCGGGTTTGGCCCGGGGTACGGTGTCGAATTCATACCCGATTCATGGTTCGTTGGTTAAAATCATGATCTATGTTACATGTAATTTTTATGAATCATGAACTTAGGATATAATAAATTAATAACATGAAATATTAATTAAATCATGACTTAGGTTATTTTAATTATTAGTTTATCATGACATTAATTTAACCTAAGTATTTTATGTTATAAGTTATAATTAATTAATTATTAAAACATGCCTATAATTAATTAATTTAGACATGACTTAGGTTATATTATTATTAATAATAATACACATTTTAACCTAAGTATTTTCATTTCATTTTAATTAATACATGTTATACTTTAATTAAAATGCTTAACCTATAGTTTAATTAAAATACATGAAATAATAATTAAACTATACACTATATCATATGACTTAAGTAGTAAGCTTATAACACTTAGACTTACATGTTAGCTTATGAAATCAGCTTAATTCTAATTATGGAAACTTCTATTTATAGAAACTTAATTAAATAAGGCAACTAATCTAATTATGGAAACCTTCTATATATGGAAATCAATCTATTTCAGGCAGCTAATCTAATTATGGAAACCTTCTATATATGGAAACTTATTTAATTAAGGCAGCTGATCTATTTTTGGAAACTTTCTATTTTTAGAAACTAATCTATTTTAGGCAGTAAATTCTATTTTTGGAAACTTTCTATTTTTGGGAACTTTCTGTTTTTGGAAACTTTCTATTTTTGGAAACTTTCTATTTTTGGTAACTTTCTATTTTTGGAAACTTTCTATTTTTGGAAACTTTCTATTTTTGGAAACTTTCTATTTTTGGAAACTTTCTATTTTCGGAAACCTGCTATTTTTGGAAAGTTACTTATTATTATACAGTAAGTATATTAATGCATGAAACAACAGTAATACTTAATCAGATAAACCAGAAATACAAGATAAACACAGTTTAAGGCTTTAAACAGTGAACCATGACCTAAAACATACCAAATCAGCTATAACGAGACACAGAACCCAGTACGTAATCAGTGAATCGATACTTATACACGTGTGTATTCATGTAGCGTTAGTGATCCAGAAGTAGGAGTCTTTCTTCCGTTCATTTCACTGGACTTGAGGTACAGATTCCCGTCCTTTCAGTATGGACATTCCTTCCTTATTAGGATTTCCCCGTATGCAGCCAACTGTTTTCCCCAGCATTTGTTTTATTGTTTTGAACTGCTTATGTTAATTTAGCATAAACTATAGCCATATACAAGCATGACCAGTTTCACCTAGTTATGGAGGTACCATAACCATAGCATTGGAGGCACCGATGTTATGACTTCCCCACGGCGGAGTGATTGCTCGTGGCGTCCCTTTTCAGTTTGGCCATATTATTATATCAGTCGGGGCGTATGGGTGCATCCTAGTTACATGTTTTATTCAGTTTATCATGGTGAATGTGGTGTGTGCCTTGCACCCTTCACAAGGAGCTGATCCCTCCTACCCAAAACAGTATATTGATTAGAGGCATCCCCTCTAATCAGCATGATGAGGTCACCCCTCCAAGTATTCATGCATGTGACCTTTTCATGACCTATATGGGCTATGGTATATATATGTTAAAACAGTTTTCACAGGTTAAACATAAGGCTTTTCAAACTATAAAACCAGTTTTCATGATACTTAACCAGTTTACTCAGTACTTAGTCTTCCGCTGTTATATGTTACATGCTTATCCTATTTCATGCTTTATTGTACATCCGTGCACTGAGCGTCTTGCTCAGCCGTTTTCCTTTTCATGTTCCCAAAACGGCAGGTACTCAGGGACGCTCGTAGATCTCAAACGTAGGTGCATATGGACTGGAAGCTTTACTGTCTTTCTTTACTTTATGCATTTCCTTTACTTTGATACAGTTGCTGTGGACGTTGTTTCGTCCTTCCTTTTACAGTATTTATGTTTGTGTGTGATGAGCTTTACTTTGGGATACCGATGTTTGATTCTGGTATTTCCTTTTATGGTTGAATAATGCTTAGACATTTATCCTTGTATGCTTTGATGACACGCCATGATATGTGTAATATTCCATTTCCAAAATAGGGTGTTACAAGTTTGGTCCTATTGTCCTTCAACGAATGAATAGTGTCCGTGTTAATCCTGTTTGTAGCTTTTGCCAGTTCTAGCTTTGCTTTTACGAATGCTAGCTACATTTTATTCTCTTCAATTGCTCGGACATGTTCTGCATCTGCGTTTATGGCTCGAAAGGCTATCTCTACAAATCTTTTTCTCAACTGGGACGTTAGTGTCACTTTATGTGTCGAAGTTACAGATAGTTCATTCACCAGCATGTCATCCGAGAGGAAATCTAGAAGATGAGAGCGCCAGGGAGGGGTAATGTTGTCTAGAAAGTTCTTGCAGTATTGGGTTGTGGAGAAGTCGCACAACTTGGGTATGCGCCATTTGGGAATATAAATATCCTAATGAGATGCTGAAGTAATAACGTCTTGGAAAGGAGTGGTGTCTTTAGCGACAAACACATAGGTTGTAGGGGCGACTTTCGGTAAGGTGACTTTCTCAGCATCCGCTATGTGGTGAGTCATAATGAACATAATTAGATTTCACTAACGCAAGAAAGGAGTGTGCATAAGTGTGAAGGTGTGTGAAGAAAGTATTGTACCTTTGCTTATCGTCCTATGGAAGAATTCGAGGAACTCGCTTCAAATAAAAGGCCCGCAGGTGGTGGGGACGAAATATTTCTACCTCCAAAGACATGTATCACAAGGGACGATTCTCCGACCTCATTTGTCACCATTTTAAGAGGGGCGTCGACGAAATGTTTCTCTTGGTCTCTTTTGGATTGAACGCACGACCTCTGTATCTTCCGCCTTGTGTTCCTCAAGGAAGGTTTCATTTTCTGGCGACTCCATTTGGTCTACACTTATATTTTAATCCTCCTCTGAGGATTGCACTTCTATGTATCCAGGAACACTGCGAAGGGGGGTTGGATTAAGTACTAGTCTTTCTGTTGTTTCGTAGGGTGCACTCGATTCTTGTACTTCAATATTCATGAGGCGTCCACCCACAACTATTCGTAATGATTGTTCTCCTTCTGCTAATAGGCGAAGCCGCATGATAATAGCTTTGGATGCTGGCGTCTCACTAATTGGTGAAGAATCATTTCTGCATAAACGAAATATAGTGCGTTTTTAGTATGATATGTGCGGGAGATACGCAAATAAGAGAGAGAAGGATGAAGTGTTACTAACCATGACCGAAGTCATCGTAGAATTGTGGCACTTGATCATCGTGCATGTCGATGTTCTGAATTAATCCAATAGCATACATCAATGCTTCTAGTAAGGCTTGTATGGGTATGCGGTTGTTATTAATTTCTTTTGCATCGACAACGTTGTATGTTCCAGGCTCAGGTCGTCCATCCTACATCATCCTCTCTTGAGTTACGAAGTCAATATTGAAAGGAAATATCACGTTGTCTATCTAGAGAAAATTGGCGTTCTAATTCTTCAGAGAATCAAGATTCTCTTCGTAGCATTGAAGCGACCCTGACCGTTTGGAGAATGATATACAACCATTGGCCCACGACTGGGAGATAGAAAGTACGGAAAAGGTTTATTGTGGGTTTCTATATTAAGAACGCAACATTTGATTTCAAAATTGGGTATCTTGGCTGGGCCAATACAGTGTAGTTGAGATATATGAATGCGGTGAAATAGTAAGAGATCCGCTATGAATCGTGACAGAGGGATACGATTATTTGTGAATTTAAAAAACTTCGTGTACACTCCCACTTTCCTAAGAGGAAAGCTTCCTATATGAGATTGGGGTTCTAGTGCTTCGGGTTGAAGGTTCTCTGGGATATGATTTTCTGGGCAGATTCAGAGTAATTCTTGCTCTGTGAGATGTGAATTAATGTTGAATAATTGTTTTACCATCTTTCGGGGGGGGGGGGGAGGAAAAATTCGTAGTGTTTTCTCTTATCCGAGGATTGTCGCAGGTGGATATGAAGATCTGATAATGGTGGAATTAGAGTTTTTACTGTGTGTAACACAGTGAAATAGAGGTTGGAGGTATTTATATCTCTAGGGTTTATTGTTTAGTCACATGAGCACACGATGTGTGTCGTCCACTTGCATAATCTAATGGTGGTAGATGAATCGTCTAGCTGACGTGTCTTGTGTTTTTTACATTTATCGAGCTAGTGGATGTTAAATGTAAGGTAGGTGGGGGTTTTGGCGAGAGATTTTAAAACTTCTTTGCTACATTTCTTTTTTCCTACCAACTCGGTTTTTCAAAGTGTGACTAGGTTATTTTTATAGTCTAGTAGCCGCAAGACACCGTGCGACTCTAGACTGGGGGACATGATGATGTATAGTCCTTAATTGGGCTCTAAGCCCGAACCATGGGTACTACCCGTATCCAATCCATTACATGTGGATTGTGACAGATGGCGTTGAGGACCATGAGGCCCAATAAGCTGATGTCGCACGCGGCTGCACGAAAGCTGAACTCTGGCCGCACGTGGATAGGATCAAACAAAAATCATAATCTAACTAGGATTATGATTCACCTAAGTTAAGAGGATATACACTCTCCTTATTTACGTGATAAGGATCTTGTTGTATATGGTAATTATCTCTTACTTAGGCCGCAAGAATAGGGAAGCCCAACTAGGGTTTCACCGGGTATAAAAGGAACCCAGAGGTTCAACAAAGATACGATTCACATAACCTCTAAACCTTCACCGATTACACAATCAAACCGATTACTTACTCTCACGCTGGAGTCTAATCATGAGATACATGTCCATGATAAGCCTAAGGGTGCTTGTTCTTTAGTGTGCAGGTTCTTCATACAAGTTCACTTAGTGCAAGAGTCGGAGTCCTCACCACCCGAATTAAGCCTAATTCGAGTCACGCGCGATCTATCCAACTTTTGTATCAACACCTGGATAGTTTTTGTCACTTATGCTTATTAGAGACAAGTTGGTTCCATTAAGATTAATTCCTTTGTTTATATTTTTGACCTACATTTTCTATCCGTTGATACTGGTTTTGTATCCACTGGCATGTATATTCTAGACACTGATGGTTAATTTATAAACACTGATAAAATATGATCGTTGGCACTGATAGAACTTTTTGACTGTTGGGCCCACCTAGTTGTACTTTTTGAGATATTGGCCGTAATTTTAGATAGGTAGGTATATTTTCTAAGATTAATGAAATAAGTGTATTATTTTTCAAGATTTACTTGAGTACACTTTTGAAGTTTTTATACACTTACCTCTTTTTTAACCTATCATATCCCTACTTGTCTACTATATTACATCCAATACGCCTCCTAACAGTGCCACTTGAAATTTTCTTAATTTTCATTCTCCCATAATCATATTATTCACCTTTCTTTCACCTTAATATTTTCTCAAATATTATCAATGGAAACAAGATTTAGACCTGCAAACCTTGAAATTTCGTATAAGACTCAACAATATGATTTCTCTCTTGGATAAGGATCCCAGAAATCCATTGTACGATGGAATGATCAACTTTTTTAGTGCGGCTCAACTAAGGTTTGAACTTCTTCATAAACCTATCATTCCTAATTCACATATTAAAGGGTTTTGGAACACTGCCACATCCAAAACAATTAATCATGTGAAAACAATTAAAGGCTCTGTTCATGGGAAAACTAAGATAGTCACAGAAGCCCTTATTCGTCAATCTTTACAGCTTGATGATTTAGGTGGTGTGGATATTCTTCCCACTGATGAGCTACATGTTGGACTTCAAGGCTTGGATTATGTCCTTCTCGAAGGATGAATTTCAAAATTTTACAATAACCAATTTCCCCCATCCTGGAAGTTTTTAATTCATGTTCTCATGCAATGTTTGAGTCCAAAGTCCTCTTCTTTTAATGAAATTAGTTTTTTTATTGATAATTCTCTTGTTTGCTTGGTCTTTGGATGACAATATAAGTTTTCAAAAAGTTATTTTTGAGGGCATAATGAAAAACAATGGTAGCTAAATGATTTTACTCTACCCAAGATTTTTTGGAAATGGTTTTGTGTCTTCAAGGGGAATGCAATACTGATGATACACATATCTATGAACCACCTACCCAACAAAGACGTTTAATAACTACTCTTAACACCAACCCTATAGAATTTCCCCTAACTCAACCCATGCTTGACCTAATCCAAAGGGGTGACGTTGTTGTAGACCTAGCAGTTAACCAGCCAGCACCCTTATCCTCTGACAATAAAGTTGACATGGATCTTGATGAACCTGTACCCACTGTCACTTCACCCCTACCCACTGACATTCAATCTCTATCCACTGGTGTACAACCTACACCCACTGTTGTCACACCTGTTAACCTAAACACTCCTTCAACCTCCTCACCACCCACTGATAGGAGAACCAAACGCCAAAGGGTCACTAGGGTGTCTTCCCTTGGTAATCCTCACCTTGTAGGAGAGAAGACCACTTCCACAAGGGTGGAAAGTCCTATGGGGGTGGCTGACACTATTGAATCTGGCTTAGTAGTAGGTCAAGTCAGTGCCAATGTCACTAAGTACATCCCCATGGCCTATGATTCCACATTGAGGGTTAATTCCCCAAATGTGGATGAGGGCAGTCTGGAACGATGATATTATTTGGAATTGACAAAACTTTGTATGAGCTTGCAAAAGCAAAATACAGAGTTGGTACAAACTGTCAAGCAACATGGTCATGAACTCATTCAGTTGAGGGATAGACTTTCTACTTTGGAAGCACAAGGCAGGACAAGGAGGAACTTTGTGGTTCATTCCTCAGATCAGAGTATTGGAGAGGAATCTTACAAAGGGGAGGAGGAGTTCAATTTGAGTGATAAAGATTCCAATGAGGGCTCCAAAGACTCACGGGCAGGCACAATGGAAGTTGCTGATGTACTTACAGGTTTAAAGGCTTCCAAGGTATTTGATACTTTTCTCATGACACATATCAAAATGTCATTTACTCAGGTTATGGAAGAAGTAAGTGCTGTAAAAATTGATGTAGCCACTGACAGGCTAGGTCTATCCACTGTCAGTATATATGTTCCCACTGTTGGTGTATCCTAGCCACCATTCAGTATTAGAGAGCCACAAATTAAGGCAACCACTCTATCTTTGCCTAATATTGATCCAAATGATAAAGGCAAGGCTATTTTGGTAGAAGAGCGAGTTCCCTTAAAGGAAGAGGAGATGGAGGATGCTTGGACTGCATATGATTTGCAAATTGCACAACAACTACAAGATCAACAAGTGAAAGAACAACAACATTAACAATAATTGGTGGAAGCTCAGGTTGTTAGTTCTGGTTCAGTTAGCATGGAATGTTAGTTGGTCAAGTACTAATGATGAAGAATAGGAGGTTTAGGTGGAATATGATGAGAATAAAGAAGCTAGAGAAAAACTTAGAAAATTAAAGTTGCTTGTTGATTATGAAAATGAGCAGTTTGCTAATCTCTACTTTAAGTATGAGAATCAGGATTTGGAACAGGATGTGCCTATTTCCATCCAAATTTGGGGCATTCAAGGTTGCTAAGGTTGTAGAATGATCTAAAGGTTTTGGAGGCAAATAGAGAAGAGAATATCTTGGCTAAACCAATTTCTCACATAAGACAGTTTTGGAAGTGTTTGTTAAGAAATGAGCAACCAAGGTGGACATGAAATAAATTTAGAGGTCATTCATTTGAAGAGTTGGAACTAATGGCTTATCCTATTTGGGAAGACATTTACAAGCCTATGGAACTCAGAAACCCTATTATTAAGTACGAACATGGTAAAGATATAGGTTTTTGGAGGTTCACAAGGAATGGAGGAAAGATTCAGGTACTTACTTCGCGTGGGTCTTTATTTAGTAGCATGGACAGGAAGGACCTAGAGAATATTTAGAGTTTTTTGTAAGGAAGATTATAGTACCAATATTCCAACAACTTTTAGAGAAAAGATCATCTGGTCTACAGATCAAGATGATCTAGTATGGTTGGATCTAGTTAATCCATATGGCTTTAAATGGAGATTGTTTTCAACAGTTGGATTTTATCATCTCAACACTTCAAAGTTCTCAGAGTACTTGTTAGTGGACAAAGTCTATTCATTGTCACAAGACAATTTGAAGAGGTTGATAAAGTTGATGATATGGCATTTATACATGATGTCATTGTTCTTTTCGGGCTTTTAATGCATAAATTTTCATAAAAATATCATATATATGCTTGTATTTGTTTACTTGTGTATTTTAGGTATGGATATCGTGAAAAAGACAAAAGATCACAAGAAACAAGGAAAAACGAACACGAGAAATGAAGCCACACAATGAACCGGGCCCTAGTTATGGATTTCTCAAAGAATAACCCTTGAAGACTTGAATATGTACAAGAATGATCCCTCATTTATGAATAAATGACATTTAATACTCTTTTATATTCATAATTACACGTTTGGTCCCTTAAGTTTGTCAAAATGACAAAAAGGTCCTTCAACTTTGAACATTTGGCAAGATTAGTTCCTCAACAATCCTAAATTGTCAACAAAGGTCCCTCATGAAGTCAAACTTACAATGAAAACCCTTGAAGTTCAAGAATATTACACATTTAGTCCTTTTAAAATTGATTAAATATCAAAAGGACCGATGTTGTAATTATGCCAAAGTTATAAAAGCCCTAAATCCCTTTTCCTAAAACTATTTGTGGCCAATGTATGAAAACTGAAAGTTTAAATACAAAGGAAATCGTTTAAAAGGCTGAATAAACTTGTTATATAACCTTTCCCAAAAACAAAGGACCAAAACTGCCAATACCCAAAGTTTAAATTCCTAATAAAGCAGGTAACACTTACTCTAGCGATTTTACCACGCCAAGAACAACTTTTTACCCAGGATTAAAAAGACACAAAACAAAGGGGAAACTGAAATTAGTTACACCCACGTGTGATTCACCTCACCTCAAACACATCCTACACCAAAAAACCCCAAACTCCACTGCCAGAAAGACCCCACAAGAGCCAACCACATGGCGACACTTGGCAAGGATCTTTGACATGGCAATATCAAAGGCACACATTTATTATTTGGTCTTATTATTGGTTTACTTTGTTCATCTTAGCAGGAGGAAGCTAGTGGTTGTTCTGCTACCACTTAAGCTCACACATCCCAAAGCATGGATGTATGTTTTGGAGGTGCACATCTCTAAACCTTTTTACTTTTATGCATTTTTTCATGTTATATGATAAATTTGAGGTTTGGTTTGTGATTGTGTGTTTTTGTTGTTGAATCTGATTTTTTGAGGTTCACTTGTTGTTATTGGGTTGATTTGAACTTGACTTGTGGTCTTAATCAAACATTAACTTTGAAAAATTGTGAAATCAGTTTAATAAGGGGTGTTTGAGATTACTGCATAATTGAGGTTTAGATTGAACTGAGTAGGTGTTGGTTTATGTAAGGTGTTTGTTCATGCTTATGTTGTGCTATTGGTTACTTATCTGCAAGTTTTAAGGCTTATATCACCATAATCCATAAATTGGACATAAAATCTGTTTAACTTGTTGTTTTTGACAGAAATTTTGAGGACACCTGGATCTAAGGGTAGACTAGGGTTAACAAGTGCTAAATCTAAGTTAATACAACCTGTGAAGGAGATTTAGGGTGTTGAAATTGGATCTGTGGTCATATAGTTCAACAATAGGTTTTGTGTTCATCATTTTGTTCATCAGTAATTTACATAAGCTTTAATCTGTCTCAAAACTTTGAATCAGTGTATAAAAAAAGTTTTTTTGTGCTTATTGGAGTTTATTATAGCTTGTGTATGCATATGGTTCAATTTGGTTGGCTTATTATTGCTTAATCTGCTTATTTCTTCATAAGTGCTTATTTTTCATGTGTGTGTAATATCTGGGCACTGATTGATTAAATTGTATCATTTGGCTAAGTGATTTTGTGTTCTATTGCTTGATTGTGACTCCTTACAACCCATTGGTTGTAAGGGTGCCTTTTTTGTCCATTAAAACCAAGTGAATCTCTGTTAATCATCAGGTCAAATAGTCAAAGCAGTGGGAACTCCTTTCCCCTACTGCTAGCCACTACTAGTGTTAATTTGAAAATAGCTTATCAATAAGCTGTTCTAGCTTATTTAAACCTGCAACAACTTCAAATTGGTAATATGTCCTCATCATTTGACCCATTTTTTCATTCTGGAGCTTTTGGGTGGTTGACTTTAAGGTTTGACTAGAAAACCAACTTGTTTGACTTTTACATAAGTGCTTAATGGCTTTGCTTACTGAAATTTTCTTGATTGATTTGGCTTATTTAAGTCATTTAGAGTCTTTTGCAAGTTGAATCAAGTTCTGAGGTGGTCTAAAACTCTAAGTCGACTATTTTGTCGCTTAGTGGATTTGTACTTGGCTTATTTCTGGCTTATTGGTTGTGCTTTTTCAAAATTTCTTTTCACATATCTCTTAAGCATCCCAAAAGAAGGTTGTTTGTCAAATTAGAGCTTATGGCATTGGCTTATAGCTTAATGGGCCAAAAAGCCCATTAAGAATAAGTTGTTGTACATTTATGCTGTGATAAGCTCATTTTCAGCTTTTGGGCCTTTAGAGTTTTGTGTTTAGAATTGAATTTTAAGCTAGACTGGTGATTTTCAGCTTATTTGGTTAAGGTTGATCTTATTGGGCCATAAAGCCCATTTCATTTGGACTATTTTTGTTTTTAGCCAATTTGGGGGCCCAACAGGTGTTTTTTGGTAATTTCACTTTCATTTTCTGTTTATTTAGGTTAAAATAAAATAGTTTGCAAGTTTTTAGAAATTTTTATAATTTTTGGATTGTTAATATTATTTTATTATTATTTTATTACTAAAATTAGTTTTTAATATTTTTGCAACTTGTACATTTTTCTTAGGTCAAATACATTAAGTTATGATTTTTAAAACTCTTAGACTAATTTTCTCATCATTTTATTAATTTTTAGGATTGTTTTAATATTTTAATAGTTTTTAATCGTTTAAAAATAGTTTTCATTAGTTTAAAAATTCATAAAAATTATTTTTAGTCTTATTAAGTCATTTTAGAGTTTTTTAAAGTGAAAAATCTTTATTTGGGCTTTGTATTAATTATTTGGATTTTTAGGGTTTTAATTAGCATTTAAAAATTTATATTTAATTAATTAAAAGGTTTGAAAAAGTTTTGATCATTTGTAAACTCTTAGTTTTTTTTAGCTATTTTTGCTAAATTTTTGGGAATTTTTAGAATTAATTTTTATTTTGTCACTTTTTACGGTTTTTCGTTTTCTCGTCGTAGTATAATTTTAACGTCTCCGTCATTCTCTTTTCTCATCTTTTCTTTCTCAATATTAATCCAAAATCATTATGAATTATTCACACACACATATACCTCCTTGTGAAACGAACTTTCACTTCATTGGGTCATTAGTGCTTGATTTTCCTAAATCAACACTTAATACTTACCTCTTTTTACGCTCTTTTGCTTTTCCTAAAGCAAAGGTAGTGTAAATCACCACAATTAAAAGTCAAAGCTTAAGATTGACTACACTAGTGATTTGGGAGTGCATTTTTTGAAGTATATTTTCTCAAATCCAAGGGTAAGTATGTTTGTAATAGTTCTCTCTATACTTTATTGTTTTATTCGGAAACTTGATAGTAGGAGTAATATCAAGTGCAGGGGAGGATTTTTGGGAATAAAACGTTCAAGTGTTAGCCACTGATAAGTGTGTAAACACTTACCCTTTTACCACTAAAAACAAGGAAAAATCAAACCAAAACGTGAATTTAATTAAGTAAAAGTCGGAATTACGCGTGGTTTTGTTTGTTTGTGAAATATAGGTACAAAAGGACAAAAACGAAGAAAAAACGGGATTTCTCGAACATTTATCGAAGAAAAAGTCAAAGTCAAGCTTCAAGGACCAAAAGTGCAAAAAGAATCAAAGTTGGAGGGCTAAAGATGGTGTTTATATGAAGATATATGCTAAAGACAAAATCTGCCAAAGATAAGGGACTTAAACTGCCAAATTAAGAAAGATACAAGCAGCTAAGCCACGTGGACCAATCATATGGCTGGATTGGGGGTCACACGGATCACTAGCAATTCTCATTAATTACCACTATGATTAATAATTACCACTTGGTAATTATTAGCTACCAAAATTAATAACTATGCCGCCTTTTTACAACTAATCCCCACTCCACTACAAACAGCCAATCAGCGCCTTTGTTTCACCCTCACACGGATTGCCATGGTGGCATACCTTTATAACACAAATGCCTCTATTCAGAGAGAACCATGTGTCACCACCCTTCACTAGCTTGGAGACATCGATAGAAGCCATTTCAGAAGAAGATCAAAACATGAATATTGCTCGGAATGATGAGACGAGTTCATTGGTGTTGGCCAATTTAGGTGTCGTGCCCTATATTAAAAACACCCAAATCACCTACTTTCATCATAAACCCTAATCCACATGTTAGCTTTCTATTGGCCCATGTTAGCTGTCACAACGGACACACCTGTCACACTACACTATTTGCCTCACCCACACGCTCCCCAACAACCACACCCACCTCCTAAACATCCTATAAATACCACTCGCCACTCACTCACACCCATATACCTTTTCCCTATCTTAATTTTCTGCAAATTTCCTTTCAATTTAGTTTATTATGTATTAGTTTTAGCTTATGTAACTTTCCATTCCATATGTACTTCAATTTCACAAATAATCAATAAAAATTCCATTTAGTACTGTTCATCGTCTTCTTCATAATTCTATTGTTTGAATTGCTTGTTATGGTGCTGATTCGTCTTACTGAGCTTTTGTATAAGATCTAGGAGCTTTTGGTTGATTATGTGGTTGAGTTTTGGTACTTGTTTAGTTTTTGGAGGGAGTTTGAAGGTTTGAATTCACAGATCCAGTTATGCGAATTATGGTTGTTGTTTGTTGCTGTCAGATGTTAGATTAGGTTAGTAGGAGTTAGAATCCGGCTTCTAATACTTCAATGGAGGCCTGGGTGCAGGTTTATGTTCATTTTACTTTTTCTAGGCTAATTAGGACTTATACTTGTATTTGCATGATAAACCTTGTTTCTGTTTGATTTCTCTGCTTAAATTGCTATATTTTGATATGTTTGAGTATTTGGAGTTCATGTTTAGCTTGTTATTCATTAGATCTAGCTTGTCCTTTGATAAATCTGCATAAACTCTTCAAAAGTGCTATTTGGATTGGATGACTGTGGATCTGTGTTTAAGTACTAGCTTGTGAGTGTTAGAGCATCATATTAGCTTCATTTATCTGATCTCTAAACAGTCAAAGTTTTGGCAATTTTCATAGTCAAACGGATAAAAAGTGTTCAAGTGTATTACACAAATTGTCATCTAAAAAGTATCAAGCAGTCACTTTTGCAAGCTTATAGATCTTTCAATAATCTGTGTTAGGAGTTAAAAATTGGTTTTCTGAATAGCTTATAGGCAAAATAATAAGTTCCTAGTTAACAATATTTCATCATAAACATTTGATAAGTCTAGATTTGCTCTTGAATTTAGCTGTTCATGCATTTTGTTAACTGTTTGCTTATAGCTTTTCATATGTGCTTATTATTTGTTTACCTAGCTTAATTCCTTTTCAAATCTTGCTTAATATCATCTAAATAATAGATCTGGAGAGTTTGAAACTTTTTCATAAAAGTCAAAAAGTCAACGTTCTTATTAATAAGCTGTTTTTGACTTATAAGGTGTATTAGCTTATTTAGAGTGATTTTTCCAAATCTAATCAACATTCCATCCTATATCTCATCTAATAAGTAATTCTGGGAAGTTTCAGCTCATAAGCTAAACTCAATAAGCTGTTTTACTAAAAAGTGCTTAATAGAAAATTCGATTTTAAGTTCTAGCTTATCTCATAAGCTATTTTTTGGTATGACTAGCTTAATTTACATTTAAAAAGTTTTGGCGTTGGAAATTTTGAATTTCATTGAGTAATCAACCAAATATAGCTAAAAACATAATAAGCCCGATTTTGATAAGTTGTTAATTTTATTTTTGCACTTTAGTCCCTCTTTTTTTGGTTTCTTTCGTTTTTGGCTCAATTAGTGAATTGCATCTTAGTCCATAACTTTCATTTTTATTTTTGTTTGGCCCAAGATGCAACTGAGCTGGGCTTGCGTATTGGGCCGGTTATCACACATTGGATCGTTTGGTTTTGGGTTTCAGACTGGGTTGGGCTTAATTGGTTTTCAAACCCGGTTTACTTATTTTCAATTTTCAATTTTCAATTTTAATTTTTAAATAAAAATAGTTTTAAATAAATATAAAATATAAAAAATTATAATAATAGTTTATTTTAGCATTTTGCATTTACTTGACATTTTATTTTTCATTTTCGTGCATTATCTAGTTGTGCTTTGTGTTTTACTTGTGGTATTTGCACCTTGTTTTAGCAATAGTAAGTATTTATGTAACATAATATTTTTACTCTTTTTACGTGCTTTTAAATAAACATAGATACAAAAAAAAATATTGGACTTGAACCAAAAAAAATTAATCTCTTGAATAATTGGATATCAATTCGAGTCGATTCGAGGAAAAACGGATTATAATAAAATAATTGAATACTAAATTGGAGTCGTTGCCGGTTCGATCTCGTTACGATTGACGATTTTTCGTAAGACGGTTTGGATTTGGGATCAGTTCACTTTTGAACATTATTCTTCTTGTTAAAAAATCAAAAATACAAAAAAAAATAATTTAAAAATATAAAAAAATAAAAAAATCACAAAAGCATTTCTTTCCTAAGATTTGCACCAAAAAAAATAAAAAATATAAAAAAAGTAATACTTTTTCTAAAGTATTACACCAAAAAATCTACGTATATATATTTTCTATCTTGGTTTCTTCTTCGTTTTTACGTACATATTATATTCTCTTTATTAAAAATAATAAATACAAAAATATTTTATTTTATATTACTATAAGTATTATGTATACATATACGAACCCCAATACACAATATTCCATGAGTATTGTTTTGCAATACACCGTAGTTGGAGGCGTTCCGGTTCCATATACGTGTATTGATCAAATTTAAATAAAAGGCAAAAAAAGATAAATACTTTCGATAAGCAAGGATCTGAAAAAATACGAACTATACGGTAAATAGATAGGCGGTTTGCTATAAAATGCAAACCTAAGGAAAAAGGTACTTAAGTGCTTCACGCCACCTCGTTTCCCCCATTCACTTGTAAGTATTTTGAGAAGGCAGGCTAATCGAGGGTTTTGCCACCCAAGTAGTATTACGTATATATGTTCTTGTAACTTTTTAATATCGAACATCGATTGGGATAATCCCTCCCCTATGAAAGTCACCAAGGGCAATCCCCTTACTCCTCGGTTTTTAGTTGTATGCGCACTCGCGCATGTGCACACATACCAAGTGGTGTACCTCGTCCTCCTAAAAGGATTTCGAATAAAAATCCCGTCAACGATCAAGCCGATCCCGAGAATCGAGCTTTCGACACTACTATGGCCATGGATAACCGACCAATGATCGAGATTTTGCAATCTCACGTTGAGGGTAATGATGACGCGATTGTGGTGTCGTATATTGGAGCGAATAATTTTGAACTTAAAATGGGTTTTATTCAAATGGTTTTCGCGACACCATTTTTGTGCCGTACTCATGATGACCCACACGCTCATATTAAGAGGTTTCTTCACTTGGAAACACCGTTAAATACAATGGGTTGCCTCAAGAAGCAATTCGGTTGCTACTCTTTCCTTTATCCCTCGAGGGGCATGTCCGAATTTGGCTTGATAAGGAGCCACTCTAAAGTATCACCACATGGGCGGATTTGGAGACTAAGTTTATTAATTATTTCTTCCCACCCTCACGTACTACCGCTTTGTGTAATGACATCATAAATTTTGAACAAAAGTACGGTGAGACATTTAGTGAATCTTGGGATCGATTTACGGAACATTTAAGAAAATGTCCACAACACGGTTTTAACAAAGTTCACCAAATCAATACCTTTTATAATGGCTTAACTTTGAATGACCAAGATTCACTAAACTCGGCCGCGGGGGGTAACATTCTTGTTAAAACAATGCAAGTATCATGGGACATTATTGAAAATAAGGCAAAAGTTTTGAGTCGAACTAGGGCTCAAATGGCTAGTGCTAGTGGAGGAGATTTTATGAGTCACGAGGTTACAAATCAAATTAAAGAACTTGATTCAATTGTGAAAAATCTTGCTTAAAAAGTTGAAACCCTCCTACTAGACACGTGCATGCCCTTAGTGAGACTTGTAAGACTTGTGGTGGACCACATTCATACTTTAATTGTGACAAGTTTATAATCAACCCCAAGAAGTCTATGCTTATAATAACAATGATGAAATTGCGAGGGTTCATTTTAAACCTAATGTTGATGTTAACCACTTGTCGTGTAAGTCTACTAACTATTTGGTTCCCCCCGATTTTGTAGCTCACCAAAGACCACCCCCACCCGCCCAAATTAACCAATACCAAAATAGGAACCAAGGTCCACAAAGAGGTAATTTTTAAGGGAATCCAAACATAAGGGGTATAATTCAAATCAATGGAATTTTCAAGGTCAAAACCAAGGGTTTAATAATCAAAATCAAGGGTTCAATAACCAAGTCAAAATCAAGGATTTCAAAATTACAATTAATATCAAAACCAAGGTTTTCCAAATCAAGTGTTTAATAATCAAGGGTTCAATATGCCTAATCCTCAAATGGACTTGGTTCTTCAAAACCATAATGAGCAAGACCGTAAGCTTAAGATAAAATACAAGAGTCCACGGATAGGAAATTTATGCAAATGTTACAAACCCTTCGTCCCCAAGGTGCTCTCCCTTCTAAGACCGAAACCAACCCTAGGGCCAATGTGAATGACATCACTACTAGGAGCGGTAAGACAACCGAGTGACCTTCTTTTTCTCCAACTATCATTGATAAACAAGGACCCGAGATTCCTTAAACTTCTACCCAACCTCCTTCACCTCGTACTTGTGACATTACTCCACTAAGAAATCCTTCTACACCTTACGTTCACCTTTCTCCTCAATCTTCTACCAGCCCTTCGATTCCTAATCCATTTCCCGGGGATGTGAGTGAACCGGTTCTTCCTCAATCTTCTCGAAAACCCAATATACCTTACCCTTCAAGGTTGAGGAAGGAGAAGCTGAAGAACAAGGATGATATTCAAGTTTCGAACTTCTTGAAAATGTTCAAACAATTGAATTTCAGTATAACCTTTTCCAAGGCTCTCGCTCACATGCCTAAGTACGCCAAAATGTTTAAAGACCTTTTAACCGACAAGGAAAAATTTCTTCATATCGCCAATACCCAATTGGATGAAAATTATTCCACGGTTCTTTTAAGAAAATTATCGGTTAAGCTCAAAGACCCTGGTCGATTCCTTATCCCTTGCAATTTGCCCGGTGTAGAGGATTGTATGGCTTTGGCGGATCTCGGAGCGAGTATCAATCTTATGTTATTTTATGTGTAGAAACAATTATCTCTACCCGAGCTAGTCCCCACTCGTATGACTTTAGAATTAGCTAACTGTACGGTTTCTTATCCGGTGGGGATAGCCGAGGATGTGTTCGTAGGAGTCGATAAATTCACTTTCCCTGCCGATTTCGTTGTTGTCGACTACGAGATGAATCCTCGTGTTCCCTTAATTGTGGGACGATCCTTCTTGAGGACCTGGCGTACATTGATTGATGTAGGCTCGGGTGAGCTTATCATGATGGTAGGGGATGAAAAGATCGTCTTTAGTATGGGTAAACTTTCTAAGTTTCCCGATGAGCCCGAATCCGTGAATTTAATCGATGTGCTTGACGAAGCATGCGAGGAACATTTTCACGAGGCTTGTAAGAGCGGGATTTCTCCTTTACCTTATATTGAGACCGTAGCTTCTTGCTCCTTCCTTAACTCCTTTTGGGGCAAGTGATTTTCTTTTACAAGAATTCGAAGCAAGTTTAGGAGAAGTGGATTTACAATATGACGATTCTCCCACCGATTGGGAAGAAGATATTCGTAGAATTGAGAGACTTCTCAATGAGTACCATATTTCTCCACCTACTCCTAAGGAAGTTACAAACGATGATCCAAATTTGACTAAGCCTTCCACCGAAAATCCACCGGATTTAGAACTTAAGGAATTACCTTCTCATCTCGAATACGCTTTCTTAGAAGGAGTTGATAAGTTACCCGTCATCATTGCTAAGGAATTAAAAGAGGATGAAAAAGCTCGACTTATTGAAATTCTTAAGAAGCATAAGAAAGCTATTGCTTGGAAAATCTCCGACATTCGCGGAATTGATCCTAATTTTTGCACACATAAAATTCTCATGGAAGATGACTTTAAACCCGTCCAAAGTCAAAGAAGGGTAAACCCGAAAATTCATTAAGTCATTAAGAAAGAACTTATCAAGCTTCTCGATGCCGGCATGATTTATCCTATTTCAGATTCAACGTGGGTTAGTCCGGTCTATTGTGTACCTAAGAAAGGTGGGAAAACCGTTGTTCCCAACGAAAACAACGAGTTAATTCCTACTCGACTTGTGATGGGTTGGCAAGTTTGCATTGACTATCGCAAACTCAACGATGCCACTCATAAGGATCATTTCCCTCCTTCTTTCATGGATCAAAATGTTCGAGCGTTTAGCAGAAAATGAGTATTATTGCTTATTAGACGGTTTTTCCAGATATTTTCAAATACCAATCGATCCAAAAGACCAAGAGAAAACCACATTCACTTGTCCTTATGGAACATTTGCTTACAAAAGAATACCTTTCGGCTTATGTGTTGGAAACACGTTTTTCCAAAGAAAGTCTCGGTCACATCATTGTTAGCCTAGATCACGAGCTATAGACTATTTAGGACATTATAACTTAGAGTGACCTCCCTTAGGGGGAGATTGTTGGAAATATGTTTTTACGTATTTAGAAAGGATAGGTCACTCCAAAGATAGATACAAGTATTGGGCTCATGATCCAATGTATTAAGATATAGCCCACCAAAGCCCACATGTAGGGTGGCTATATAAACCCCCTCTTAGCATGTTAGGAGGGGTTAAACACTTTGATATTTATCACATTCCATCTCTCTTTCATTCTCTCTCTCTTTTCTCTCTCTACCTTTCTCTCTCTAGTTCTTCCTTCTCCCTTCCATTCAATAGATAAATCAAACATCGCTAAATCCTAAGAAATTACGATTCTACAATTGGTATCAAGAGCTTAGGTTGATTCTTCGGATTTGCATGTTCTTTATCTATAGATTTGGTGGTCAAAATTTTATATAAATCTTTTACAAAAAAAATTTCGTGGGTTTTGATTCTATGTAGCTTGATTCTTGAATAAGTTTTGCTATTACGGTCTTAAATTTTTCTTTTTCCTTGATCTTTAATACTCACTTTTTAAATTAGAAATATTAGTTTTTATTCCTTTTTTATATCGATTTGTCATTTATTGTCTCGATTTGGGAGTGTTGTCACAAATGTCTCTCATTAGTTTTTTATATACTTTCTATACCTACTGTTTGTCTTGATCCTTGCTACATTTTGTTTGTCCCGATCTATAATTTTTCTTTAGTTGTCTAAACTTATATCTGATATAATATCTTTTGTTTGTCACAAATTGCATCAGTTCATCAACTTTTGTATTGTCTTCATCAACTTATCACAACTTTTGTCTCATACATCTTTTGTCTCGATACAGTCATCAATTTTTGTACTGTCTTCATCAAGAAACAGGTTTGTACGTGACGATCTGATCTTTTTGTGATCGCATAAACCCTGGGGGTTTCTACTTGCGATCCAAAGTCACGATCACATTCTACGATCACCACTACGATCACAAATGCGATCCCTAGTGCGATCACGGTTACGATCAAGTGAGTACGATCAAGGAAGTACGATCAAAGCTACGATCACCACTACGATCACAACTGCGATCCCAAGTTACGATCACGGGTATGATCAAAGTTACGATCATTTTCTACGATCATAAGTTACGATAACAAGTGCGATCACAAGTTATGATAACAAGTTACGATAACAAGTTACGATAACAAGTTACGATCATCAAGTGCGATCACATTTGGCTACGATGACTAGTTGCGATGAAAGACTGCGATGAAAGACTGCGATGACATAATTTAAATATTGTGATACAAACAAAGTTTTGACTCAGAGAAAACTTGGACTCAAATCATTTTGACCAAACTAACAGGTCCCAACCCTCGAACTCTAAACCATTTCGAACTCAACAGACCCATTCTCGACCCATTTTTGACCCACAAAAACCAGACTCAAAAACACTCGATCTCCAAACATAATCTTTCCTCGACGAAACCTAACCACAAGACTCGAAAAATTTCTTAGAAGACTCGGACTCAACAAAAAATGACCCAGCATTATCATCATCACAACCACATAAATCATTTCCTACAAACCGACGTTCACAATCCTTTCTCTCATCCAAGATTAAACCAGAATCTCAAATTATATAAAAATCACAGATTTATTCGTTATCTTTTTAGATATTCATTTTTTGAACGAAATCATCACAGATCTGTGGTTGTTTGTTTTTAAACCAATTTTTTTTTATATTCGAAATAAAATAAAGATTTAAAACATGTTAAAATCAATATTTTGTTTCGATTCAAACAATTAATCGGGAAACAAAAACACATGCACAAAACCTACCCGAGATCTTACATTCCAGATCTTGAAGATTCACTTGCTGCACTTAAAGATTAAAAAGGGTTTATTAGAGTTTTCAGGGAAGTGTGCTTTAATCGGTTTTGAGTTGATGAGATTGATATTAGGTGATAAGATTTGGATCAGATGTTTTTTGGTGGAGATAAGGAAAAGACAAAGGTTGTGTATTATTAGTGATTAGGTTTAGAGTGTTTTTTAGAGTTTGGTGGCTGAGTGTTTGAGAGACAGTAAGAAAAAAAAAGGGGGCGAATGTTTTAAGATTAGGGTTAAACTGTGAGTAAATTTAGGGTTGGGTTATATATATTATTTTGGGGCGGAGGATACAAGAAGGGTGTAGGATACAGCCACGTTTGTCTGGATATTACAAAGACGGGGGCCACGTAGTTTATTTTTTATATTAAAAAGTTGGCGTTTTAATTTTATATGGATCTTGATGTTTAGTTTAAAGTGAGCGTTTAGTGCACTTGTTTAACTTTGACCCGTCAATTCTCAAAATGTTGTGCTAAGTTGTAGTCATTAAACGCTGTGTGACTTTTGTTGTTCTTAAATGCAGCTGAATTATTCAATAATTTTTGGTTTTTGTGAGTAAGCCGGATGCAACAAAGTGTCAAAGTGACGAGACAAAAAGACGAGACAAAGTAACACAATTTATTTTGAGAAGGCCAAGAAAAATAGCTATTTTTGAATTTTAGTGGCTACAAATATTTTTTATCGGGCATTAATATTTGGAATTGAAGACGGATTTTTTCATCAATCAGTAATCTTTAACGTCATTGTTCATCTCAATGGAATCATCGAATTTGCCGTTTCAAGAGGGAGACTCGCATCACATGCAAGACAACGCTAGAAGAAGTGTCCTCATGTCATTTCAACTACTTTAGTCTCATCTTGTAACTCTTTCATGGATTCAAGGAGGGAGCGAATTTGTGACACTTTTTGGTCAAGATCGTTATACATTCATTGATTCAATACTCCTCACCTTGAACCAACTAGCTGAGCAACTTCACAAAGCAGACTTTAATCATTTTGCATCAGAATCTGCATATCAAGCTCTCGTGACACAACTCACGCCTTTCCTCTAATTCAATATCATCAAGTCTGAAAGTTCAGTGATTTGCCAGTTATTTTTTCGAGACACACAAACCGAGCTTCAAGTTTTCCATGGTACACTATTGAAACTCTTGTCATCGGTCTCGTCTTTGATTTATGAAAAATCCCGAATTCAGCAAGCGTGTGATAATGGAGTGCAAGATTCTACGATGCAAGAGGAAAATGATCATACAATTGACGCATTCGAGGCTGCTAAAGATTGCAAGGACATGTAATGAACAGTTAAGCATGACATCAGCAACAAGTCTGGGACTGTTCCAGACATCTCTTATGATGACACCTTACCCGGACAAAGAGCCTGCGAACTTGGTACAATGTAATGTTGTATATGATGTCTATGCCGATGAACTAACGCATGTTGAGCATCCCGAACCTACTTATGACAAATATGGGATGGAAAACGGTGATGGTTTTACCACTTTAGATTCATCCGATGTGCGTCATAATGGGGGAGAGATTGTTCAGAATGCTATAGTTCATCATGATAAATGCTTTATGACTGCTTCGTTAATTGATTCTGATTCTAAGATTAAAGAGCTCGAAACGATCGTAGCTCAGCAATCGAAAGAGCTTGAGGATTCCAAATTAGAATACTCCAAGAAAACGGATTTGAAACATATTTTGAAAAAGTTGAAAAGTCAAACGTTGTTCTTGAAAGAAAATTGGATCAAAAAGTTTTAGACTCTAAAGCTGAAAAGGATAATCTTTTGAAACAAATTCAACTGCTAGAAAAGGTCTTTGCTATAGCTGTGTTGAAAAACGAAGCTATAGCTGCGTTGAAAAACGAAGCAAAGAGAATGAGACTTTAAAGACTCAGGTTCAGGAAAAGGTCTTTGCTATACCTGCGTTGAAAAACGAATTGAGGAAAACTAAAGGAACTAGTTTGGACACTAAGCTTGAAAAACCATCAATCTTAGGGAAACCGCCTCAAATACAGTCCGTTAGACAACCGACTGCATTTAGATCCGAGTGACCACAATCCTCAAGACCGCGGTTTGCCTCCCAAGTTGATATGGTTCATATTTCTAGAACAGTCACTCCACCAACTAGGCCTAATGTGACAAAATCAGCTTTTGCAAGACCTAATCACATGATTGCATCTAGTCTCCCTAGACATAATCCAAAAAACACGTCTCGAACTAGTTCAAATGACGTTTGTCATAAATCTGGTCTAAGGGAATTTAAGCAAAAGACACATGTAAGAGATAGCAATGTCAAACCTAGTCAGATGCCTTCTAGATTACCCAACACTGGTAACTGTAGCATGTCATCTCCTAGGAGCATCGATCAATCATCTAGGAATTACTCAGACATTAAATATGCTACTTGTAAAACATGTAGAAAATGTGTCTTTACGGAAAATCATGACTCTTGTGTCAAGAAATTACTTAATGAGGTGAACTCCCGTGCTAGACTTAGATCCCAGTGGATAGCTAAAATCAAACCCATTGGTAAAGTTTGGCACCCCACTGGTAGAACTTTCACTCTTGTAGGAAACGAGTGCCCTTTAACTAGGTTAGTCTCTGATTCTACTAAGACTACTAGGGAGGAAATGGAGAAGGATGATACATCACTTAAGACTGAACTTAAGGTTTTCTATAAAAGGAAACGTTTGCCAACTAAGATAAGTGAATTATCTTCTCAGGTCACATCTGGCACAAGAAAAGACAACTGTGAACCCCCACTTGCTTCTAAAATAGATATCGCTAACCCATATCAAAGCATGCAAATTCCTAATAAGAATGCAGGTACCAAAGTTGATGTTCCAAAAGAACGAAGCGGTCCAATCATTGTATACTGTTAAACTAAGGACACCCTTAGAGTTTGGTTACTGAAGAAGCAGATATCGGAGAAACACGTGTCTCAGGGGATTCACGGTTAAGGTTACCAAAATGACTTATAGTCACATCACAGACTGTAACTCGTTCACCAAAGAAAGGAAAGTTTATCGCCGATGATAAACTTATCCTCACAACGAGAAATTAAGTTTTCTCGGACACGAGCTATCATTTAAAACTATGCAAAGGTTTTAAGCTCGTGTACATGGATCATAGTCAAATAACAGTCTGTGACCCGAACTTCAAAGAAAGGGAAGTTAATCTCGTCAACGATAACTTACCTTCAAAACGAGAAATTAATTTTTCTCGGACACGAGCTAAATTTTAAAACTATTCAAAGGTTTTAAGCTCGTGTATAACGCTCATCGTTAAATGTCAGACGATGACCCGATCTTCACATAAAGGAAAGTTTATCGCCGGTGATAAATTTATCCTCACAAACGAGAAATTAAATTTTCTTGGACACGAGCTTACATTAAAACTATTCCAAGGTTTTAAGCTCGTGTATATGGTTCATCGTTAAATGTCAGACAATGACCCAGATTTTAAATAAAGGGAAGTTTATCTTTAAATGATAACTCACTCTCGTAACGAGAAATTAATTTTTCTCGGTCATGAGCTTGTACTAAAACATTCCAAGTTTTAAGCTCATCAAATAAAGTGTATCTTTTAAATAAGAAAACTTTTCCTCATAACGAGAAATTCATCTTTCTCGGTCATGAGCTTTATGTTAAAACATTCAAAATATTTTCAAGCTCATGAAAACGACTTCTAAGTAAATATCAGCTTAGAACTCATTCTTCAATTAAAAGGAAAGTTTATCACCGATGATAAACTTATCCTTACAACGAGAAATTAATTTTTCTCGGGCATGAGCTAATATTAAAAACATTCGAAGTTTTTTAAGCTCATGCACAATGACTTACAGTTAAATATCAGACTGTAACTCGAACTTCATATTTAGGAAAGCTTATCTTTAAAGATAGCTTATCCTCGTAACGGGAAATTAAATTTTCTCGGTCATGAGCTTCTATTAAAACATTCCAAGTTTTAAGCTCATAAAGTAAACTGTCTCTTTTAAATAAGAGAACTTTTCTTCTTAACGAGAAATTCATCTTTCTCGGTCATGAGCTTTACGTTAAAACATTCAAAGTTTTTCAAGCTCATGAAAACGACTTCTAAGTAAATGTCAACTTAGGACTCGTTCTTCAGTTAAAAGGAAAGTTTATCGCCGATGATGTTCAACATCTTAAGCTCAAGTAATTGGTTTTCAAAACAATAAACACAATTTTTCGAGAATTTCTAAAAAGGTTTTTCTAAATCTTTCCAAATTGTGTGCTCAAAAAATGTTTTGATAAAAAGAGCATGTCTTCTGGAATCGATAATATTTACGATACTAGAAATGTCATTCAATAATGACACGGGTTTGTAAATAAAGTTCGAGAAGAAGTTCAAATGTTTTTAAACCATGCTCAATTATGGCTTTCTATTATTTCAGATAGTAACCCGCTTTTAATACTCAAGTCAAGCATTTCACCGGAAAGCTTTGACTCAACAACGGGAATTAATTTTCTCGGGCATGGTTTACTTTATAACCATGTAAGGGATTGTGTTTACATAATAACACAATCTAACATGAATAGATGTATGTATCAGTGCATTTATTTGTTAAAACAAGAGAAATCTTGTTTTTATGAAGTTAACATCTCCAAAAATCATAGCAAATTTACAATTGATATCTACATACTCGACGATGTGACTACTAAAACGGCGACTACAACTCTTTTAATAGAACACGGGTCAACAATTGAGGGGGAGAAATTGTCCAGCATTCAGAATCTTTGACGCAGAAAGTGCCAAGTTCACATATTGGTGTCAAGACAATGATATCAATCGTACACATGGAGTCAAGAGATAACTTCAGACATGATGAGGAGACCAACATTCGTGAACAAGAACCATGTGCTTCTTTCATATGATGTTCTCCATCATTCAGGTCCAACCTCATACATTGCTAATCTTGTGAATACATTATCATATATGATCTTTGCATGTGAAAAGTACCTTACACTTGTGTTTAAAAGGTACTTCATTCACGTTTCAAGTACACCCTCATTAATATGAGGGGGAGCTTGTGAAAATCATGAAGACAATTGGATTTGGATTTTTCTTCCCAAATTTCTTAAAACTTTATTAAATCAGTTGATATTAAAAGCATCGATTGGGTTAATATTTTTAATATGGGGGAGAAAATGTGATTTAATAATGAGATGAATCAATTCAATGGTTTGACTTAATGTGTTGGCTCATCCCGACATGTGCGAAATGTTTTCGAATATCGTGGCATATGTTAAGGGGGAGCAAAATGGATTTGGATATCAAAATAGATTTCATGGTGACATACACTTCCCCAAAACATCTCTATTCACGACGGTAACGATTGCGGTGACAAAAATATGGTAGGATAGGTTAAAGTCCAATGATTCTTCTAGAACCGGAGGAATCTTCCCAAGGACATTCCATAGCTAGAAATAGTAGTCCTTAGGAAAGATGGAGAAAGATTGTGAACGTAGCTGAATGCCGACCAAGTACTTAAGTTAGCACTAGAATAATCACAACAAGGTGGTAGTTATGACATAATGGAAAGCATTGAAGGGGTTTGATGCGAAAAATCTAGTTTTCCCAAAATTAACCTTTACTAGATTATGACACGGGCAGTGTACCCTTGTCAGTTGTAAAATAGTATTAGCAAATATCGGGTTCGAACACAGGGACTATTTATAGTTGGAAGTATTAGTTTATAAAAACGCGTAACGAGTAACAAGTTGGTTTTAGTCTTAGTGAAGACTTGCTTATAATAACAGTAAAAATATTTAAGATTTCAAATATGAATAAAAGAAACGCTTGCTTGGACCGTTAATGAATATGCGTTATCTCTTAGGTATGAAAATATCGATAAACTTCTAATGTAAAATCCTAAGTTCCTTTCGAATACCGGATTTCTCCAATTCCCTAACCATGCAACGATTCCTTTCGAATACCGTTAACACCTCAAGATATTGTGCATAAAGTTCCAAGCTGATGTGTGAGAATTAATTTATAAGCTTCCTTTCGAATAGCTTACCAACTCCTAAACCGATTTCTCTTAATTTAGTAGCTAGCGTTTGTGTGAATAACTACTTGTAAAAATTGTTGTTAATGACTCCTTTCGAATATCATTCACTTATAATCAACTAAAGACAGGCCGATTAATTCGTTCCTATTTTAGTAAAAATTACGGATTCCTTTCGAAAACCCGTTTTTAGATTACCAAACAAGAGTATAAACAATTTTAACAAGATAATTAAGTTATTAACCCAAACGGATCCCCAATTAATCTCAACACATCAATCGAATTTCAAACCCAAAACCTAACACATAAACATCACATAATCCTAGCAAACGTATTAAGAAATTAGCTACTCATGATCGTAACAAACACAATTAAATATGTAAAAGACATACTTCAAATTGCAATTAAAATGATAGAAGATTCAATACCAAACTGAGAAATAGGTTCCAATGATCTCCCAAATTAACAAAGTAGAAATTGAAAACAACGATTGTTCAACAGAAAATTATGATTATGATGATGTGTGATGATAGATGATGCTTCTGTGTATGATGGTAATGCTTTTTTTTTTCTGATCTTCCACTCACTCCTTTGTTATATATTCCTCCTGGTAGTTTAAAAAACGTTCAGCCATAATGTCCCACTAACTCTTTGGGCTCCCCCTTAATTAGGAATAAAAACACAATTTCGTAACTGTATCTGTTGCGCCGCAACTCATGTGTCTTGCGCCGCAACTAGTGATCCGCAAGCACCATGATCTGTAGCCCCTTCAATTGCGCCGCAGTAGGTAGGAGTTGCGCCGCAACTAGTGATCCGAGGCTGGTACTGATTTGGGTGTCAATCACTTGCGCCGCAGTAGGTAGGAGTTGCGGCGCAACATTAGACCAATTGATCCCAGACTTGTTTGCTTAGCTCCTGTTGAATCTTTACAGCAACATGAGCAGATTTGATGAGCCTTTACCAAGTAGCTGCTCGCTCTTGGGCTAGCCAGTCTTTCTGGTGGAATAAGCATCACCCTGGGAGACTAGAACCCAGCCCAACTCTTAGAACGTGAATCAATGGTGAGTGGGGGTACCCTGATGATTTTAGGCAAACCATCACAGCCGTCAACGGATTTGATATGTCTTTACCAGAAGCCGTACCCTTCTGGACTCGCCAATTCTTAGCAATGAAGCATCGGTGAATTGAACACCCTATAGCTTTAAGCAAGCTATTACAGCTATCAACGGATTTGATAAAATCTTTACCAAGAGCCGTACCCCCTTGGATTAGCCACTTTTCAGTCTAGGACCATGGCAAGTGAAAACCATCCAGTTTTGGGTAACCTGGCAACCATCAACGGATTTGATGTATCACACCAAGAGCCGTACCCTCAAGGTGAATCAACTCTTTCTTGTCGGTAAGACATGGTGAGTTGAGAACCTATAAAACACACTTTACACAAAATATAAGCAGTACGGGGTCTATCCATTACGTTTAGGACACAAAACATAACAAATATCGCTATGAAAAACTCGTATAAATGAGCGATATCAAACCCCCCATACTTAAGCATTTGCTTGTCCCTAAGCAAATCCGACTCAAACCTACTAACAATTTTACAAAACATACAACTTAAGAAAAGCTAAGAGTTTTTTTTTTTTTTTTTTTTTTTTTTTTTTTTTTTTTTTAAATTACTTAAACACTTATACAAAACCATACTTTTTAAAACTCCTAAGTTACTAAAATAACTAGAATCAGCAAAAATAACCAAAATAAGAGAAATTAAAAGAGAAATGATACAACAAACCGGGGTTTAATCCGGAAGTGCTCGTTTTTTTCCTCGAGTCATGAGCTTGACTCCTCGTTGTGCCGAGAATCTAGAACGGGTAAAACCCATCCTCCATCGTCATACCGTTCTCCTCATCTTCCTCATGATAAAGTTTGACTCTTTGACCATTAACGATAAATGATCCGCCCTCATCCGTTTCTAGCTCCACATATCCACCCGAAAAGACCCGTCTCACCAAGTAAGGACCCGTCCACTTTGATCTCAACTTAGGTGCTTTAAATTTGTACTTCGATTGAAACAAAAGCACCTTGTCCCCTTCCTTAAACTCTTTCCGCCTAATTTTCAAATCATGGACCATCTTAGTTCTCGCCTTATAAAGAGCGGAATTCTCGTATGCGTTCCATCTTAACTCGTCTAACTCATGGAGTTGTAGAAATCTGGTTTCGCCACTAGCTAGTAAATCCATGCTACACTCTTTAAGCGCCCAATACGCCTTATGCTCTATCTCCATGGGTAAATGACACGTTTTCCCATATAGCATCTTGAACGGGGTGGTCCCAATCGGAGTCTTGTAAGCTGTCCTAAATGCCCATAATGCTTCATCCAATTTCTTTGACCATAAAGACGGGTTATTGTTGACCGACTTCTCCAAAATCCGTTTAATCGCCCGATTGGTGTTTTCGACTTGCCCACTTGTTTGAGGGTGGTAGGAAGTCGAAAACCGGTGTTGTACCCCATATTTCTTCAAAACTTTTTCCATTTGGGTGTTTGCAAAATGGGTTCCCCGATCACTTATCAAAGCTTTTGGCATGCCAAACCTACAAAACAAACTTCGTAAAAAATCAATAACAACGTTAGCATTATTAGTAGGTAGTGCCTTTGCCTCGACCCATTTAGATACATAATCCACCGCCACCAAGATGTAGACATTCTTGTTCGACGGTTTAAACGGCCCCATGAAATCAATTCCCCAAATATCAAAAACTTCGCACACTTGTATACTTTGTTGCGGCATCTCGTCTCGTTTTGTAACCGTACCTTGCCTTTGACACGAATCACATGTCCTCACTAAGGTGTGTGCTTCCTTAAAAATAGTAGGCCAATAGAAACCCGCATCAAACACCTTCTTTCCCGTCACGGTTGGACCATAATGCCCTCCCGTTGGACCATGGTGACATTCATCGAGAATTCGCCTTGTATCGGCTCCATAAACACACCTTCTCACCATTCCATCGGCACACATTCTAAATAGAAACGGCTCCTCCCAAAAGTAATACTTGGCATCCGAGTATAGCTTTTTCCGTTGTTGATAAGTAAGCAATCTACTAACGACTCCACCCGCTAAATAATTGGCTATGTCGGCGTACCAAGGACCCCGTTCACCAACTGCTTTTCCAACAAATGCCAATCTTTCATCCGGAAAGGTGTCTCGAATATCCTCCTCATTCAAAGCTCCAAGACTCGGATTCTCCAAACGGCTCAAATGATCCGCCGCCACATTTTCTCTACCCCGCTTATCTTGGATCTCCACATCAAATTCTTGCAAAAGTAAGATCCACCTAATCAATCTCGGCTTCGCATCTAACTTTGAAAACAGAAACTTCAAGGCCGAGTGATCCGTGAACACTACCGTTTTACTCAATACCAAATAAGACCGAAATTTATCGAATGCGAACACAACAGCTAGTAATTCCTTCTCGGTAGTGGTATAATTTTGCTGAGCTTCATTTAATGTCTTGCTTGCAAAATAAATCGGCCTAAAATGTTTCTCAATCCTTTGACCCAATACCGCCCCTACCGCAAAATTGCTCGCGTCACACATCAACTCAAAGGGTAGATCCCAATTTGGCGAGATTAGAATGGGTGTGTTCGTTAATCTTTCCTTCAACAATTCAAATGCCTTCATACAATCCTCCGAAAATTCGAACTTTGTATCCTTCTCTAACAAACGAGTCATCGGCCTAGTTATCTTTGAAAAATCCTTAATAAACCGCCTATAAAACCCCGCGTGTCCTAGAAAGCTTCTAACTGATTTCTCGTTCGTTGGAGGTGGTAACTTTGCTATAACTTCAATCTTTGCTCTATCAACCTCAATTCCCGCCTTAGAAATTTTGTGCCCCAATACTATTCCTTCCTTCACCATGAAATGGCATTTTTCCCAATTAAGCACCAAATTTGTTTCTTCACACCGTGCTAGCATCTTATCTAAACTTTCTAAACAACCATCAAATGAACTCCCATAAACCGAAAAATCGTCCATAAAAACCTCCATAGAATTCTCAACCATATTCTGAAAAATTGCCATCATACACCTCTGAAATGTTCCCGGTGCATTACATAACCCGAATGGCATCCGTCTATAAGCAAAGGTACCGAAAGGACAAGTAAATGTTGTTTTCTCTTGGTCCTCGGGGTCAATTGGAATTTGAAAATAACCCGAGAAACCATCAAGAAAACAATAAAACTCGTTTTCCGCCAACCTTTCTATCATTTGATCCATAAATGGCAATGGAAAATGATCCTTTCGAGTCGCCTCATTTAACCTCCTATAATCGATACAAACCCTCCAGCCCGTCACTGTTCTTGTCGGTACCAATTCGTTCTTTTCATTCAATACCACAGTCATTCCACCTTTCTTGGGCACACAATGGACCGGACTAACCCAGGGGCTATCTGCTATCGGGTAAATTATACCTGCATCCAAGAGTTTAACAATTTCCTTTTTGACCACATCTTGCATATTCGGGTTAAGTCTCCGTTGTCTTTGGACAACGGGTTTTACATTATCTAAAAAGTTGATTTTATGTTTACAAAAATCAGAACTTATACCCGGAATATCAGAAATACGCCAAGCGAAAGCCTTTTTATGGCTTTTAAGGACCGTTAGTAATTTAACCTTCTCGTCTTCCAAAAGTGAGGACGAAATAATAATTGGGAGACTAGAATTACCATCTAAGAATGCATACTCTAGATGTGCCGGTAATTGCTTAAGTTCCAAATCCTTCGGGGGATCCTCAATAGAAGTTTTGATCCTCTCCCCGTCGTTAACTACCAACTCCTTCACTTCATTCGAGCTTTCCTCATCATTCGCCTCTTCTTTAACAATGGAATTCAGCATTTCCATTTCCGCCTCTGCTTCCAAAATGCCTTCCCAATCGAGGTCATAAGCTTCATCTATAACATCAATTCTAAAACAAGATTCATCAGTAGAATATGAATGTTTCATTGCTTGATTCAAAGAAAATGTTGCCCTTTCATCACCCAAACCCAAAGAAATTTCGGTATCCCGAACCCGGATGATAGCATCCGCGGTGTTCAAAAATGGTCTACCCAGAATGAGAGGAACTTTTTCATCCTCCTCCATTTCAAGAATAACAAAATCCACGGGATATAAAAATTCTCCAACCCGTATGAGCATATTTTCGGCAATACCCAATGGATATTGATAAGATCGATCGGCCAATCTTATGCTCATACGTGTTGGGGTTAAAACATTTGAAGACAATTTAGTGTAAATAGAGTAGGGCATTAAGTTAATGCTTGCCCCTAAATCCGCTAATGCACTAAAAGTAAATGTATCGTTAAAAGTGCAAGTTAAAAGAAAACTTCCGGGGTCTTCAAGTTTCGGTGGAATAGACCTCTTCACAATTGCTGAACATTCGGCATTTAAGAACGCGGTGATTTTCTCCATGTAATCACCTTTCCCGCTCACGAGTTCCTTCATGAATTTTGCATAATTTGGCATACCCGCAATAAGATCAACTAAAGGAACATTAATCTTAACAGTTTTCATTAACTCGATGAATTTCCCGTATTGTTCCTTTTTCTTTTCTTTTCGAAGTCTATGCGGATATGGGATATGTGGCTTGTATGGCCCTTTTGGTTTGATTTCCGGTTCTTTTTCTTTATTATCACCCATTTGTTCCTTCCCAGGTTTCGACTCCATTTCTATCTCTTCCTCGTCGTCCGAATCACTATCGATGGGTTCATGGTTCTTTTCGAAGTCTCGGATCTCGAGTTGCGGCGCAACTACATTATCTTGCGGCGCAATTGGTTGGTCAATGACAATCGGGTTCCCCACGGAGTACGAGTTGCGGCGCAAGTCCCTGTTGTTGCGGCGCAATATGTCTGTTTCAGCTGAAATTTCCGATTTGTCTTTGTTCAGCACCATTTTTCGGTCCCCCCCATACTTAGGTCCAGACCTAGTCTCCACAACGTTCACTTGCTCATCACGATTATTTGGTGGTACATACTTCGACCCTTGGTTCGATGATCCTCCGGTGTTGTTTTGATTTTGCCTCGGATTTGGTTGGGTTGAACTTGGCATTTGACCCGTTGGTCGGTTCGAGAACTTTTCACTTAATCTTTCAAATTTTCGCTCCAAGTCTTGCATGTTAGCTTGGGTGTTCCGTTGGTTTTGCTCCCATTTTGCGGTGAATCCTTTCATGGAGTTAGCCATCATATCATTAGCTGCCTTTTGGGAGTAGACAAAATCTTTCATCATTTCCTCAAAATTCTGTTCGGTATGCTCCTCCTTTTGTTTCGATTGGTTGGGTTGAAATCTCGCCTCATTTCTGTTTCCCTGATTCTTATTTCCATACCCACTATTTCCCCGGTTTTGATACCCATAGTTGGCATAGTTAGCCTCCTCAGATTTCGGCTCACAATCATCCGTGTAGTGAGGTCCCCCGCATTTCCCGCAACCGTTCTTCACTAAGTGTACATCTTTTTCCAAACGACCCATTCGGTTTTTCATTTCATTACCCAAGGCTTTAATCTCGTTCACCACTTCTTTGTTGCTACCACTACTACCTCCTTCTTCAACTTGGTTCACCGTTCCTCTAACTCTCCTATTCCTATTAACCCGATCCCTAGCAATATGAGCTTGAACTTGGTCTTCCATCATTCGGTGAGCCTCGTTTGGTGACTTGTATAGGAAACTGCCACCACCCGCCAAATCCAAGTCGTGTTGAGAACGACTATCCAAACTGTAGTAGAAGATATCAATAACTTCATCTTTATCTAACTCGTGCCCATGGCAGTTCCTTAACAATTCCTTAAGCCTAATCCAAGCACTTGTTATGGTCTCGTTGTCCCATTGTTGAAAAGAACGGATTTGGTTCAATAGCTTCCTGCGCAAGATGGGTGGAAAAAATCTTGTTACAAAAAGCTCCCTCATTTCTTCCCAAGTTGCAATCGTACCCGGCTCTAATTCATTAAACCACGTTTTCGCCTCTCCCGTGAGAGACGATGGAAACAAACTTAGCATAACGCTTTCCTCGTGACCCGCTCCATATCGAAACATTCTACATGTCTCTATGAAACTCGCCACATGCTTGTGCGGGTCGGACTTGAAATGTCCGTCAAAAGTACTATCTTGAATCATCTTTAAGTGATGACCTTTAACGGAAAAGTCATCCCCCAAATCCGGTACCACAATGGCCGACCCATTCGTCTGTGGTACTATCCTATTCCTATCGATCATCGGTATGTCAAAAGGATTGGGTGGGTTGTCTAGTCTAATATCATCGTCTCCGTTGTCTGTCATTTCTTCTTCAAAAACTAGTTCAACTTTATCCTCGGAGGATATGCTTTCACTATAAACTACCGAAGCGGCTGCTCCTAAACCCCGTTTCCTCAAAAGTTTTTCCGGATCCGAAAGAGGACTTTGCACTTGTTTCCCTTGGGATCTCGTGTACATACACAATCAATAATCCTGAAAATCACAAGACAAACAAAAATACCCGTGAAAAATATTCAAACAAGTAATCAAACAATAAACTAAAAACTTCAACTAAATCAAGTCCCCGGCAGCGGCGCCAAAAACTTGATGCGAAAAATCTAGTTTTCCCAAAATTAACCTTTACTAGATTATGACACGGGCAGTGTACCCTTGTCAGTTGTAAAATAGTATTAGCAAATATCGGGTTCGAACACAGGGACTATTTATAGTTGGAAGTATTAGTTTATAAAAACGCGTAACGAGTAACAAGTTGGTTTTAGTCTTAGTGAAGACTTGCTTATAATAACAGTAAAAATATTTAAGATTTCAAATATGAATAAAAGAAACGCTTGCTTGGACCGTTAATGAATATGCGTTATCTCTTAGGTATGAAAATATCGATAAACTTCTAATGTAAAATCCTAAGTTCCTTTCGAATACCGGATTTCTCCAATTCCCTAACCATGCAACGATTCCTTTCGAATACCGTTAACACCTCAAGATATTGTGCATAAAGTTCCAAGCTGATGTGTGAGAATTAATTTATAAGCTTCCTTTCGAATAGCTTACCAACTCCTAAACCGATTTCTCTTAATTTAGTAGCTAGCGTTTGTGTGAATAACTACTTGTAAAAATTGTTGTTAATGACTCCTTTCGAATATCATTCACTTATAATCAACTAAAGACAGGCCGATTAATTCGTTCCTATTTTAGTAAAAATTACGGATTCCTTTCGAAAACCCGTTTTTAGATTACCAAACAAGAGTATAAACAATTTTAACAAGATAATTAAGTTATTAACCCAAACGGATCCCCAATTAATCTCAACACATCAATCGAATTTCAAACCCAAAACCTAACACATAAACATCACATAATCCTAGCAAACGTATTAAGAAATTAGCTACTCATGATCGTAACAAACACAATTAAATATGTAAAAGACATACTTCAAATTGCAATTAAAATGATAGAAGATTCAATACCAAACTGAGAAATAGGTTCCAATGATCTCCCAAATTAACAAAGTAGAAATTGAAAACAACGATTGTTCAACAGAAAATTATGATTATGATGATGTGTGATGATAGATGATGCTTCTGTGTATGATGGTAATGCTTTTTTTTCTGATCTTCCACTCACTCCTTTGTTATATATTCCTCCTGGTAGTTTAAAAAACGTTCAGCCATAATGTCCCACTAACTCTTTGGGCTCCCCCTTAATTAGGAATAAAAACACAATTTCGTAACTGCATCTGTTGCGCCGCAACTCATGTGTCTTGCGCCGCAACTAGTGATCCGCAAGCACCATGATCTGTAGCCCCTTCAATTGCGCCGCAGTAGGTAGGAGTTGCGCCGCAACTAGTGATCCGAGGCTGGTACTGATTTGGGTGTCAATCACTTGCGCCGCAGTAGGTAGGAGTTGCGGCGCAACATTAGACCAATTGATCCCAGACTTGTTTGCTTAGCTCCTGTTGAATCTTTACAGCAACATGAGCAGATTTGATGAGCCTTTACCAAGTAGCTGCTCGCTCTTGGGCTAGCCAGTCTTTCTGGTGGAATAAGCATCACCCTGGGAGACTAGAACCCAGCCCAACTCTTAGAACGTGAATCAATGGTGAGTGGGGGTACCCTGATGATTTTAGGCAAACCATCACAGCCGTCAACGGATTTGATATGTCTTTACCAGAAGCCGTACCCTTCTGGACTCGCCAATTCTTAGCAATGAAGCATCGGTGAATTGAACACCCTATAGCTTTAAGCAAGCTATTACAGCTATCAACGGATTTGATAAAATCTTTACCAAGAGCCGTACCCCCTTGGATTAGCCACTTTTCAGTCTAGGACCATGGCAAGTGAAAACCATCCAGTTTTGGGTAACCTGGCAACCATCAACGGATTTGATGTATCACACCAAGAGCCGTACCCTCAAGGTGAATCAACTCTTTCTTGTCGGTAAGACATGGTGAGTTGAGAACCTATAAAACACACTTTACACAAAATATAAGCAGTACGGGGTCTATCCATTACGTTTAGGACACAAAACATAACAAATATCGCTATGAAAAACTCGTATAAATGAGCGATATCAGGGTTGAAGAATGAAAAAGAATTATAAAGATAAAGGGTGAAAAGAAATAAGCCCTCCTTACAACATAGGTAGAAACCGGGTCAACACATATGCAATTGAGATCATTTTTAATGATGCTTGATATTGAAGATAGACATCATAGACCCAGTGATGCAATGCACAACCCAACCCAGCTAACTCAGATATCTCTCAAAAGGTATTTGTTTTAATCACACGGATATCAACATGTCTTCTATCGATTTATTCACACCGAATAAGTTGGTATTGAAATGGTGGCACTCCTCTCCCGCCTCCGATCACTAAAATCCAAAATGCACGATCGAGTCCAGAGCCATTTGAGATCATCAAATATCTCATTAGGACACACACTTGCTTTTTCACACATTGTGAAAATTAAGAAAGATCTTAAGAGTCCTACGTAAAATCTTCATGATCTTGCCTGAACATCCGAGTAATACGAAAGTATTTAAAATGAAGATGGAAATCCTTCTTGAGCGAATATTAAAAATCTCATGGTAGGTGATTTGTGAGATTCTTTATGAATCAAACTTGTGATAACTGGAAAGCAACAGTGGTTTAATTCTTAAATGAATTTAAACACATTTCAGGCCTCTACGCAATATCTTAGTGATCTTGCCAGAACACTTAGAGTGATACCTTAGTGTTCACAGTGATGAGTGGAAATCCTTCTAGTGTTAACCTCAAACAGCACTTGGTAGGTAACTTGCAAGATTCTATACGAATCAAGCTCGTGACAACTGGAAAGCAACGATGGTGCGGTTCTTAATTGAATTTCACTTGTTCCAGGAACATGAATTGAAGGCTTCAAATCATGCGGATACTATTATCCAAATGATTCACTCTTTATGTTCGCATTCAGCTTTGGACGGTCGAATAAAGAGAACGGGTTTACCCGCGAAATCTTGTCAAGGAGGTTCTTAATTGAAACTACCTATCACAAGTACGATATTTTATATCGTCCAACGGTCTTCACCGACCAGAGGTAAAATGCTACCTAATTAGAATGAAATGTTCAAGGCCATTTCATCTGTGTATATGTTTTGTTGCTAACTGTCTTATGCAGAGTAACAAGAAGGTGGCATTGCGGTGTACAATCCAGAAGAAGTCGTAAACACATGCTTATGCTTTATGCACTTATTACTTCAACAAATTCAAGAAAGCCTAAAAGTCAAGTCTTCCGCTATATTAAACTCTGAAGCTTTCAAAAATTTATTAAGGTATTAGTATATGGAACATGAAGTGACGAGGTGGCAAATTTCACAAGTGATGAATCCACAAGGTCAAGGCAAGGAAACATGCTCAAGACTAAAGTCAAAGATCTCATCTGCATATTCACAAGAACAAGATCGAATACTCAAGCATACTATGATAGGTTTAATATTTTGTAAAATGGTGTGACCTCCCTTAGGGGGAGATTGTTGGAAATACGTTTTTCCAAAGAAAGTATGGGTCACATCATTGTTAGCATAGATCACGATCTATAGACTATTTAGGACATTGTAACTTGGAGTGACCTCCCTTAGGGGGAGATTGTTGGAAATACGTTTTTACGTATTTAGAAATGATCGATCACTCCAAAGATAGATACAAGTATTGGGCTCGTGATCCAATGTATTAAGATATAGCCAACCAAAGCCCACATGTAGGGTGGCTATATAAACCCCCTCCTAGCATGTTAGGAGGGGTTAAACACTTTGATATTTATCACATTACATCTCTCTTTCATTCTCTCTCTTTTCTCTCTCTACCTTTCTCTCTCTAGTTCTTCCTTCTCCTTTCCATTCAATAGATAAATCAAACATTGCTAAATCCTAAGAAACTACGATTCTACATTATGCAATGCTCCCTAGACTTTCTAAAGGTGTATGATGGCAATATTTCATGATGTGGTTGAACAAACTATGGAAGTCTTTATGGACGATTTCTCGGTTTACGAACATTCTTTCTCTTCTTGCCTTGCTAATTTAGAACATATGTTTAAACGGTGTGAAGACACTCGTAACGTTCTTTGTTGGGAAAAGTGCCATTTCATGGTAAAAGAAGGCATCTTCCTCGGTCATAAAATTTCTAAAGCCGGTATCGAAGTTGTAACACCCCACTTTGATAAGTGGACCGTTACACGTAATTATGGCGTGTCATCAAAGCATGCAAGGTAATATGTAGTAAAACATACATGACCATAGGGAAAATCGGAATCAAACATCGGTTCCCAAACATATGCCCAAAACATAAATAAAGTAAATGAACTAGGAAAGACTAGATAAGCATAAGTATATGGCATAAAGGAGAAGAAGTCTATCGCATCTTCCATCCTATGCACTTCCTCTGAATGCTCGAGTCCGTCCTTGGGTACCTGCCATTTTGGGACATGGAAAGGAAAGTAACGGCTGAGCATAATGCTCAGTGCACGGATATACGACATAGTATGAATGGCTGAAACATAAATAAGACTAATAGCAGCGGAAATGTTAAAGTCCTGGAAAACCTAGTTGTCAGTCATGTTAACGGGTTTTAGTTCTGAAAACATAGCTTATTTTACTTATGAAAATACTAGCAGGGTACCCGCACAATGCGGCGGCGGGTACCCAATAACTATATTTCGGGACAAACAAACTGATAACGCTTACACGGTAATACCTTCACGCCTGTTAATAAACCAAACAAAACAACCGAAAACATTACCAAATGTCTTAACACTCAACGGGATCCGAGAAAAAAGGAAAGAACATACTTAACGAACCAACAACAAAACCACCTACTAAAACTACCCAGTCCACCCTAATGTCCAACAGAATGGTTGGTTATGATGTCGGCAGTTTCAGTGGCAGCAAAGAAGGGTTCGTGTGTGTTTTTTGGAGAGAAAAAATGAAAAACATAGAGAGAAGAAATGAGTGAATGACGTTTTCTTACGGGTTAAGCTTATATATGGTTTGAGGAGACGTTATTAAATGGGCTTTATAAATAGGCTATTATGATTAAATTGTTACAAAATGCTTAACTGTTATATTTTAGATGGGTTAGACACGTTTTAAAAATGGCCATTAAATCTTCTTTAAAATCTTAAATGTGTGTATTAGTGTTGCTGTTAGAGTTAAAAAATTGAAAGATATTTATGTATGCAATAATTTTCATTTATACTATAATCATGCATTGAAACTAATATATAAATTTCAGATTTTAAAGCTTTCTTTAATAGGAAATGTTTGAGGCTTAAAATTTTAAGACTTCTTTATTTAGAAAGGATGTAAATGTTTTATAAAGTAGTATAGATGTATTAGTTATTGTACCAAAAGCCAATATAGGTCATGAGGTCAACAACGTGCATGAATACTTGGAGGGGTGACCTCGTCATGCAAATTAGAGGGGATGCCTCTAATTAACTGGTAAGTGGGTAGGAGGGATCAGCTCCTTGTGAAGGTTGCAAGGCACACACCACATTCACCATGAAATCCTGACTGAAACATGTAACTAGGATGCACCCATACGCCCCACATGATAATAAAATAGTATAATGGCCAAATAACTTAAAAAGGACGCCACGAGCTATCACTTCGCCGTGGTGAAGTCATAACACTATTGCCTCTAGTGTTATGGTTATGGTACCTCCATAACTAGGTGAAACTGGTCATGCATGTATATGGATAAGGTAACAAATAAAACATAAGCATTTAATCTGTAACTACTGGGAAAACAGTTGGCTGCATACGCGAAATCCTAATGAAGGAAGAGATTGTCCTTACTAAAGGACGGAGAATCCGCACCTTAAGTCCAGTGAACGAAGAAGACGAACGAAAGAGAGTCCTAATTCGATCTCACTAATGCTACATAAATAGTATATGTGTATAAGTATTCTGATTACTGAGTACGTAGTTGGTTTTATATCATGTCTTAGCTTATTTTATATGTTCATGTCTTGTTTTACTGATTCTAGCGTTATGATGTTGATAGGTGTGAAAACACCCATCCTTTTACCACTTATTTCCTGCTAAAACGAGACCAAAACGCGTATTTAATGTCATTTGTTTGGAATTATGCGTGGTTTGTGTGTTTGTTGTGTTTCAGAGCCAACCGGTTAAATATTGAAGAAAACATGGGATTTCACGGGTTTTATCCAAGAAAAAGACGAAAAGACGAAGTATATAGTCCAAGAGATGCAAAAGAATTGAAGTCAATGGGCCTATTTGAAGATTTATTGAAGAAAAGGACCAAAGATGGAAGATTTATATATGTCGAAGAACTCAAGTCTATTAAACGAAGAAATTAAAAGACGAGTTGAATTTATTCATCGACAAACCCCGAATCAGAGTCGAAAACGTCAACTTTACTAAAAAGACGAGAAGACAAGAAGGAAGGAGAAAAGCCCACTCACCAACAAACCACATGGCCTATAAATAGGAGTTCCCTTCACAATTTACTTTTATTTTTATTTTGTTCTTTCTTTTTGTTTCGTAGGAAACCCACCAACACCCTTAAGGTGTTTGGTGATTTTTCATTGAATCCAATCCAAGTCCTTGTAAGTTTTAATCTTTCATTTTGTTTGTTAAACCTTAATCCTTAATACAAGTTTCCTTTTAATCTTGTTCTTCTTTTTCTTATTGATTCTAAAGTTCTAATTTTTTATTTTTTGTTGATTTTGATCTTTAAAAGTAAGTGGGTTTTGTGTTTTTGTTGATTTGGTTTGATGTTTATCATTAGTAGATGATTAGTGGTTAGTTTGGTTTAATCTTTGGTTAAAACTTGGTTGATTTTGGTTTAAATTCGTGGCCTTAGTTTTCCCCTGTTCTTCATATATCTCCTGTTTACCCAGATTCCGAACCAAGGAATTTATTCTGAATGAAGTGTTTTTCCAAGTTATTCCGAATAAACGATTTTTTCCGAATGAAGAATAAACTTTCTGAATAAGCCTGTTATTCCGAGTCAGCATAAACATTCCGAACCAGCTTAATATTCCGCATGAGTTGTTATTCCGAATCAGGAAATTATTCCGCATGAGCCCAGTTATTCCGAATCAAGCTTTCCTGTTAATTATTACGAACCAACACTTATTTTGGATGAACAGATTTTCCGGATGAAGGTATATTCCGAATGAAGGGTTTATTCCGGATCAGTCAAACATTCCGAATGAACTAAGTTTTCCGAACCAACAGTTTAGCCATTTTAATCTGGATCAAGTTTTTATTCCGGGTGAACCAATTATTCTGGATCAAGTTTTTATTCCGAATGAGCCTTTTGTCTAGATTATTCCGCATGGGTGTTATTCCGAATAAGAGTTTTTCCGCATGAGTAATATTCTGAATGAGCTTTGTTTATTCCGAATCAAATCTTTCTTTCCGAATGAGTGTTTTTAGTTTATCTTTATTTCTAAATTGAGTTAAGTTTTTAAATTGCGTTTCATTTATTGTTTAGTTTTAATTTCTGCCTTATTATAAAATTGTTTTTAATTTGTTGAGTCATTTTTAATTAATCGTTTTTACCACTTTGCTCATTTATTTCTTTTTAGTAGAATAGATACCCAAACCCCCTTTTAGTCACCAAGAACGATAATTCCACTTTGAACCTTAATCGATTCGAGAAGATATCGAGAACTTAATTGAACCCATACAAAATCATAGTTATCAAATGGCGCCGCTGCCGGCTCTTTTCGTAAGGATTAACGGTTTTTTGTGAGAAAATTAGATTTTGGGATCCGTTCACCGTACACGTCACTTTTTCATCTTACAAAAAAATTCAAAAAAACCTAAAAAATATAAAATTTTCAAAAATAAAAAAAAATACATATATATATATATATATATATATATATATTAATTAAAAAAACATTAAAAACCAAAAATATTTCTACTTTGTTATTTCTTTTGCAGGTGTATGCGTACACGATCAACGTCTTATCCCGAGCCCGAGACTCTCGATAATTTAGACATGGCTGGTGTACACAACAATAATAATAATCCACCTCAACCCAACATGAATAATAACAACAATAAACCTCTACCGAACAATCGTCCAATGATCGAACTTTTGCTAGCACATGTAGAGGGCAACAACGATGCTATTGTCATACACGCGATTGCAGCCAACAACTTTGAGCTCAAATCCGGCTTCATTCAAATGGTCTCTGCTCAACCATTCTTGGGGCGTACACTTGATGGTCCTCATGACCACATCAAAAGGTTCCTTCAACTCACAAATACGGTCAAATACAATGGGGTCCCACAAGAGGTAATCCGCTTACAACTTTTTCCTTTCTCCTTAGATGGACAAGCCCGGCATTGGCTTGAAAAGGAACCGCCACAAAGTTTTCTTACGTGGACGGACTTAGAGACCAAATTCATAAACTACTTTTTCCCACCCTCACGTACTACCGCTTTGCGGAATGAAATTATTAATTTTGAACAAAAGTACGATGAGACTTTTAGTGAATCTTGGGACCGTGTTAAAGACCTTTTAAGAAAGTACCCACAACATGGTTTTACCAAAGTGCACCAAATTAATACTTTTTACAATGGTTTAAGCATGAATGACCAAGATTCACTAAATAGTGCCTCGGGGGGTAATATTTTGGTTAAGACTTCTAACGCCGCTTGGGATATTATTGAGAATAAGTCTAGAGTGCAAACCAAGAGTGTTCGGACCAATGCCGCTAGTGCTAGCACGAATGACAACGACAAGAGAATTGATAAGCTTACTTCGCTTATTGAATCACTTGCTGTCCAAACCGCTAACAATACCAAAAGCATAAACGCTCAAAACGCTCAAGTCAATGCTTTGAACCAATCATGTGAAATATGCGGGGGTCCTCACTCTTAAACATCTTGTACCTCCACCCAAGACTATCTTTGTGAGAATGTTAACGCATCATACGGTACCTATCCTCCGGAAGGCTATCCAGCCCGCCCTCAAGGAGACCGTAACTTGCTAAGTTACCGTTCCACCAACTTTCTTTCACCGCCCGGTTTTCCTCCAACCAATCAAAACCAACGACAAAACCTTAACCGAACCAATCAAAACCAACCTCGAGCACCATACCAACCACCTCAAAGACAACCATATCCACCTTCTAATTCTACTCAAGTTTACCAACCCGCTCCTTACCAACCACCTGCTTATCAAGCACCCCCTCCTGCGCAACCCACCGTTTTCAACCACGAGGTCCAAACGTACATGCGGACGAATGATGTGTTGATGAAGAATCTGCAATCCGAGATTATTAATTTGAAGTGCGATATGGTGAAACAAGGGAATGATCTTAGAGTCGATATGCGAAACTCTTTGAGTAGTCAAACTAATGACTTAAGGGACATGATAGCTGGTTTCTTGTAAGGTAATCAACCCTCTTCTTCGGGTACTCTTCCGAGTAACACCGTTGCTAATCCAAGAGGGGAGATGAAAGCAATCACCACTCTCAGTGGAAAAGGTACCAAGGAACCCGAGCTTCCTACACCTACACCGGTGATTGTGACAAAGGAAAACGAGTCCACCACTCCTATTCCTCCACCTCTTACTTCCACCCCTCCACCACCCAAGGATGTGAGTGATCCTACAATTCTAAAGCCTTCCTCTTCATCCGATATAGCTTATCCCTCAAGGTTGAGGAAAGAGAAGCTCAAAAGCAAGGACGATATTCAAGTTTCAAACTTTCTCAAAATGTTTAAACAATTGAATTTCAACATCTCCTTTGCTGAGGCTCTCGCTCACATGCCTAAATATGCGAAGATGTTTAAAGATCTTCTAAGTGACAAGGAGAAGCTTCTTGAAATTGCTCATACCCAACTTAATGAGAATTGCTCTGCGGTTCTCTTAAGGAAATTGCCAACCAAACTTGGTGATCCGGGTCGCTTCTTAATCCCTTGCAACTTCCCGGGAGTAGAGAATTGCATGGCCCTAGCCGATCTAGGTGCTAGTATCAACTTAATGCCATTAAGTGTTTTGAAGAAATTATCTCTCCCCGAGCTAGTCCCCACCAAAATGACTTTGGAGTTTGTTAACCGTACGGTTGCTTATCCGGTGGGGATAGCCGAAGACGTTTTCGTCGGTGTCGACAAATTCACCTTTCCGACGGATTTTGTTGTCGTTGACTACGAGATGGATCCTCGTGTTCCATTAATTGTTGAACGTCTATTCTTGAGGACCGGTCGCACTCTCATCAATGTAGACACGGGTGAGCTTATCATGAGAGTTGGTGACGATCAAATTGTCTTCAACATGGGTAAGATTTCTAAACAACCTTATTCATACGAGAGTGTTAACTGTATCGACGTTCTTGATGAGGCTTGTGAAGAACACTTTAATGATTCTTGCAAAAGTAGTCTTACCTCTCTTCCCAATGTTGAGACCGTTGCCTCTATTGCTCCATCACTAACTCTATTTGGAGAAAGTGATTTCATTTTGAAAGAATTTGAAGCAACTTTGAGAGATGTGAAATTAGAATATGACGATTATCCCACCGATTAGGATGAAGACATTCGTACCATTGAGAAACTTCTCAATGAGGACCATATTTCTCCACCATCTCCAAAGGCTATTGCTATCGATGAACCGAATTTGACTACGCCTTCCATCGAAAATCCTCCGAATTTAGAGCTTAAGGAATTACCGTCTCATCTCGAGTACGTGTTCCTTGAAGATAAGAAGAAGTTACCCATCATCATCGCTAAGGACTTGAAAGAAGAAGAAAAATCTCGCCTTATCGTCGTGCTTAAAGATCATAAGAAGGTAATTGCTTGGAAAATTTTTGATATCCGCGGAATTGATCCAAACTTTTGTACTCACAAATATCTCATGGAAGATGACTTTAAACCCGCAATCCAAAGCCAAAGAAGGGTAAATCCTCGAATTCCTGACGTCATCAAGCAAGAGGTTATCAAACTTCTAGATGTTGGAATGATTTACCCTATTTCGGATTCGCCATGGGTAAGTCCCGTCCATTGTGTGCCCAAGAAAGGCGGAATAACCGTTGTTCCTAATGAACACAACGAGTTGATTCCTACTCGTCTAGTTACTGGGTGGAGAGTTTGTATAGACTATCGCAAACTCAATGAAGCCACGAGAAAAGATCATTTTCCTCTTCCTTTCATGGATCAAATGCTCGAGCGTCTAGCGGGTAATGATTACTATTGCTTCTTAGACGGTTTGTCCGGGTATTTTAAAATTCCCATCGATCCTAAAGACCAGAAAACCACATTCACTTGTCCTTACGGAACATTTGCTTACAAACGAATGCCTTTCGGCTTATGTAATGCTCCTGGGACGTTCCAAAGGTGTATGATGGCTATCTTCCATGACATGGTTGAAGAAACTATGGAAGTCTTCATGGTTGATTTCTCGGTTTATGGTGATTCTTTCTCTGCTTGCCTTGCCAATTTAGAACGTATGCTTAAGCGGTGTGAAGACACTCGCCTTGTTCTAAATTGGGAAAAATGCCATTTCATGGTAAAAGAGAGCATCATGCTAGGACATAAAATCTCAAAAGCCGGTCTCGAAGTGGACCGTGCTGAAGTTGATGTCATAGCCAAATTACCTCCACCTTCAACCGTGAAGGGTGTGAGAAGTTTCCTCGGTCATGCGGGCTTCTATCGACGATTTATCAAAGATTTTTCTAAAATCGCTCGCCCGATGACCCACCTCTTGGAAAAAGATACTCCTTTTATCTTTTCCAAAGCGTGTATTGAAGCCTTCAACCTTCTTAAGGATAAGCTAACTAAGGAACCGGTCTTGGTTACCCCTAATTGGGAGCTACCTTTCGAGTTAATGTGTGATGCTATCGACTTTGTTATTGGAACGGTTTTGGGCCAAAGAGTGAATAAACACTTCCAACCAATCCATTATGCTAGCAAGACAATGACAGGGGCTCAATTTCATTACACGACAATCGAAAAAGAGATTTTAGCTGTTGTCTATGCTTTTGAAAAATTTCGCCCCTATCTTGTCCTTTCCACTACCATCGTGTACATAGACCATTCCGCGTTGAAGTACTTGTTAACCAAACAAGATTATAAACCAAGACTTCTTCGCTGGGTTTTGCTACTTCAAGAATTTAAAACTGAAATTCGTGATAAGAAAGGAGCCGAAAACCTAGCCGTGGATCATCTCAGTAGACTTGAGGATCCTTATCAAGGGGATCATCCGAACAAAGAGATCAATGACTCTTTTCCCCTTGAGACCTTAATGTCTATCAATTCAAATCCTTGATGAGACCCCGTGGTTTGCGGACATTGCAAACTACTTGGCGGGTGGAATTCTCATTGACGGGTTAATATTCCAACAAAAGAAAAAGTTCTTTAAAGATATTAAGACTTACTTTTGGGATGACCCGTATCTCTTCCAACAATGCGCTGATTTGATTATTCGCCGATGTGTTGATGGACCGGCAGCTTTAGACATTCTCGAAGCTTGCCACAAAGGGCCCACCGGTGGTCACTTTGGTCCCAACTTCACCGCGAAGAAAGTGTTTGACTCGGGATTTTATTGGCCCACCATTTATCGTGACGCTCATGAAATGGTTAAACATTGTGATGCTTGCCAAAGACAAGGCAAGATCACACATAAAGATGAGATGCCTCAAAAATTCATACAAGAATGTGAAATCTTTGATGTATGGGGCATCGACTTTATGGGGCCATTCCCTTCATCTAAAGGAAACAATACATCCTTGTAGCCATTGACTACGTTTCTAAATGGGTTGAAGCGAAAGCTTTACCCACTAACGATGCAAGGGTGGTTTGTAACTTTTTGAAGCAGCTATTCGCTAGATTCGGTGTGCCTCGTGCCATTATTAGTGATCGCGGGACTCATTTTTGCAATGATCAATTCGCAAGAGTCATGGCTAAGTATGGTGTCAATCATCGTCTTTCCACCGCATACCACCCACAAACTAATGGGCAGGCTGAAATCTCTAACCGAGGGTTAAAGCGAATTCTTGAATGAACCGTGGGTGAGCATCGTGCCTCATGGGCCGATAAACTTAATGATGCTCTGTGGGCTTTCCTTACCGCATACAAGACTCCTATTGGTCGTACACCATATCGTCTCGTGTACGGAAAGCATGCCACCTCCCCATTGAGTTGGAGCACAAGGCTTACTGGGCCTTGAAGTGGGCTAACTTTGACATCAACAAAGCCGGTGACCTACGCAAAATCCAACTCAATGAGCTTAATGAACTCAGGAATGAAGCTTATGAAAATTCCTTGATCTATAAGGAAATAACTAAGCTCATTCAGGATTCCAAGATTAAAAACCGAGAGTTCCAAGTTGGAGAAAAAGTTTTACTCTTCAACTCTCGGTTAAAAATCTTTTCGGGTAAACTAAAATCTCATTGGTCCGGCCCATTCACCATTTCTCAAATTTTTCCATATGGTACTCTTGAGCTCGCTCAACCCAATGGACCAAATTTTAAGGTGAATGGCCAACGAGTGAAGTTGTACCTTGGAGAGGACATCTCTCATGAGATGATTCCATCCCTCTCCACCTTTCCTTTGAATTAGTTCGGGACCGAGTCAGGCTCGTGACTCGGTTAACAAAAACAACCGCTCCTCAGGAGGCAACCAGAGTATCTATCCCTTTCCATTTTACCTCCTAAGTGTAGGGGGGACCTATATAGGTTGTTTGTGTTTGTGTGGTGATGTGATTACAGGGATTAATGAACTTTTGGAATCTTTGAAGAACCGTGCTCCTGTGTTATCCGCAATCCGGTTCTATCTCTCAACTATCGTGATTCAATTTTCTTCATACTCACATTTGAAATTGATCACTTTAGTTGTCTCCTCCTTAACTTGATTTAACCAACGTGCACAATGTCATAAGTGTAGGGGAGACTTTTCCCACATGCTTAAACATTGAGGAAAATGTTTATATTAAGTGTAGGGAGACTTATATCGAAGTTTTAAGTGGACTTTTCCATTAAAATGCCTTCATTTAACCGGAAAATCATATTTTTCGGCATTTTTCAAATTTTTAATTAACTTTGGCCATATAGTCGTAATTTTTAAATTTTTTATGTCTTTTATTCTTTTTATCGTTGCTTTCATATGTATATATCCCACAATAAAGTCAAAAATATTAATAAAGTGGTGTAGCTAGTTTAGAAGTTTTTGACATATTAGGCCCGTTGTGATTATTTTGACTCAACCCAAATAGACTTATCCAAGTTTGTTCTAGCTAGTATCCTTAACCAAGTAGACCTAAATTGGTTTATTAGGCTAAGCATCCACGAATCTCATTACTTGAGATTTTATATTGTGGAGAACGAGAAAGGATAGAGTCAATTATAAGTCGGTATTCTTGCACAAGCACACTTGGTGTGATTATAAGCTTTTCCTCCCATCGCCTTAAATGAATAAATGCAATAAGTAAGGTCGTACGATTTTATTGTATAACTTAGCTTCTAGCCCAAGATCGTTTAAAAGTTGCTCGGTAATGATAAGAGTTCATAGCCAAGGCATAACTATTGAAGCGGGGCGCGAAGATTGGCGAATCCAAAAAGGCCCTAACAAGGCATGAGGATTCCATTTTATTGCTAAAGATCCAAGATGATGTAAAAAGTATTATTCCCAAAATCAATATGATTGATCAAGACGCACGACGAAAAGCAATCAATTCCCATAAAGATCATGGAGAAGTCTATCCGAAAAGACCCTAACAAGGTATGAGGATAAATAGATCCAAGTCCGAAAAGGAGGCGGATCGTTGTATCTCAAAATCCCAATTAACGATTAAAGAAATAATGATGAAGTCGTGGTCAACAAAGTTGGAATATCCCATAAAATACTCCAAGTGAAGAAACTCTATTAACGAAGAGAAGACCATTATCTCAAGAACGTCTCTCAAGATATGAAGTATGAAGTACATACCAAATATCGGCCCGAGAAAGGTCTTAAATCGTGAAGCGAGTTATACCAAGATATGAACTTTTTGAGGTCTCGAGAAGCAGTTTTAAGAGATTTTGTCCTTTAGCTAAATATTAATCAAATCGTCCTACTTTACTTTCAGCTTAAATAAACTATCGAAATAAGTCTAAAAATGCATCTTCATGATCATTCTAAGACAAAAATAAAATATAAGAGATACACCTAGGAATAAGGGAGTTTAAGCATATAATTAAGCCATGTGTGTAAGTGTTTGTGTTGCTAACTAATAATAACAATGATCTCGTTTTTAAGCTTAGTTTGGGGAACGTGAAACTTGAGGGTGATAAATCTTCGCAGCACCAAAGCCCTTATGTAAGTCTTAGATCTCTTTGCGAGTTATTTCCATATAGCTATTTTCAAGTGAAAATGGTTTTCTATCCCTTTTGTTTCATTCAAGCTTTTATATATCTCTTTAGTAGTAGTAGTTTATGTTAATAAGGCCAAGGTTGATTGATTATGAGAAAAGTGTAAATTTGCTTTTTCACTAAGCATTGCATGAGGGCATGGTAATGGTTAAGTGTAGGGGATTTGATAGGTGTGAAAACACCCATCCTTTTGCCACTTATTTCTTGCTAAAACGAGACCAAAACGCGTATTTAATATCATTTGTTTGGAATTATACGTGGTTTGTGTGTTTGTTGTGTTTCAGAGCCAACCGGATAAATATTGAAGAAAACATGGGATTGCACGGGTTTTATCGAAGAAAAAGACGAAAAGACGAAGTCTATAGTCCAAGAGATGCAAAAGATTTGAAGTCAATGGGCCTATTTGAAGATTTATTGAAGAAAAGGACCAAAGATGGAAGATTTATATATGTCGAAGAACTCAAGTCTATTAAACGAAGAAATTAAAAGACGAGTTCAATTTATTCATCGACAAATCCCGAATCAGAGTCGAAAACGTCAACTTTACTGAAAAGACGAGAAGACAAGAAGGAAGGAGAAAAGCCCACTCACCAACCAACCACATGGCCTATAAATAGGAGTTCCCTTCACAATTTAGAGCTAGCTTTTATTTTTCTTTTGTTCTTTCTTTTTGTTTCGTAGGAAACCCACCAACACCCTTAAGGTGTTTGGTGATTTTTCATTGAATCCAATCCCAGTCCTTGTAAGTTTTAATCTTTCATTTTGTTTGTTAAACCTTAATCCTTAATACAAGTTTCCTTTTAATCTTGTTCTTCTTTTTCTTATTGATTCTAAAGTTCTAAGTTTTTATTTTTTGTTGATTTTGATCTTTAAAAGTAAGTGGGTTTTGTGTATTTGTTGATTTGGTTTGATGTTATCATTAGTAGATGATTAGTGGTTAGTTTGGTTTAATCTTTGGTTAAAACTTGGTTGATTTTGGTTTAAATTCGTGGCCTTAGTTTTCCCCTGTTCTTCGTATATCTCCTGTTTACCCAGAGTCCGAACCAAGGAATTTATTCCGAATGAAGTGTTTTTCCAAGTTATTCCGAATAAACGATTTTTCCGAATGAAGCATAAACTTTCCGAATAAGCCTGTTATTCCTAGTCAGCATAAACATTCCGAACCAGCTTAATATTCCGCATGAGTTGTTATTCCGAATCAGGAAATTATTCCGCATGAACCCAGTTATTCCGAATCAAGCTTTCCTGTTAATTATTCCGAACCAACACTTATTCCGAATGAACAGATATTCCAGATGAAGGTATATTCCGAATGAAGGGTTTATTCCGGATCAGTCAAACATTCCGAATGAACTAAGTTTTCCGAACCAACAGTTTAGCCATTTTATTCCGGATCAAGTTTTTATTCCGGGTGAACCAATTATTGCGGATCAAGTTTTTATTCCGAATGAGCCTTTTGCCTAGATTATTCCGCATGAGTGTTATTCCGAATAAGAGTTTTTCCGCATGAGTAATATTCCTAATGAGCTTTGTTTATTCCGAATCAATCTTTCTTTCCGAATGAGTGTTTGTAGTTTTTCTTATTTTCTAAATTGAGTTAAGTTTTTAAATTACGTTTCATTTATTGTTAAGTTTTAATTTCTGCCTTATTATTAAATTGTTTTTTATTTGTTGAGTCATTTTTAATTAATCGTTTTTACCACTTTGCTCATTTATTTCTTTTTAGTAGAATAGATACCCAAACCCCCTTTTAGTCACCAACAACGATAATTCCACTTTGAACCTTAATCGATTCGAGAAGATATCGAGAACTTAATTGAACCCATACAAAATCATAGTTATCAATTGTTTATCATGTATTATGTATATTCTGATTAAGTATTATTTGTATTTCTTGTATTATTATACCTGTTGTGTAATAATAAGTAACTTCCTAAAAATACCAGGTTTCCTAATATAGAAAGTTTCCAAAAATAGATTAACTTCTTAAAATAGATAAGTTTCTAAGAATAGAAAGTTTCCAAAAATATTAAGTTTCCTGAAATAGAAAGTTTCCATATTTAGAAATAAGCTGAATTAGTAAGCTAATAATATAAGCTTAGTTTTACTGATTAAATATACTAAGTCATGTGATTAATAATATAGTTTCTTAATTAAAACATGTTAATTAACTAAGCTATAGGTTATAGGACTTAATTAAATATAAGCATGATTTAGTTAAATTAAAGTGTATAAAATACTTAGGTTAAACATGTATTAATATTTATTAATAATAACCTAAGTCATATTTATTAAAAAATTATAATCCATGTTAAAATAATTAATTAATACTATAATCTACATTAAATAAATAAATATTTAGGTTCATACATGTACCTAAGTCCATGATCTAAATTAAATTAATTACCATCCATGATTTAAATTAATTTAATTTTCTTGTTAAATAATATACTTGCGAAAAGAATGTAACTTGTTAAAAATAATTCGACTTGAATAAAACGTGACCTTTAGAAAAGATTTCCGTGGCCAAACCCGTGTTTTAATTTAAGCCGATCCTACCGAGGTGTTACTCTCGGTCGCACTAAAAAACAAACCCAACACCAACTGACTACCACAGCAGGTGGCTGTGGTTTCCAGCCAGCGGCCAAGCAGCCAAAGCTGCGGCCGTTGCCCCTGACCAGCCAACGCAACCCTTGGTCTAGCCAGGGTTGCCGCTGCTGCTTTCCTGGTTCCCCCTGACTGGCTCAGCGTCTCCCCTGTTGTGCGTCTGGTTACCACCAAGAGCTCTAGGCTCTCGGTTCCCACTGCCAGCATCCCCAAACACCCTTTGTTAGCAAACAACCACCCCTTGTTAGCAAACAAACACCCCCCCCCCCCCTGAGTGCTCTTGGGTTGCTTTCGTCCATCCACAGCCACCACCGCGCCCCTAGTGGGTAGTGACTGGTTGGAAAAAGGATCACCGAGATCCACTGGTCTCGGTTTGTGTGCCAAGTCGTTCCAAAACCACCACTTAAATCTATACTTTCTTTAGTATACAACATGTTTAATTAGAACTAAACATTTGTTCTTGATATGATTCTAATTTAGAGGAACTAGAAGGAAAGATGGATTACCTCTATTACGTGATTAGAAAACAATGATAGCACGTCGGTTCCAAGGTTGAAACACAAATCCGTTTCTCCCTCCCCTTTGTTCCTTTCTGCTGGCGGTATACACCCAGCCCCACACCCTAATTGTTTTTCTTATTTTTGTGTTTGTAAGAAGGAATGGTATTCCCTGGTTATTCATAATATACATGAAATGGGCCTAAGCCCACTCTCCCTTGTTTCTCTTGAAGTACACGCAGCCCACACACTTAACTAGATAAGGTTTGAGTTTTCGTCTCTTAGAATAATATCGTGAAAGATCGTGTTTGGTTCTCATGTTTTAAATGTTGTCGTGTTATAAGCATCGTTTGTAATACCTCTAGTAATAAATTAACATACGTAGTTCTTGGATTAAACGTTCATGTTATAAGTATTACTTGTATGTAATTAATATTTATCGTGTAATATAAATATATACGTACTTACATGTTCGTGATTATAATTATTACAGTTAATAATTGTCGTGTACTATTACATACTTAGTACTTATCGTGCATTAACACGTACGTAGTTCTGGATTTAATATTCGTGCTACGTGTTCACGATATATAAGGAAAGTTTATATTAGTTCATATGTGTACGTAGTGTATGTTCATGGTAAAAGCATGCGGGTTTTACAACTCATCCCCCCTAAAAAGAATAATTTGTCCCCGAATTATAGATAACGTAACTGAAAGAATATGGACGTGGAACGTGACGTGCCTGGAAAGAATATAACTGAATTATGGAAGGATGAGAGGATAAAATCCGGATGGACTCGTCCGTTTCCAAGTGGCTTCCTTCTCGGAACGGTTCCTCCACAAGATCTTGACACAACTGATAAATCTTGGTCCTCATGACCTTGACATGAAAATACGTAAAATTTCCTGGTCATCAACGTAAGATAGATCCTCCTGAATTTGATCGAGTGGATAAGAATTAACGTGCAAGGGTACCTGAAACGTTATGATGCAAAATAACCTAAACTAACTGATAATAGTAACGTTTTAGCAATGATGCGTGAGACATACTGACACGTAGTACGTGAAAAATTATGAACGTGATACGTGAACAATTTTGAACGTGGTACGTGGAGATATGGTGAGTGTAATATGGGCAAACATATTGTGATCATTGATACGTGTAACATATCGTGAACGTGATATGGGAACCGTGGAATTAACATGACATGTGAAACATATCGTGAACATGGAATACGACAACGGTAACGCCAAACGCTATAAGATGAGACGTGGAATGTGACATGAATCGTCTCTCAAGTTCTTGCAAAGCCTCCCAGAACGAAAATGAACGTAAAATCGTAAGCTAGGATACGGTCATGAACGTGAATAGTGTCATGAACGTGAGTGTGAAAGCAAAACGTAAAATTTGGACAAAGGACATGAACGTAAACTTAGAACACAAATGTGAATCTTTATCTGGTCCGATAGCTGAGGAAGTACCAAGTGATCGGATGATCCTTGGCTGGAAAAATGTTTGAAAATCTTCCAACTCTGGAATCCTTGCCTATGTAGGGATTCTACAGACTTGGTCAACTGATGACGATAACCTAGATAGCTTCATGCTTCTTTTGAGTTTGCGGTAATCTGGTAACCAAATCCATGGAGATCTAGTCTCATTTCTGTTCACAATTTTTGATGATGGAAAAACATCCTAGTTTGTTGGTTTTCTATCTTAGCCTGTTGGTATGTCAGGTGCTTAGATATGAACGTAACTGTATCTTGCTTCGTAGAAACTTGATACATAGGAGTTTGCGAAACTATGAGTATACGAAATTAGACTTTTCTTAGCGTAGGATTTTCTTGGAACACCTAACGTAGTGTAGGGTTCTCACCTTTATGCATAAGCTGAGTCATGGTAAGATTAACCGTGAGAATCCTTGTGATTCGGCATGTCACTGTAATCAACCAGAATTTAGATTGGAAAATTTCAGGGTGAAATTTCTCCTGTCGTAGAATTTACAACATAGTGGAAATATGGTCTTCTTGCTCTTCCCTAGACTCAGAGGAAATCCGGTTGTCCTCGATGAAAACACTGATGAATTTTCTCTATAAGTTCATGGAAACTCATTTTATGATGTCCATAATGTTGTTGGAGCATTTACGAAACTAATACAAAATCACGAATCTAGAATGACCTAGTCGTGTACGAATAGCAGTCATAGAAGTGTCCTGCTCTTTCACTCTTCACTGTTGGCAGCATGATCTTGAATTCGATCTTGGAAATGTGTTTAACACCCTCAAGTCGATTGGACATGTTGTCAATGCGTGGAGGAGAATAACGGTTATGAATGGTGATTTGTTTTAAATGGACGGTAGTCGACACATAATCTCATGTTACCGTCCTTCTCCTTGAAGGTTCTTCTAGAATGTATGGGAAGATTTCGGAATAATCGCCTAGTTATGCATAAAAGGAACTTCAGTTGTCGTGTATTAACTGACAGCTAGAAAAATTTTGCTGCCTTGGCTAACACAGCACGTGCTTGTAAAGCATAATTTGTATAGATTTTCCTGATGGAAAACCATGATGAATGTATTCAGGAGCCTGAACATTACTGTACAAAATCATGAATCGTAGCATGGTGTGTTGTTCGTAGTCCATAATTAGGATTTAATTCAACTCGCATCTGTCCGAGGTAATGCGTTAGCAGCTTGGATCTTATCATTAGGCTGAAGGAAAACCTTCGTATACATGGGTGATACGAATGACGTCCTTTATGGTCATGAATATATGAAATATGGGTACAAGAAATGAAAGTGTCATCGAGGAAATATGACAGATCTCACTGATACGTCGGTGATGGTATTGAAATTCTTGTGGCCTGATTAATACATGGCACCACAAAATAGATATACCCTTTGGAGGGTACCCTGAATTTCTTAGGGATGTTCCAGAATTGGATGTGAGTCACGTGTCTTGGGAAATATAAGCATGAGATGTTTCTTGAATGGTGTCTTGACATGTGTCTTCGAGATGTGAAACGAATAGAACTACAATATTAGGTTATTATGCCAGAATTGGCCATTCGGTTGAACTACTGATGATTGTGATTATGCCAGAATTGGACGTGAGACATGTCCGCGGCCGGAGCTTCGGTTGCGATTGCTAGGATAGTTGTTGTCACAGTAGTGGTTACTATCGTCTAGTCTGTCAGTTCCATGACGGTCATTCTCATGACTGTGATTCATGTAACTATTCAACTGAGTGGCCGGCTGGTACCGGTTGTCACTCATATGAATGAAACGACAACTGAATGACGTATGACATGTAACTAAGAATTAGGGACAATGATTGATGGAAAGCGTCTGGTGGCGAAGCATCTTCTCGTCTGATTGCCTTGATCCAACACCTTTGTCTTCGTCTAATAAGATCTCCAGGTTTATGATCAGCATCAGCATCTCGTAGGGTCTCTAAACTAATCAGCAGCATCAACTTCGTAATATCTCCAAGTTATGAGCGGCATCAGCAATCTTGTAGAGTATCAGCAAGTGGAATACACACATGCGATACGGTACATGAAGTACACATGGAATACACATGAAATGATCGGTATGGGGTCGATCATCTGACATGATTTTAAAGGAAAAATAATTGGTTAAACGGTTAGAAAGACCATCATGACAACCTGGCAATGCCAGTATATACCTCATTCTGGTTGCATAGAGAAACACTATCGTGTGATTAACGAATTTCAACGATGATTTTCCTGAAAGCATGATTAATGAAAACTAACCATGACTATCATGGAAGTAGGATTTAAATGAATTCCAATAGTGTCTTGCATGAAAGCATAATCAACAAAAGAGACGTAAGACGTAATCAACATGAAGACAAAATCATCATGAAGAAACATGAAACAACTTAACATGAAGGAGTATATAACATAATCAGCATGAAACTAAAGTTAACCATGACAGTATGAAAACATACTTGACATAAAAACATATTAACTTATAAGGGGACATGAAAAAAAAAATTATGCCAATAAATCATGAGAAAAATTTTATGCATGAAAAGAGTGCGCGAATGCATGATGCAATTTATAGAAACCTTTATATGCGTGATGGTAAACGCCTATGGTCAGTTTACCTAAAACAAAATACATGGCGAGGGGACGCCTATGGATCGGTCCCAAAGTTAAAAGTTTCGATAAAAGCACATGCGACTAAATAGGGCCCGTCCTGTACGAACCGTTACTTACTCATAAACCTGCCACAATGATTCATGGAATAAATGAATGCAACTCAGCTGTCAAAACTTAACAGAATGTTTTTTATGTGAGCAATCATGAACTACTGGGGTTCAGTTCACATTAGCCACAATTCACAAGGAACATTGTGCATGAAACAATGACACATAATTAAGTATGGATGACGGTTTTTCAGTCCATATTAGTAAAAGCAATACTGATGAAAACATCATGGTTAAAACAACAAGGTGCTGAAAACATCATGGTTAAAACAACAAGGTGCTGAAAACATAAATACATGGAATAACAAGCGTTGGCTTCGGAAGCTCCTGATGACTACCCACTAGTCACAGGTCAAGTTTTAGAGCCTACAGGTCGAAACCTTAGCCTCTGATACCATAATTGTAACACCACACTTTGATAAGTGGACCGTTACGCTTAATTTATGGCGTGTCATCAAAGCATGCAAGGTAATATGTAGTAAAACATACATGACCATAGGGAAAACCGGAATCAACCATCGATTCCCAAACATAAGCCCAAAACATAAATAAAATAAATGAACTAGGAAAGACTAGACAAGCATAAGTATATAGCAAAAATGAGAATAAGTCTATGGCAGCTTCCATCCTCTGCACTTCCTCTGAATGCTCGAGTCTGTCCTTGGGTACCTAACGTTTTGGGACATGGAAAGGAAAGTAACGGCTGAGCATAACGCTAAGTGTACGGATATACGACATAGTATGAATGGCTGAAACATAAATAAGACTAATAGCAGCAGAAATGTATAAGTCCTAGAAAACTTAGTTGTCTGTCATGTTAACTGGTTTTAGTTCTGAAAACATAGCTTATGTTACTTATGAAAATCTATATTAGTTAATGTACCAAACGCCAATATAGGTCATGAGGTCAACAACGTGCATGAATACTTGGAGGGGTGACCTCGTCATGCAAATTAGAGGGGTTGCCTCTAATTAACCGGTAAGTAGGTAGGAGGGATCAGCTAATTGTGAAGGATGCAAGGCACACACCACATTCACCATGAAACCCTGACTGAAGCATGTAACTAGGATGCACCCATACGCCCCACATGATAATAAAATAATATAATGGCCAAATAACTGAAAAGGGACACCACGAGCTATCACTCCGCCGCGGTGAAGTCATAACACTAGTGCCTCTAGTGTTATGGCTATGGTACCTCCATAACTAGGTGAAACTGGTCATGCACGTATATGGCTAAGGTAACTAATAAAACATAAGCATTTAATCTGTAACTACTGGGAAAATAGTTGACTGCATACGGGAAATCCTAATGAAGGAAGAGATTGTCTTTACTGAAGGACGGAGAATCCGTACCTTAAGTCCAGTGAACGAAGAAGACGAACGGAAGAGAGTCCTACTTCAATCTCACTAATGCCACATAAATAGTATATGTGTATAAGTATTCTGATTACTGAGTACGTAACTGATTTTATATCATGTCTTAGCTTATTTTATATGTTCATGTCTTGTTTTACTGATTCTAGCGTTATGTTGTGTTTATCATGTATTATGTATATTCTGATTAAGTATTATTTGTATTTCTTGTATTATTATACTTGTGTAATAATAAGTAACTTCCTAAAAATAGCAGGTTTCCTAAAATAGAAAGTTTCCAAAAATAGATTAACTTCTTAAAATAGATAAGTTTCTAAAAATAAAAAGTTTCCAAAAATAGTAAGTTTCATGAAACAGAAAGTTTCCATATTTAGAAATAAGTTGAATTAGTAAGCTAATAATATAAACTTAGTTTTACTAATTAAATATACTAAGTCATGTGATTAATAATATAGTTTCTTAAGTATAACATGTTAATTAAATAAACTATAGGTTATAGGACTTAATTAAATATAAGCATGATTTAATTAAATTATAGTGTATAATATACTTAGGTTAAACATGTAATAATATTAAATAATAATAACCTAAGTCATGTTATTAATTAATTATAGTCCATGTTAAAATAATTAATTAATACTATAATCTACATTAAATAAATAAATACTTAGGTTAATACATGTACCTATGTCCATGATCTAAATTAAACTAATTACCATCCATGATTTAAGTTAATTTAATTTCCTTGTTGAATAATATACTTGCGAAAAGAATGTAACTTGTTAAAAATAATTTAACTTGAATAAAACGTGACCTTTATAAAAGATTTCCATGGCCAAACCCGTGTTTTACTTTAAGCTGAGCCTAATTAGGTGTTACTCTTGCTCGCACTAAACAACAAACCCAACACCAACTGACTACCACAACCGGTGGTTGTGGTTTCCAGCCGGCGGCCAAGTAGCCAAGGCTGCGGTCGTTGCCCCTGACCAGCCAACGCAGCCCCTGGTCTAGCCAGGGTTGCCGCTGCTGCTTGCCTGGTTCCCCCTGACTGGCCTAGCGTCTCCCTGCTGTGCGTCTGGTTACCACCGAGAGCTCTAGGATCTCGGTTCCCACTGTCAACATCCCCAAACACCCCCTGTTAGCAAACAACCACCCCCTGTTAGCAAGCAAACACCCCCCTGAGTGCTCTTGGGTTGCTGTCGTCCATCCCCAGCCACCACCGCGCCCCTAGTGGGTAGCAACTGGTTGGAAAAAGGATCACCGAGACCCACTGGTCTCGGATTATGTGCCAGTTTGTACCAAAACCACCACTTAAATCTACACTTTCTTTAGTATACATCATGTTTAATTAGAACTAACCATTTCTTCTTGATATGATTCTGATTTAGAGGAACAAGAAGTAAAGATGGATTACCTCTATTACGTGATTAGAAAACAATGATAGCACGTCGGGTCCAAGGTCGAAACAGAAATCCGTTTCTCCCCCCCCCCCCCCCCCCCCCTTTGTTCCTTTCTACCGGCGATATACACCCAGCCCCAAACCCTAATTGTTTTTCTTATTTTTGTGTTTGTTAGAAGGAATGGTATTCCCTGGTTATTCATAATTTACATGGACTAGGCCTAAGCCCACTCTCCCTTGTTTCTCTTGAAGTACACGCAGCCCGCACACTTAACTACATAAGGTTTGAGTTTTCGTCTCTTAGAATAATATCGTGAAAGATCGTGTTTGGTTCTCGTGTTTTAAATGTTGTCGTGTTATAAGAATCATACGTAATACCTCTAGTAATAAATTAACATACGTAGTTCTTGGATTAAACGTTCATGTTATATGTCCTACTTGTACGTAATTAATATTATCGTGTAACATAAATATATACGTACTTACATGTTCGTGATTATAATTATTATAGTTAATAATTTTCGTGTACTATTACATACTTAGTACTTATCGTGCATTAACACGTACGTAGTTCTGGATTTAATATTCGTGCTACGTGTTCACGATATATAAGGAAAGTTTATATTAGTTCATATGTCTACGTAGTGTATCTTCATGGTAAAAGCATGCGGGTTTTAAAGAAGTCGACCGTGCTAAAGTTGATGTCATTTCTAAATTGCCTCCACCTACCACGTCAAAGAAGTTAGGAATTTCTTAGCTCACGCGGGATATTATCGACGCTTTATCCATGATTTTTATAAAATAGCCCGACCGATGACTCATCTTCTTGAAAAGGACGCTCCTTTCATCTTTTCATCTGATTGTCTTGAATACTTCAAAATTCTTAAAGGTAAATTAACTAAGGCACCGGTCTTAGTCTCTCCAAATTGGGAGTTACCTTTCGAGCTAATGTGCGATGCTAGTGATTTCGCGGTAGGAGCGGTTTTAAGTCAACGAGCTAAGAAACACTTCCAACCTATCCATTATGCAAGTAAGACAATGACGGGGGCTCAATTGCATTATACCACTACCGAAAAAGAGCTTTTAGCTGTAGTGTATGCTTTTGAGAAATTTCGCCCTGATCTTGTGCTTTCCACCACCATCGTCTACACCGACCATTCCGCCTTGAAATTCTTGTTTACCAAGCAAGATGCTAAACCGAGACTCCCTCGTTGGGTTTTTCTCTTACAAGAATTCAAAACTGAAATTCGTGATAAAAAGTGAGCCGAAAACTTAGTCTCGGACCATCTTAGTAGACTCGAGGATCCTTTCAAGGAGAATTACGGAGTAAGGAGATAAATGAATCTTTCACTCTTGAGACTTCAATTTCTATCCATTCTAAGGAGGATGACACCCCATGGTTTGCGGACATTGCAAACTATTTAGCAGGTGGTGTTCTTATTGAAGGTGTATCGTCCCAACAACGAAAGAAATTTTTCAAGGACATAAAACATTATTATTGGGACGACCCTTATATTTTCAAGCAATGCGCGGACCAAATTATCTGACGTTGTGTCGATGGGGCGGCGACTTTACACATTCTTGAAGCTTGCCACAAAGGACCCACCGGTGGTCATTTTGGTCCAAATTACACCACGAAATTTTTTTTCGTCTCTGGATTCTTTTGGCCCTCCATCTATCATGACACACATGAGATGGTTAAGCATTGTGATGCTTGCCAACGTGAAGTAAAGATCACTCACAAAGATGAGATGCCTCAAAATTTCATTCAAGAATGTGAGATCGACGTTTGGGGCATCGACTGTATGGTGCCATTTCCCCCGTCTAAGGGTAATAAGTACATCATTGTAGCCGTCGACTATGTTTCCAAGTGGGTTGAAGCTAAAGCTTTGCCTACTAGCGATGCTAGGGTTGTAGTCAACTTCTTGAAACAATTGTTTGCTCGATTCGGTGTGCCTCGTGCTATTATTAGTGATCGCGGGACTCATTTTGCAATGATCAATTCGCACGAGTCATTGCTAAGTATGGTGTCAATCACCGAATTTCGACCGCTTTACATCCACAAACTAATGGCCAAGCCGAGTGAGCTTAGAAACAATGCCTATGAGAATTATTTGATCTATAAAGAGAAAACCAAGTAAATTCATGATAGCAACATTAAAAACCGAGAATTCAACATCGGTGATCAAGTTTTACTCTTTAACTCTCGGTTGAAAATCTTTCCTGGCAAACTTAAAAGCCGTTGGTCCGGTCCATTCACCGTGGCCTAAATTTTTCCATATGGACCATTGAGCTAGGTCAACCAAATGCCCTAACTTTAAGGTGAATGGCCAACGGGTTAAGTTGTACTTTAGAGAGGACGTCTCTCATGAGATGATTCCATCCCTCTCCACATTCCCCTTGAATTAAATTCGGGAAATCGAGTCGAGCTAGAGACTCTGGGAATAAAATCAAGCATCGTATAACTAGGTTAGCTTTTTCCTTTTATCCTTGTTCAACCAATAAGTGTAGGGGGAGCCACATAGGTTGTTGTTTTGTGGTGATTGTGCAGGGATTTTATCGATATATCATTCCATTTTTGGTGCTTTTCAGGCGACCCGTGATCCCATGTACCCGTGATACCGGTTCTTTCAAAACTATTGTGATTCAATAGTGTATATAAAAAAGTGACTCAATTGAAATCACTTTAGTTGTCTCTTCCTTAGCTTGATTTAAACAATGTGCACAATATCCTAAGTATACGGGAGTTTTCTTCCACATGCTTAAACATTGAGGACAATGTTTATCTTATGTGTAGGGGAGACTTCTATCGAAGTAAAGTGGGCTTTTCCATGAATTTGTCCTCATTTAAACCAGAAAATCAATATTTTTCGACGTTTTTCAAATTTTTGATCTATTTTGGCCTAGTAGTATTTTTCATTATTTTCTTTTATCTCCTTACCTTTTGTCATCACTACCATATGTATAAATTCCATTTCATGAATAAAGTCATAATGAAGAGAAAAAAATGATGAATAAATAAAATGGTTTTAACGAGTTTAGACGTATATGACATATTAGGCGCGTCGTGAATATTTTGATTCAACCCGAGTTTGCTTATACAAGTTTACACTAGCTAGTTTCATTAACCATGTAGACCTTAATTGGGTTATTAGGCTAAGCATCCACGAGTCTCATTAATTGAGATTTTAAATTATGGAGAACGACAAAATGATAGAGTCAATTATAAGTTACTATGCTAAACGTAGAATATTCGTATTCTTTAAAAAACTCATGTAAGATAATGATTTGCTTTTTCTCCCTATGCTTGTAAATAAATAATTGCAATAAGTAAGGTCGTACGATTTAAAAGATAAATTAGCTTCTAGCCGAAGATCTTTTAAAAGTTACTCGTGATTGAATAGAGTTAATAGCCAAGGCATAACTTATTGAAGAGGGACGCAAAGATTGGCGAGTCTAAAAAGGCCCTAACAAGGCATGAGGATTCCCTTTTATTGCTAAAGATCCTAAATTAATTTGAAGAATCATTAATCCAAATCAATATGAAGGATCAAGACACACGAAGAAAAGCATTATACTCCCAAAAAAGGGTGCAAAGTCTATCCAAAAAGGCCCTAAGAAGGCATGAGGATAAATAAATCCAAGTCCTATAAGGAGGCGGATTGTTGTATATCAAAATCCTAAATAAAGACAAGTTTAAATGAAGAAGTCATGGTCAAAGTTTGAAGCATCTCTCAATACTCCAAATGAAGATGTATTCCAAATATGAAGAGAAGACCATAATTTCAAGATCGTCTCTCAAGATTTGATGTTCGAAGTACATGCCAAATATCGGTCCGAGAAAGGTCTCAAATCATGAAACTAGTTATGCCAAGATATGAACTTTAAATGATTACGTGGAACTTTTTAAAAGATTGTGTGTTTTAAGCTAACTATTATTTAAATCGTCCTACTTTAGTTTTGGCCATAATAAATATCGAAATAAGTAAAAAATGCATCCTCGTGATCATTCAAGACAAAATAAAATATAAGAGATACAATTAGGAATAAGGGGGTCTAAGTACCTGATTAATTCATATGAGTAGTGTTAGAATTACTATCTTACAATAACAATGATCTCGTTTTTACGCTTGGTATGGGGAACGTGAAACTTGAGGGTGATAAATATTCATGACACCAAAATCCCTAATGAATGTCTTAGATTTCTTTACGAGTTTCTTCCATCAAACAATTTCAAAATAAATAAATAAAGTGAAATTGTATATCTTTTATTTATTTGATAAAGTTTCAATCTTTTTGGTCTTGTTAAGTTTCCTTTTGTTATAGTAATATGTATGTATCGTAATAAAGGCCAAGATGGGTTAATTATGAGAAAATGTAAAACATGATTTGAAATATATGCATTTCATGAGGGCATTGCAATGGTCAAGTTTAGGGGCATTTGATAAGTGTGTAAACACTTACCCTTTTACCACTAAAAACAAGGAAAAACCAAACAAAAACGTGAATTTAATTACGTAAAAGTCAGAATTACGCGTGGTTTTGTTTGTTTGTGAAATATAGGTACAAAAGGACAAAAACAAAGAAAACACGAGATTTCACGGACGTTTATCGAAGAAAAAGTCAAAGTCAAGCTTCAAGGACAAAAACTACAAAAAGAATCAAAGTTGGAAGGCTAAAGATGAAGTTTATATGAAGATATATGCTAAATACAAAATCTTCCAAAGATAAGGGATTTAAACTGCCAAATTAAGAAAGATACAAGATGCTAAGCCACGTGGACCAATCATATGGCTGGATTGGGGGTCACACGGATCACTAGCAATTCTTATTAAATACCATTGTCATTAATAGTTACCACATGGTAATTATTAGCCACGAAAATTAATAACTATGCAGCCTTTTTACCACTAGTCCCTACTCCACTACAAACAGCCAATCAGCACTTTTGTTTCACCCTCACACGGATTGCCACGGTGGCGTACCATTATCAGACAAAAGCCTCCATTCAGATAGCACCACGTGTCACCACCCTTCACCAGCTCAAAGATATCGATAGATGCTATTTCAGAAGAAGATCAAAACATGAATATTGCTCGAAATGATGAGACGGGTTCATTGGTGTTGGCCAATTGAGGTACCGTACCCTATATCAAAAACACCCAAATCACCAACTTTCATCATAAACCCTAATCCACGTGTTCGCTTTCTATTGGCCCATGTTAGCCATCACAACTGACACACCTGTCACCCTACACTATTTACCTCACCCACACGCTCCCCCAACAACCACACCCACCTCCTAAACGTCCTATAAATACCCCTCGCCACTCACACCCATATACCTTTTCCCTAGATTAATTTCCTACAAATTTCATTTCAATTTAGTTTATTATGTATTAGTTTTAGCTTATGTAACTTTCCATTCCATTTGTACTTCAATTTCATAAATAATCAATAAAATTTCCATTTAGTACTGTTCATCATCTTCTTCATAATTCTACTGTTCGGAATTGCTTGATATGGTAGTGATTCATGTTACTGAGCTTATGTATGAGCTCTAGGAGCTTTTGGATGATTTTGTGGTTGAGTTTTGTTACTGGTTTAGTTTATGGAGGGAATTTGAAGGTTTGAATTCACAGATCCAGATCTGCGAATTCTGGTTGTTATTTTTTTTTGTCAAAGGTTAGATTAGGTTAGTACGAGTTAGGATTCGGCTTCTACTAATTCAACGGAGGCCTGGATGCAGGTCTATGTTCTTTTTACTATTTCTAGGCTAATTAGGACTTATAATTGTGTTTGCATGATAAACCTTGTTTCTGTTTGATTTCTCTTCTTAGATTGCTATATATTGATCTGTTTGAGTATTTAGAGTTCCTATTTTAGCTTGTTATTCATTAGATCTAGCTTGTCCTTTGATAAATCTGCATAAATTCTTTATAAGTTCTGTTTGTATTGGATGATTGTGGATCTGTGTTTGAGTACTAGCTTGTGAGTGTTAGAGCATCATACAAGCTTCATTTATCTGGTCTCTAAACAGTCAAAGTTTTGGCAATAGTCATACTCAAACGGGGATAAAAAGTGTTCAAGTGTATTTCATAAACTGTCATCTAAAAAGTATCAAACAGTCACTTTTGTAAGCTTATAGAACTTTCAATAATCTGTGTTAGGAGTTAAAAATTGGTTTTCTGAATAGCTTATTGGCAAATAATAAGTTCCTACTTAACTATTTTTCATCATAAACAGTAGATAAGTCTAGATTTGCTCTTGAATTTAGCTGTTCATGTATTTTGTTAACTGTTTGCTTATAGCTTTTCATAAGTTATTATTAAGTGTTTACCTAGCTTAATTCCTTTTCAAAACTTGCTTAATATCATATAAATAATAGATCTTGAGAGTTTGAAGCTTTTTCATAAAAGTCAAAAAGTCAATGTTCTTATTAATAAGTTGTTTTTGACTTATAAGGTGTTTTAGTTTATTTAGAGTGAGTTTTCCAATTCTAATCCACATTCCGTCAATTATCTCATCTAATAAGTAATTATGGGAAGTTTTAGCTCATAAGCTTAACTCAATAAGCTTTTTTACTAAAAAGTGCTTAATAGAAAATTCGATTTTAAGTCCTAGCTTATCTCATAAGCTAATTTTTGGTATGACTAGCTTAATTTACAATTAAAAAGTTTTGGCGTTGGAAATTTTGAATTTCATTGAGTAATAAGCCAGATATAGCTAAAAACGTATTAAGCCCGATTTTGAAAAGTTGTTAGTTTTGTTTTTGCACTTTAGTCCCTCTTTTTCTGGTTTGTTTCGTTTTTGGCTTAGTTAGTTAATTGCTTCTTTGTCCGTAACTTTCATTTTTAATTTTGTTCGGCCCAAAACGCAATTTAGTTGGGCTTGATTGGGCCGGTTATCACAGATTGGATCGTTTGGTTTTGGGTTTTGAGACTGGGCTGGGCTTAATTGGTTTTCAAACCAGGTTTACTTATTTACAATTTTCAATTTCGAATTTTAATTTTTAATAAATAAAAATAGTTTAAATAATAAAAAAATATAAAAAATTATAATAATAGTTTATTTTAGCGTTTTGCATTTACTTGGCATTTTATTTTTCATTTTCGTGCATTATATAGTTGTACTTTGTGCTGTACTTGTGGTATTTGCACATTGATTTAGCAATAGTAAGTATTTACGTAGCATAATATTTTTTCTCTTTTTACGTGCTTTTAAATAAACATAGATACCAAAAAAAATTTGTACTTGAACCAAAAACAATTAATCTCTTGAATAATTGGATATCAATTCGAGTCGAGTCGAGGAAAAACGAATTATAATAAAAAAATTGAATATTAGCCACTGACAGATAGTCTCTACCCACTGATGAATATGTTCTAGCAACTATCAAGATTTTGGGTAGCCGCTGATGGAAGCCACTGATATGAAGACTCATACCCACTGATGGGATTGCATGGCTCAACACATTTTTTACTTTTAGGAAGATTTAGTCGAATAAGTTATTTACTATATTTATCTTTGTATATCTTCTGATTATAGTTGATCTTAGATTTTTGTACAAGGCTCCTTATTCTATAAAAGGAGGCCTTAGGGTTAGACATTGATATAACGCTTTTATACATTATTCATTTTGCTATTATTAATCGATTGAAAGTTTGGTAATTGTTTGTGTTTGTGTTCTTTGTTCTACGTATTAAATTCTGCATAATAGTTAGATTGTTAGTTACACAAAGTTTCTATGCGTATTACTCTTGGTTTATCTCGATAATACAAAAGCTAAATCGATCTAAGTTTGGGATCAACACTCTCCTTCTATTTGCTCTACATTTTTCAAGAAATCTCTTTTGATCCTCATGATACCTTTTCTCCATCTCAAAACCAGGATCTAAGAAATTTTTTACAAATCTAATAACTAGAATAGCTTTTATCTTCAGTTCTTTTAAGGACAGTCAAACAAAATCAATCTTTAAGTAACCTTTGTGGCCTCTTAACATGGCTTTGTAATAAACTCTTCTACCAACAACAAAAGACATATACTTTTCTTTCTTTTCATGATTTTCCTTAAACCTAGTATAATCTTGCTGATACAATAAAGTCATGGAAACTTCTTCATACCTCAATTTATTAGATTCATTATGCACCCACTCTCTGTAGTCTTCTAAAAATTTTGCCACAATAGGTATTTGACTGTGCATCCCTTGAATCTCCTTCTCTATAACCTATTCTTCATTAGCAACTTCCTCATCATCATCATCACCAATTCACCATCATCATAAGAGGACCAGCTAATATTTAAATCTGACTCAGCTACCTACTCTAGATGACTAGTATTAACACCAGCATTGAGACTTTCATATCAGTATTAACACCAGTATTAACTTTTGTTTTGCCAACATTAATTTTTTCACTACCAACACTAGCCTCCCTAGAAACCAGTATTATTCTATGCTCATTTGAAGTTTTTAAATCCAATACTATTTCAGCTAAATCCAACATCTCCTCTTCTTGAACCTCTTTATCAGTCATCTCTACCCCTAATTCCTCCCCTTGATTGATGTGGAGGTTATTAAAGGTAGATTGAGGAGAAAAATCATCTAAAAATGTCACATGAACTCTATTTCTAGTATGTTCTTCATGGAGTTGGTGAAGACTGCTTCTTAAAGTTGTTAATTCTTTAGCATGAGCACCAAGAACACCAGCTTGATCATCCCTTGCATTCTCCAATAAAGACACCTTGGTACAATGATTTGAAACCATCAATTAAAGTTGTGACAATCTATCCTCACCACCACCAAGAGAAGTAACCCTGTATGGTGAGTCATTGGATCTGGTAGAGGTCTTATCAATAGTACTCCTCCCATGTGCTACATCAGCCACAGTACGAGTAGCCTCACCAGTTCTACTAGGCTCATGAGCACCAACAGTCTCATCTGTAACAAGGCAAAAAGCAGATTCCTCAAGCTGAGAAACCTGAGTTATCTCTCTATGTATATTCCTAGAAGTTGAGGATAAAGATTGTGAAGTTGAAGGCATGTCCTCAATTCTAGGTGATGTGGGTTGGGATACAGCTGGGCTTGCTGTTTCTTCATCAACCCCAGCATATAGCATATATTTTGTTAATGGAACTACTACACCAATTCATCTTTCATTGCTCATCTTCATTTGTCCAAAGACCCTACTTGTCAAGTAGGAACCTTGTACAGTCATTGGTTATTACCCACATAATGTCCCAAATCATTGAAAATGGTCATGAGAATCCTTGGGTACATAAAAAACTTATGGGGGCTTCCAATATTCTTAAGCATATTAACAAAAATCAAATGACTAAACTTGAAAGTTCTCTGAGTAGATAGACAAACCAATAGTAGCAAGTTGGCAGCAAACTGATAGTTGAAGTTTAGTGTAGGTATATAAATTCCACGGATTAACGATTTAGGAAAACCGTTAACGAATTTAAAAACCGACGGATTCGTTGTTCGAGGAGGAGTGGTATTTGACCGATATACCCTTTTGGATTATTTTACGTTCTAGGAAAAGAGAGGTTTAAAAATTAAAGACGAAACTAAACTACGACGGATTAAAACTAAGACGAATTACGTGGGCACGCAAATCGAGACAAAAATAATCAAAAATCATAAAAAATTCTAAAAATTTTCAAAATAATTTATTTTTACCTAAATAACCCAAAAATGAAAATAAAAATAATAATAAAAGTGATTTGGGCCTCCAAATAGGCCAAAAGTAATATCAACAAGCTTAATGAGCCTTAAATGGCCAAATAAGAAAGCGTTTGAAAATTTTAAAATATAAACCACTACTCTAACTAAAATGACATTCTAAACACATTTTTTCAAAGGCCCAAAAGTTGAAAGTGGACCAATAAGGCAGAAATAAGCTATAAGATATCTTAATAGGCCTAATAAGCCCAATAAGCTAAAAACAGAAGCTTATTGCCTACTTTTTGGCAGAACTCAATCTTTTGGACTTATTAAAAGATTGCGAAAAGATTTTTTGAAAAAAGATTAAGTCAATAAGATAAAATAAGCAAAAAACAAAATGCACAAAAAGACAACATAGTCAATTTGTCTTTTTAAGACACTACAAGACCTGTTTTTTTTTCAGAAAACTTGGAAATAAGATAATTAAGATAATGCAACAAAGAAAACCCCAAAAAGATAACTAGAATAAGTTGGATAAGCTAATAAGCACTTTTGGAAAATGAAAATAAGCTACTTTTCTAGTAAAACTTTAACCAAAATGAAAACTAAGCTAAGAGGGTAAGTATTAGCTAAAAAATGGAGATTAACTAAAAAGACGAAAGTTGAGCAAGATACAAATAAGCTGGAACTGATAAATAAGCCAAATGGCCATATTTGTACTAGTTTGACCAAAAAGTCAAACTAGCCATATTTATTAAAAACTGAAAAAGGACTAAAACGAAGCTAGAAAAAATTGAAAATGAGCTGTTATGATGAGGATTTGAGGACAAATCCCTTGGCTTTGTATATGGCAGCAGGCCTTGTTTGGTTTACAATAAGCCTCAACAAGCTAGCGGGCTTATTGAGGAGTTCAAGAATAACAAATAAGCCCACTAGCACACAAGCAAAGCACAACCAACACAAAAACAATAGTTTAAGGCAATAATAAAAAGATGCAAGTACAATTAAGGCCTAATACTAATAGTTGGTAAAACTAACATGCTTTAGGTCCAAAAGTTAAATTGGGCTTATCAGTTAAGCAGGATAAGCTGACTACAAGCTCCAAGCACCTAAACATATGGATTATATATTCTAAACTAACCACGAACCAAGTTTCAGATTATGAATCCTAAAAATCAAATAGAATAGACAGTTGGTGTGTTTTACATTTACATAGGACTAATATGGCCAAGATTATGGACTCAATCAACTCTAAAGTTAATTCAAACCACACAGGCATGTCAAATGACAGGAACAAAGCACAAATTCACACAATTACCTCAACATTTAAGATAATGAACAAAATCCGACTTCTATGATCATAAATCAGACATAAATGAGATATAAGGAAAGATATGATTTTATCTCTACACTACTCAAACTAAGACAAGAATCAAGCTACACTACACCAAACTTAAGTGTGCAAACAATAGGCTACTTAGGTCTTGGTGTCAGGAATCTTCAAACAGCTATCCCAAACACCCTTTAAATAGGGAGTAATACTAGGTTTTAGCCAAGTGTAAAATAATTTCGTTCCAAGTCTTTTCGAATTGATTACTAGTAGAAAGTGCGACTCAGTCGTTCTTGGTGGACAAATGAAATGGTTTGGTTATCTATTTTAAACTAAAAGTAAATATGTAAATGTCGGGAAACGTGTAATTTTTGGAAATTAAAACGTAATGAATTCAAAACTTTGTAAAAATAGACTAAGACAAAACTCGTTTAAAATAATACTAAGTAAAAGTGACGGGAAAAGTTAAATTTGAAAACTAAGAAAAATAAAACAAAAGCCAAAGTAGATCGCAATGCGATCGTACTCTGATCGCAGTGGTGGATCGCACTCAAGTGATCGCACCAAGTGATCATAGCCTACGATCGTAACAATCGATCGTAGCCTAGATCGTGGTAAAGCAATCGCACTCAATGCGATGGAAATGAGAAATGTGGCCCCGATTTCACCCAAGTGATCGCACTTAGTGATCGTGGTCAGCGATCGCAATGAGTGATCGTGACCAAGTGATCGAGACACGATCACACCCACAGATCGCAACAAGTGATCGTGGCGTGGATCGTATCCAAGGAAAGAAGTCTCGATCGCAGTCAATGCGATCGTATCCAGGAGATCGTGACAAGTAAAACCCTCATAAGATCGTAATAGAACACAAAGAGTAACTAAGCTGAAACGAATAAGCTGTTAATCCAATAAGCACTTACCAACTCTTAGCCAAGACTAATTAAGCACAAATTTTACAACTTTGGAAATACTAAATACGAGAACTTTTATAAAACGAACTTTAATAAGATAAAACTCTTAAGAAAGCTTAAAAGTAAATAAGCTAAGTACCAAATAAGCCAATAAGCATAATAAGATCAAAGCTTAATTTGCACAAAAACTTAGAAAGGATTAAAAAGATAAACTTTTTAATCACATAAACATCAAAATCTAATAAGATTCATCAAAATTTCGGATCAAAAATAACTCAAAATCAAGAAAGGAAGAAAGAGATTAATGAACAAAAAGCTTAACTTGAACTTGTGATTAATGAAATTGAAATACAAAGATTAAACAAAGTTTAAACTTGAAAGAAAAGATAAAGTTTTAGTGAGAGAAAGTTAAACACTTTCTCTCTCTAAAATGAAAACTAAAGAAAGAAAAATATTTAGCTAACCACCCTCCTAATGTGTTGAGGAGGGTATTTATAGGAGATGGGAAGGTGCATGTGTTGCCTCCTCTTTCTTTCTTCTCGACTCGATTTAAATGCTTTATCTTTCTCGACGTCGTCTCGGGAGTTGTCGATACAAATTGAACTTGTCTTATAATTTTCTTCTTCTATTAGACTTGAGTTCTTCGACTTCATTAAACTTCCGTCTTTACACTTTTTCTTCGATAAATCTTCAGAATAGGCCTTGGACTTCCGTTCTTTTTGCACTCTTGACCTTTTGACTTCGTCTTTTGAGTTTTCTTCGATAAAAGCCCGTGATAGCCCATGTTTTCTTCCTTTTTCATATTTTGGTCCTAAAACACAATAAAAACACAAACCACGCATAATTCCGACTTTTACGACATAAAATATACGTTTTGGTCTTGTTATTATTCGAAATAAATGGTAAAAGTATAAGTGTTTTCACACTTATTAAATCCCCTACACTTGACCATTGCAATGCCCTCATGCAATGCATTAATTTCAAAGCACATATTACATTTCTCATCATAGATAACCCACCTTGGCCTTTATTAAATACTAAACTTTAAGGAAAGTAAAAAGATAGAAATCAAAAACTTACATTGGGGTTTTGGTTGTCATGAATGTTCATCATCCTCAAGTTTCACGTTCCCCATACCAAGCTTAAAAATGAGATCATTGTTATTATAAGTTAGCAAACTAACACCAAATCATGTGGCCCAATTATTTACTTAGACTCCCTTATTCCTAGGTGTATCTCTTATATTTTAATTTTGTCTTGAATGATCACGAGGATGCATTGTTTGACTTATTTTGATGGTTATTTAGGCTAAAAATAAAGTGGGACGATTTAATCAATAGTTAGCTAAAGGAAAAAATCTTTTAAAACTGCTTCTCGGGACCTCTTAAAGGTCATATCTTGGCATAACTCGCTTCACGATTTGAGACCTTTCTCGGACTGATATTTGGCAGCGACTTCATACTTCGAATCTTGAGAGACGTTCATGAAATTATGGTCTTCTCTTCATATTAGGAATTTCTTCACTTGAAGTTTTTGAGAGATTCTTCATATTTGGACCACGACTTCTTCATTTTTCTCCAATCTTTATTTTGGACTTTGGTATACAACGATCTGCCTCCTTTTAAGACTTGGATCTATTTATCCTCATACCTTGTTAGGGCCTTTTTGGATAGACTTCTCCATGATCTTTAGGGGAGTATTTGCTTTTCGTCGTGTGTCTCGATCCTTCATATAGATTTTTTATAAATGATTCTTCACATCACTTGGGATCTTTAGCAACAAAATCTAGCCCTCATGCCTTGTTAGGGCCTTTTCGGACTCGCCAATCTTCGCATCCCGCTTCAATAAGTTATGCCTTGGCTATGAACTCTAATTAATACCGAGCAACTTTTAAACGATCTTGTGCTAGAAGTAAGTAACTTTTCAAATCGTACAACCTTATTTATTACAATTAAATTTATTAACAAGTGATGGGAGAAAAAACTTATAATCAACTCACATAAATTTACGAAAGAATACCAAACTTATAATTGACTCTATCATCTCTCGTTCTCCATAATTTAAAATCTCAAGGAATGAGACTCGTGGATGCTTAGCCAATTAAATCAAAGCTTTGGGTTTTCGAGTCATCTATAGGATCTTGCAAACTCTTAGACTTTCTCAAGTTTGGAATTCGCATTTTAAAGTTCCCTTGATAAACGACTCTCTAGGATCAATTATAGGAACTTGCAAAAAGTTCTTGTTCTTAACCCGTGAGAGTTAAGACTTTCGCGTTTTAAAGCTCCCTATATAAAAGCCTAGCAAAACTTCACTTAAACACGTTAAGGATACTAGCTAGAGTAAACTTAGATAAGTAAACTCGGGTTGAGTCAAAATATTCACGACTTTGAAAAATTTAAAACCACTTTATTTAACTTTTATTTTAGCAAGGAAAGTAAATAATGATAACAAAGGAAAATACTACTATACTACTAGGCCAAAATAGATTAAAAAATTTGAAAAATGTCGAAAAATTAGATTTTCTAGTTAAAATGAGGGCAAATTCATGGAAAAGACCACTTACTTCGATAGAAGTCCCCCTACACTTGATATAAACATTGTCCTCAATGTTTAATCATGTGGGAGTAAACTCCCCTACACTTAGGACATTGTGCACTTTGTTTAAATCTTGTTAAGGAAATGACAACTAGAGTGATTTCAATGTGAACATATAAGATATGAAATATTGAATCACGACAGTTTAGGATAGAACCGGGAAGACGGATACACGGGATCACGGTTCGTCAAAATTCATCGAGAATGGATCTTTGAAGCTTTAATCCCTGCACATAAGAAGAAACAAGACAACAAACACATACGGGGCTCCCCCTACACTTATTATGAAAACGGTAAAGGATAGATCACGAGTTGTCTCCCGAGAAGGGCTTGTTTTTGTTAATCGAGTCACGAGCCTGACTCGACCCAGAACTTAATTCAAGGGAAACGTGGTGAGGGATGGAATCATCTCATGAGAGATATCCTCACCAAAGTACAACTTCACGCGCTGGCCATTCACCTTAAAATTGTGCCCATTTGGCTGAGAAAGCTCAATGGTGACATATGGGAAGACTTTGGCGATGGTGAATGGACCAGACCAACGGCTCTTCAGCTTGCCCGAGAAAATCTTCAACCGAGAGTTAAAGAGTAAAACTTGATCACCAACGTGGAACTCTCGGTTCTTAATCCTTGAATCATGGATGATCTTGGTCTTCTCCTTGTAGATCAATGAATTCTCATAAGCTTAATTCCTCAGTTCATTGAGCTCATTGAGTTGAATCTTTCGAAGATCACCAGCTTTGTTGATGTCGAAGTTAGCCCACTTCAAGGCCCAGTACGCCTTATGTTCCAGCTCAATAGGGAGGTGGCATGCTTTCCCGTACACAAGACGATAAGGTGTGCAACCAATCGGCGTCTTATATGCGGTACGGAAAGCCCACAATGCATCATCTAACTTATCGGCCCACGAGGCACGATGCTCTCCTACAGTCCGCTCAAGAATTCGCTTCAATCCACGGTTAGATATCTCGGCTTGACCATTTGTTTGAGGATGATAAGCGGTGGAAAGACGGTGATTGACACCATACATAGCCATGACTCTTGCGAATTGATCATTGCAAAAATGAGTCCCGCGGTCACTGATGATAGCACGAGGAACACCGAATCGAGCAAAAAGTTGCTTTATAAAGTTCACAACCACCCTCGCATCGTTCGTAGGGAGAGCCTTAGCTTCAACCCATTTGGATACGTAGTCAACGGCTACGAGGATGTATTTGTTCCCTTTAGATGATGGAAATGGCCCCATAAAGTCGATGCCCCATACGTCAAAGATTTCACATTCTTGGATGAAATTTTGAGGCATCTCATCTTTATGTGTGATCTTTCCTTGTCGTTGGCAAGCATCACAATTTTTAACCATCTCGTGAGCGTCACGATAAATGGTGGGCCAATAGAATCCCGAGTCAAAGACTTTCTTCGTGGTGTAGTTGGGACCAAAATGACCACCGGTGGGTCCTTTATGGCAAGCTTCGAGAATGTCTAAAGCTGCGGGTCCATCAACACACCGACGAATAATCCGATCAGCACATGGTTTGAAAAGATAAGGGTCATCCCAAAAGTAAGTCTTAACATCGTTAAAGAACTTCTTTTGTTAGGATGGTAACCCTTCGATGAGAATACCACCCGCTAAGTAGTTTGCAATGTCTGCAAACCACGGGGTGTCATCAAGATTGGAATTGATAAACATTAAGGCCTCAAGGGGAAAAGAGTCATTGATCTCTTGATTCGGATGATCCCCTTGATAAGGATCCTCAAGTCTACTTAGATGATCCGCGGCTAGGTTTTCTGCTCCCTTTTTGTCACGAATTTTGATTTTGAATTCTTGAAGGAGAAAAACCCAATGAAGAAGTCTTGGCTTAGAATCTTGTTTAGTCAACAAGTACTTCAACGCATAATGATCGGTGTACACAATGGTGGTAGAAAGAACAAGATAGGGGCGGAATTTCTCAAAGCATACACTACAGCTAAAAGCTCTTTTTCGGTAGTGGTATAATGCAATTGAGCCCCCGTCATTGTCTTGCTAGCATAATGGATTGGTTGGAAGTGTTTGTTCACTCTTTGTCCCAAAACCGCTCTAATATCAAAGTCGCTAGCATCACACATCAATTCAAAAGGTAGCTCCCAATTAGGGGTAACCAAGACCGGTGCCTTAGTAAGCTTATCCTTAAGAAGATTGAAGGATCCAAGACACTTTTTGGAAAAGATGAAAGGAGTATCTTTTTCCAAGAGGTGGGTCATCGGACGAGCGATTTTAGAAAAATCTTGAATGAATCGACGATAGAAGCCCGCATGACCAAGGAAACGTCTCACACCATTCACGGTTGAAGGTGGAGGCAATTTAGCAATAACATTGACTTTAGCACGGTTGACTTCAAAACCGGCTTTGGAGATTTTATGTCCAAGAACAATGCCTTCTTTTACCATGAAATGGCACTTTTCCTAATTTAGAACAAGGCGAGTGTCTTCACACCGCTTAAGCATGCGTTCCAAATTGACAAGGCAATAAGAGAAGGAATCACCATAGACCGAGAAATCATCCATGAAGACTTCCATAGTTTCTTCAACCATGTCATGGTAGATAGCCATCATACACCTTTGGAACGTCCCAGGAGCATTGTATAAGCCGAAAGGCATTCTTTTGTAAGCAAATGTGCCATAGGGACAAGTGAATGTGGTCTTCTCTTGGTCTTTAGGATCGATGGGAATTTGAAAATACCAAGAGAAACCGTCTAAGAAGCAGTAATAGTCATTACCCGCTAGACGTTCAAGCATTTGGTCCATGAAAGGAAGGGGAAAATGATCCTTTCTCATAGCATCATTGAGTTTGCGATAGTCTATACCAACTCTCCACCCTGTAACGAGACGAGTAGGAATCAACTCGTTGTTTTCATTGGGCACAACGATGATTCCGCCTTTCTTAGGCACACAATGGACGGGACTAACCCATGGTGAATCCGAGATTGGGTAGATCATTCCCGCATCAAGAATTTTGATAACCTCTTTATTGATAATGTCATGGATCTTGGGATTCACCCTTCTTTGGCTTTGAATAGTGGGTTTAAAGTCGTCCTCCATTAGAATTTTATGTGTGCAAAAGTGAGGATCAATTCCACGAATATCGGAGATCTTCCAAGCAGTCGCTTTCTTATGATTCTTCAACACGGTGATAAGTCGGATTTTTCTTCTTCTTTCAAGTCCTTTGCGATGATGACGGGTGACTTCTTGTTGTCTTCAAGGAAAACGTACTCGAGATGAGATGGTAGGTCCTTAAGCTCTAAATCCGGAGGATTTTCGATGGAAGGCGTAGTCAAATTCGGTTCATCGATAGAAACATCCTTAGGAGATGGTGGAGAAATATGGTCCTCATTTAGAAGTTTCTCAATGGTACGAATGTCTTCATCCCAATTGGAGGGAGAATCGTCATATTGCAAGTCCACATCTCCCAAAGTTGCTTCAAATTCTTTCAAAATGAAATCACTTTCTCCAAATGGAGTTAGTGATGGAGCGATAGAGGCAACGGTCTCAACAATGGGAAGAGAAGAAGAACTACTTTTACAAGCGTCTTTGAAATGTTCTTCACAAGCCTCATCAAGAACGTCAATGAAATTAACACTCTCGTTTTTAGAAGGTTGCTTAGAAAGTTTTCCCATGTTGAAGACGATTTTATCGTCACCAACTCTCATGATTAATTCGCCCGCGGCTACATCAATGAGAGTGCGACCGGTCCTCAAGAATGGATGTCCAACGATTAATGAAACACGGGGGTCCATCTCGTAGTCAACGACAACAAAATCCGCCGGAAAGGTGAATTTGTCGACGCCGACGAAGACATCTTCGGCTATCCCCACTGGATAAGCAACCGTACGGTTGGCTAATTCCAAAGTCATTCGTGTGGGGACTAGCTCGGGTAAAGACAATTGTTTCCAAACGCTTAAAGGCATTAAGTTTATACTAGCACCTAGATCGGCTAGGGCCATACAATTCTCTACCTTGGGGAAGTTGCAAGGAATGAGAAAACGACCCGGATCACCAAGTTTGGTGGGTAATTTCCTTAAGAGCACTGCGGAGCAATTCTCGTTAAGTTGGGTCTGAGCGATGTCAAGAAGTTTCTCCTTATCACTGAGAATATCTTTAAACATTTTAGCATATTTGGGCATGTGAGCGAGAGCCTCAGCAAAGGAGATATTGAAATTCAGTTGTTTAAACATTTTAAGAAAGTTAGAAACCTGAATATCATCCTTCTTCTTCAACTTCTCTTTCCTCAACCTTGAGGGATAAGGTATATTGATTTGAGATGAAGGCTTTGGAATGGAATTCTCACTCACATCCTTGGGTGGTGGAGGGGTGGAAGTAGAAGGCGGTGGAATTGGAGAAGTAGAATTTGGAGGAATTGGAGAAGTAGAAGTTGGAGGAATTGGAGAAGAGGACTTGTTTTCCTTTGTCACAATCACCGGTGTAGGTGTAGGAAGCTCGGGTTCCTTTAAACCTTTTCCACTATGAGTGGTGATTGCTTTCATCTCCCTTCTTGGATTAGCAACGGTGTTACTCGGAAGAGAACCCGAACCAGAGGCTTGATTACTTGGGAAGAAACTAGCCATCATGTTCCTTAAGTCATTAGTTTGACTTGCCAAAGAGTTTCGCATATCGGCTCGAAGATCATTCCCTTGTTTCACCATATCTGCTTTCATGTTGGCCATTTCCCGCTGAAGATTTTGCACTATCACATCATTAGTCCTCATGTAAGTGTCAACCTCTTGATTATATGTGGTGGGTTGGGTGGGAGGAAGAGCATGGTAGGCAGGTGGTTGATAAGCGGGTGGTTGGTGAACTTGATTGTTTCTTTGAGGTGGATATGGGTGTCTTTGGTTTTGATATTGATTTGGAGCTCGTGGTTGGTTTTGATTGTTGCGATTTAGGTTGTTTGGGTTTTGAGGTGGAAAACCGGGTGGTGAAAGAAAGTTGTTTGAGCGATAGCGCAGCAAATTGCGGTCACCTTGTGGACGTGCTTGATAGCATCCCGTAGAAAAGTTACCGTTGGCGGCATACACATTTTCCGGATTGTCAAGAGTCGAAGGACAATCGGGGTATGAGTGAGATCCCCCGCATATTTCACATGATTGACTCATAGCATTAACTTGTGCATTGATAGCTTTGGTGTTGTTAGCGGTTTGGAGAGCAAGTGTTTCAACAAGCGAAGTAAGCTTATCAATTCTCTTGTCGCTCTCATTAGTGCTAGCACTAGAAACATTAGTCCGAATACTCTTGGTTTGCACTCTAGACTTATTCTCAATAATGTCCCATGCGGCATTAGATGACTTAACCAAAATATTACCCCCCGAAGCACTATTTAGTGAATCTTGGTCATTCATGCTTAAACCATTGTAAAAAGTATTAATTTGATGTACTTTTGTGAAACCATGTTGTGGACACTTTCTTAAAAGTTCCTTAAAACGGTCCCAAGATTCACTAAATGTCTCACCGTACTTTTGTTTAAAGGTAATGATTTCATTCCGCAAAGCGGTAGTACGTGAGGGTGGGAAAAAGTAGTTAATGATTTTAGTCTCTAAATCCGTCCACATAAGAATACTTTGTGGCGGTTCCTTATCAAGCCAATTTTGGGCTTGTCCCTCTAAGGAGAAAGGAAAAAGTTGCAAGCGAATCACTTCTTGTGAAACCCCATTATACTTAACCGTATTTGTGAGTTAAACAAACCTTTTTATATGGTCATGAGGATCATCAAGCGAACTCCCCAAGAAAGGTTGAGCAGAGACCATTTGAATAAAGCCGGATTTGAGCTCAAAGTTGTTGGCTCCAATCTCGGGTATGACAATAGCATCGGTGTTGCCCTCTACGTGCGATTGCAAAAGCTCGATCATTGGTTGATTGTCCATGGTGACAATAGGTGGAGTAATGACTTCGGCTTGAGCTACTTTCTTCTTACGAGCACGAGTACGTATACACACCTACAAAAGGAAAAGAAAAATAGACAAGAAATATTTTTTGTTTTTTATGTTTCTTTATTTTTTTTTAAATTTTTTAAATTTTATATTTTTTAGGATTTTTTTGAAAATTTTAAAGCTAGGAAAATAACGTTCAAAAGTGAACGGATCCCAAAATCCAACGCTTCTCTCACTTAAAACAGTTAATCTTAACGAAAAGAGCTGGCAGCGGCGCCATTTAATACTAGGTTTTAGCCAAGTATAAAATAATTTCGTTCCATGTATTTTCGAATTGATTACTAGTAGAAAGTACGACTCAGTCATTCTTGGTGGACAAATGAAATGGTTTGGTTATCTATTTTAAACTAAAAGTAAATATGTAAATGTCGGGAAGCGTGTAATTTTTGGAAATTAAAACGTAATGAATTCAAAACTTTGTAAAAATAGACTAAGACAAAACTCGTTTAAAATAATACTAAGTAAAAGTAGCGAGATTTGAAAACTAAGAAAAATAAAACAAAAGCCAAAGTAGATCGCAATGCGATCGTACTCTGATCGCAGTGGTGGATCGCACTCAAGCGATCGCACCAAGTGATCGTAGCCTACGATCGTAACAGTCGATCGTAGTCTAGATCGTGGTAAAGCAATCGCACTCAATGCGATGGAAATGAGAAATGTGGCCCCGATCGCACCCAAGTGATCGCACTCAGTGATCGTGGTCAGCGATCGCAATGACTGATCGTGACCAAGTGATCGAGACACGATCGCACCCACAGATTGCAACCAGTGATCGTGGCGTGGATCGTAGCCAAGGAAAGAAGTCTCGATCGCAGTCAATGTGATCGTATCCAGGAGATCGTGACAAGTAAAACCCTCATAAGATCGCAATAGAACACAAAGAGTAACTAAGCTGAAACGAATAAGCTCTTAATCCAATAAGCACTTACCAACTCTTAGCCAAGACTAATAAAGCACAAATCTTACAACTTTTGAAATACTAAATACGGGAACTTTTATAAAACGAACTTTAAAAAGATAAAACTCTTAAGAAAGCTTAAAAGTAAATAAGCTAAGTACCAAATAAGCCAATAAGCATAATAAGCTCAAAGCTTAATTTGCACAAAAACTTAGAAAGGATTAAAAAGATAAACTTTTTAATCACATAAACATCAAAATCAAATAAGATTCATCAAAATTTCGGATCAAAAATAACTCAAAATCAAGAAAGGAAGAAAGAGATTAATGAACAAAAAGCTTAACTTGAACTTGTGATTAATGAAATTGAAATACAAAGATTAAACAAAGATTAAACTTGAAAGAAAAGATAATGTTTTAGTGAGAGAAAGTTAAACACTTTCTCTCTCTAAAATGAAAACTAAAGAAAGAAAAATAATTAGCTAACCACCCTCCTAATGTGTTTAGGAGGGTATTTATAGGAGATGGGAAGGTGCATGTGTTGCCTCATCTTTCTTTCTTCTCGACTCGATTTAAATGCTTTATCATTCTCGACGTCGTCTCGGGATTTGTCGATACAAATTGAACTTGTCTTATAATTTTCTTCTTCTATTAGACTTGAGTTCTTCGACTTCATTAAACTTCCCTCTTTAGACTTTTTCTTCGATAAATCTTCAGAATAGGCCTTGGAATTCCGTTCTTTTTGCACTCTTGACCTTTTGACTTCGTCTTTTCTCGTTTTATTCGATAAAAGCCCGTGATAGCGCATGTTTTCTTCCTTTTTCATCTTTTGGTCCTAAAACACAATAAAAAACACAAACCACGCATAATTCCGACTTTTACGACATAAAATATACGTTTTGGTCTTGTTATTATTGGAAATAAGTGGTAAAAGGATAAGTGTTTTCACACTTATTAGGGAGAATCCAAATTAACAAAAACTTATGGAGATTTAAGCTATAACTAAGCATGCAAACTGTTGTCCCATAATTATTGATGATAGATTAAGAAAAAAATATAGAAGATAGATGAATTCTAGAGAGAGAAAGTAGAGAGAGAAAGTAGAGAGAGATGATTAACTATGTGAAATTAGATTAAGAAAATGAATCATCCAACCCTTCCTAACATGCTAGGAAGGGCTTACATGTTGCCTTAGTGGACTATATTGTTGATGGGTCGGGCTTGAATAAACTGCTTAGTACCTTGAAAGAGGCCTTTTTAGCTAACCATCAAGCCCGTAATGTCACGACTATTTAACTAAGTATTACAACATTCTAATAAATGTTACAATAAAAACCTACGACCGAACATTCTTGTTTGACACAATATTTTTAGGCTAACAATCTCCCCTAATGTAAGGTCATTTCTCTTCGTCATTTAGAGATTTATGGAGATTACTAATCTCGTCATAAATAAGTCTTAAACGTGTAATAGTAGTCTTGTTCCTTCATGATGTGATCTATGAGCCTTTGTCGTTGTCTTACGACTTTGTCTTTAAACTGAAGATCTTCAAACCATCCTTGACTTGTCTTTGCCATCTTGCAATCTTGTGTCTTCATCCACATGCTCACACTATTCATCACCTTGAAACCTTGCTTTGATCATCAGAGTTGCGGAAATCTTTTGCTTTCTTGATTGTTGAATATGTCTTTGGGCATGATTATGTGGTTTTGAATCTTTGACTTTACTGAATACACCGTAACTTCACCTTCTTGAGACAAAACATAGACACGGACTGAATGGCTTTTACATTCGTCCTAAATCGGTACCGTTTTACCTCCAGCCAGTGAAGACTGTTAGACGATATTAAATATCGTACCCGTGATTAGGTTGATTCAATTAAGAACCTCCTTGACAGGGTTTCACGATTGTACTAGCCATTCTCTTTACTCGACCGTCTCAAAGCAAGACTGCGAACATAAAGAGTGAATCAATTGAATAAATATTCACTTGATTAAAGTCGTCAATTCATGTTCCTGGAACAAGTTTGATTCATATAGAATCTTACCATTGTTGCTTTCCAGTGGACACAAGCTTGATCTATAAAGAATCTAGCAAGTCACCTATCGTAGCACTGTTTGAGGGTTCACGCTAGAAGGATTTCCATTCATCACTATGAATATTAATGAATATCACTCTGAATCTTCTAACAAGATCACAAAGATATTACGTAGAAACCTGAAACGAGTTTAATCGATAAAGAAACAAACCACTATTTCTTTTCAGTTTTACATATGCTCAATTCATAAAGAATCTTACACATGACCTACCGCAGTGCTGTTTGATGTTAGCACTGGAAGGATTTCCACTCATCATTGTGAATACTAATTAGTATCACTCGGAGTGTTCTAGCAATATCGTAAGGATATAACGTAGGACTCTCTTCATCGTCATTCCATGTGTCCTAACGAGATTTGATTGATCTCTTGGCTCTAGACTCGATTAGTGCACTGTTAGTGATCGGAGGCTGGAGTAGATGCCACCTATTCAATATTAACTATCTCGGAGTGAGAGAGTCAATAGAAGTCATGTTGATCTCCGTGACAATAAAACAAACTTCTTTTGAGAGAAGCCTGAGTCAACTGGGGAGGGGTTTTGCATTACATCACTATGTCCATGATGTGTTGACCCGGTTTCTTCCTAAGTTGTATGGAGGGCTTCTTTCTTTACACCCTTTATCCTTACATATCTTTTTCTTCTTCAACCCCTTCAATGCTTACCAAGACATCATTACTAGCACCTTGTTGTGACTGTTCTAGTGCTAGCTTCAGTACTTAGTCTGCATTCAGCTACGTTCACATTCTACTCCATCTTTCCTAAGGACTTCTAATAATCTATTTAATTTTCCCTGGGAAGATCCCTCCGGTTCTGGTTGGATCATAGGATTTAAACCTAACCACCCTTTTGACACCAATAACGTCGTGAATTAAAGATGTTGTGGGTACTTGATCGTAACCATAAGTGCTTGAGTCTTTAGATCATATTTTAATCAAATTTTCTCCCCTATATCTAATATATAAAATCGTTTGATATTAGAGATACCAAATTTGATTAAAATTTATTGTGAAAAATAGTCTTGAAAACTTTTGGGAGAAAAATGTGTCAAACTTAGCATTAATTAGGAAAGCTCCCCCTCAAAAATTGATCCAATTGAATTGTAATTACGAGGATATGATCCACATTAAAATTTTGATGATAGGAGTTGCTGAACACACAATTTTTGAAAGATTTGAATGATCATTGAAAAACTCTTGAAAAAATTGTGTTCAACGCTTTTTGAAAAATCCATTTCTTTTTGGCGACATGGTTTTTTCTAAAGCATTTATCTTCTTTTGCTGAGGGTAAGGGCACTAAAGTGTACATTCCCCCATGAATATAGATTTGGGTTGCAATCGGAAAGTGATTACAAGCCATTGTATTGAGCTCAAAACGTTGAATGTTTTGTGACAAGCTCAACCCAAGATACATTCCTCTACCCGTTGTAGGAAACATTGTCCAAAGTAAACATTTTCCTTTATTAAAAATAGAAATGACATGTTTTGAAAAATATGTACAACTTTCAATCGAGCTTTATGTACAAACCCGTGTCGTTGTTGAGCGATATTTCTAGGCACATCCATATTATCGATACTGAAAGACATGTCGAGAAGAATGTTTTTGGATTTTCAACGATTTTAAATTTTGTGTTTTGCTTTTATATGTTTTATATTTTTGTATTTAGGTTTGTCAATGATATTTACAAGTAGATGTTTGATGGATGAATCAAGCAGGCAACTTTGCCAGAATCTCCAGTTCTACTAGAGTCAAACATCTCATACCAATTTTAATGTATGGATTTTTATGTGCAATTTATAGTTTTCTCCTCGACTCACTCGAATTGATATCGGATTTTAACGTAAAGATTAATTGTTCTTGGTAACGTACTTTGTTTTGTATTTAAAACTAAAAACTATTTAATCTAATTAAAAAGAAAATATTTAATTAAAAATACTTTTTCAATTTTTAAACAAAACTATTTAAAAATCATAAACTAATTTAAACAAAACTTAAATTTAATCTACACTAATTAATTTTTAACTAAATCTTTTAATTTAAATAACTTTCAGTTTAAAACTATTTTTATATAGAACTAAATTATTTAAAACTAATCTTAAAAAATAATTTGAAAACAATTTAAATTTCTAAAAGTAATAAAAGATATTTTTATTTTTTTATTTTTTAAAACTTTATAAAAGAGAACTTATAAAAAAACTATTAATTAATTAACAAATCTAATAATTAAACCTATTAATAAAACTGACAGCTAAGATTAATCCTATATTAATTAAAAAGACTAAAGATAAACCAAAAAGAAGCACTAGAGGAGATGGTTAACTTGCTGGGCTGTTGTACGGCAGGTCAGGGGTTCGAGTCCCTGCGTGGACGTTTTTTGAATGATATATTTTTTTTGGAATATTTGAATACTTAGACCAGTGGGGTCTGAGGTTTTAAGCAGCTTATACCAGTAAATAGCAAAATCAAATAAGCACAACAGAATCAAACAAGTAAATATCTAAACAAATTAATAAGCAGATATAAACTGAAAACAATAAGCTAAAATATCTTAAGCAAATAAAACTGAAACATAAGCAAACAGTCCTAAATAATCTAAATAAGCAAATTAGACTTAAAGCAATGATAAAGAAACCTAACTCAATAAAATTAAATAACAAGATAAGCTAAAAGACCTCAGCAACCCAAGTAACACACAATAAGCAGATATCGATCCAAAACAAACAGACTATACAAAGCAGACACACTTGATCCAATCAACAATAAGCAGATAAAATCTATAAGCAGATAGCAAAACTAAACATTTATCCCATACAAAACTAATAAATCCAGTAGATTCTATGATTTAATCAGCAACTATTTAAACAAAAACGAACTCAGATATAAGCAAACTCAAACATAAACACAAATCAGCAAAGATTATAACTCTAGCAAATTAATAAACAGAAATTCAATCAAACATTAATCTAAAATTAACCAAAAAAATAAAAGGAATTAAAACCTTGTGTCGAATCCGTTGAGCAGAAGGGTGAGCGTTGAGCCCCCTTTTAAAACGAATCAAACACCACCTTACCCAGATATCATCATCATCGTCGAAACACATCAACTCCCGAACCAACAACTTCTTCGAATCAGTTTTTTTTACAAACTTCCAGTAGGGAAGTTTAATATCCCTTTTATTTTAATTAATTAATTCAAACTAAAAACAAATAGATTGTAGAAACTTTAATATAAATAAATGAGACGAGATTTAACCGAAAGAAATATTTTATTAATAACTAAAAATTTGAGTACAATACTGAGAAAAAAGGAAATTACAATTTTAATCTAAAAACTAATTTGCATAAAATAAAATTAAAAATAAAAAAGGCACACATGAAAATTACAATGAGAGGGTTTTTATAGGGAAACCCTAAAAACCTGTTGGTGAAGCTTGGTGAGTAAGGAAAATGATGTTGACCATCCATTCCATCTTTTCTTTCTCTTTCTCTTGATCTACGGTTGGAAATGTCACCCTCATCACGCGGATTGCCAGGCTGGAATGGTTTGTGTTTGTTGTATTTGTTGAAAGCTGAGGTGGAATCATCTGATTGGAGGAGATTTGGTGGTGATGTGGATGAGCCAATAAAAATCAAAGGAAAGGGCCACGTAGATGAGGACAACCATCGTGCTCCTCCGGTTTATATGGGGATTTAATCCCATACGCGTGAATTGTATGCTTCAAGTAAAAGCCCCAATTTCTTGTGTAAATTTGTGATTAGGGGGTAAAAAAGAAAGTGTCTGCGTTTTTTTGTGTGGGAGAGAAAGAAGGGTGACTTTGTTTGTATCAAAGACATATGTGGTTGGGTGGGTAAATGTTGACCAAGGAAAATGGAAATTTAAAATAACTTTCTAAACGATTGTGGCTGTTGATGGCTTTTGATCCAAGATACTCGTTGGGCCATGGGACAAAATAACACTACCACCTTCTCATTATTATGGAATTGGGCCCTTAAAAACATATTTCCACTCGTTTATTTGGGCTTTTGACCTAATCTTTAATATACTCCATTTGTTGCAATATGTTATTGGGCTTGGATCGGGCTTTGACCATATAGTTAACTTAATAATCCATAAATGGGCCTTGAAGCCCATTAAGCTTAAGTGTGGGTCCCACTTAGCCCATTTAACTCCAATAAGATTAAATCCACTAAAAACGAGCTCGATTTCGGCTTCCTTGTTCTTTCCTTTAAACGCGTGTCGAGTTTGCCGATTTTCGTGATCTTAGGTACACTTTTGGTTCTTTGACTTTGTCTTTGTCTCTTTCTTGGACTTTTCTTCAACATTTGAACGTGAAATCCCGTGTTTTCTTTCATTTTGATCTTTTGTACCTATTTAACACAAAAACACAAAACCACGCGTAATTCCGACTTTTACGATATTAAACACATGATTAGGTCTTGTTTTTCCTTGATTTTAGTGGTAAAAGGATAAGTGTTTACACACTTATTAAGGTATTTAAACATATCTTTCGATAGAACTTTCGTAAACAAGTCGGCTATTGGGTCATCCGTTCCAACAAAGTATAGTTCACCAATACCACGTTCAACTTGTTCCTTTATGAAGTAATATCCGAGATCAATGTGCTTTGTGCGGGAATGCGGTATCGGATTGCATGAGATGGCTATGGCCGACTTTTAGTCACAGTACATAGGTACTTTATCAAAGTGGAAGCCATAATTCGTGAGTTGTGTTCTCATCCAAAGAACTTGAGCACATCACACAAATAGAGTCACACTACATAGGTACTTTATGAAAGTGACGTGCAATCCTGCTTTTTGGAAGACCATCCCATAAGCTTATCTTGTCCTAGAAATTGTGCCCCACCAGAAGTAATTTTTCGAGTATCAAGACACCCTTCGTGATTAGAATCTGAATAGGCCGTTAGAAAGAAACCGGTTTCCTTCGGACACCAGAGTCCCAAATGAATGGTATTCTTAAGGTACCGAAAAATCCATTTAACCTCCTTGAGGTCCTTTTCAATAGGTCTGGCTTGATATCGTGCACAATAGCATGTAGCATGTGAAATATGTGGTCTGCTTGTTGTCAAGTACATGACGGAGCCGATCATGGAACGATATTTTGTTTGATCTATGGCATTTCCCTCTAAGTCAGCATCTAGGGATGTTGTGCATTTCCCTCCTAACTGGATCACATGAGGTCATACCATGCTGTTTGATTATTTCTTGACAATAGTAAGCTTGGTTTATAAAGATACCACGCGGGGATTGGTGAACTTGAATTCTTAGAAAGAATTTTAGTTCGCCCATCATAGACATTACAAAGTTGTTGTGCATTACTTTTTCAAACCATTTTGAATGTTTTGGGTTTGTAGACCCGAAAATAATGTCATCAACATAAATCTGCACAAGCAAAATGTCATCCCTATTTTTATAAATGAACAAGGTAAGATCAATGAAACCTTTGGAGAAACCTTTGGATACCAGAAATTTCAAGAGCTCATCGTACCACGCCCTTGGAGCTTGTTGATGTCGATATAGTGCTTTATGGAGAGGATACACCTTTTCACGATACTGTGGATTAACAAATCCTTCCGGCTGTGTGACATAGACTTCTTCCTTCAAATGACCGTTAAGAAATGTCGTCTTTACGTCCATTTGATAAACAGTGAATCCTTTATGTGCAACATAAGCAAGTAAAATGCTGACCGCTTCCATACGAGCTACTGGTGCAAATGATTCTTCTAAATCAATACACTCTTTCTGGCCACACCCCTTAGCCACTAGCCGAGCTTTATTCTTGATTATTGTGTTTTCTTCATCCATCTTGTTTTTCAGATCCAACGTAGCTTTAACGGAATAACATCATATGGTCTGTCAACAAGTTCCCAGACTTTAAGTATTTCAAATTTAATAAGTTCATCTTGCATCGATTCAATCCAAGTATGATCAGCCATGTCTTCTTTGATGTTTTTCATTTCAACTGTACTCACGGTGAGTGTGAACATACAAACATCGCCATCGGTTTCTAGTTGACGTCTTGTACGGACGGGCTGTGAAGGGTTTCTAATTACTTGAACCAAAGGATGATCTCGGGTCCAATGATGTGTTGAAGGATTTCGTTGGTAAAACGTATGCATATCTGACGGATCTACATGTCGAGTAGAAGACTCTCCAGTTTCCTGTACCGATGTACCGAATGGGTTGTGAAAATCGTCATGGTCAGATAATGCATTGTCTGCTTGATTTGTGTTCTCTGGAGCAATGAAAGTAGTCGTGGATGTGGTAGGATCGATTGTTGAAGTGATATTCTGAGGAGGTAAATCTGAAGCAACCCGTGTTGAAGTGAATGAAGTTGTATCCTTTTGTTGACGATGATCGGTATCATCATTCTTATCATGAGTGACAACAGAATACTTTGATACAACAAGTTACATCGGTCTATATAACATTTCCAACTCTTCAATTTTTGTGTCGACTGTCATATCGGCTCTTGCAACATTTCCTTGAACCAGCTTTGAACTTGACGGTCATTGTTGTGGTCTTGAGTTCTGATTTCCGTGCGGTTGTGAACATAAGTCTTTTGTCGTAGTGGATCGGGACTTAAACTGTTTTGTTCAAGTGCCATCTCTTGTAATTCATTAAATTTTATATGTATAGTCTCGACTATCAATTTTGTTCTCTTGTTGTAAACTCGATATCCCTTAGACTGAGTTGCATATCCCACTAGAATACATGCATCACCTTTCACTTTCATCTTATCTAAATTTTCACCATCTCGTATTATGTTAAAAGCACATCCAAAAACGTGAAGGTGTTTGAGTGAAGGTTTTCGATCATGAATTATGTGATATGATGTCTTTTCGTGTCTTGGAATAATTAAGTAACGGTTTTGTGTGTAGTAATAACCGAATTTTTTAGTATAATCGTTTTCTCCTCGACTCGACTCGAATTGATTTCCAATTTTAACGTAGAGATTAATTGTTTTTTGTGGAAACCTTGGTTTCCTCGAATCTTTTAGCTGCTAGGAATGACCATTGTTCATATGATTAACAATCAAAGCGGAAAAGAACAATAATCATTAAACAAGGTGTTTAGGGAACAAGAACACATAAATTACTCTAATGGATTGTTCATTATATTAATAACAAACAATCACTAGGTGTGTATACATTTAATCCCACACCTAGTCGACACACGCTTTATGTTACATTTTATATGAAAGTTATGAATAAAACCTAAGACCCTTGTTCCTTTTATAGACTAAGGATTAGGTTTTACAAGAGATAAGATCAAATAAAACATGTGTATCTTCTATTTAAATAAACTAATACAGAATATTAAATAAATAATATTCTGAATATTTAACCTAAATAGAAATTTCCAACAGCGTTTTACTTTTGTTGACTTCTGTCAGCGTTGCGTTAACACTTGTCAATGCTTAGACACAATGTGTAAGCGTTGAAGTGAATGCTTCATGTTTTCTTCGTTTTGAGTTTCTGTCACATTAACTTTTTGACCCAACAATCTTCCCCTAGTTGATGTCGGAAAAACTCTTTGTGTATCTCTTGCAAGTGGTACATCATCTTCAAATTGCTTCCCCTCAAGTGTAGCTTGTGTGTCTTCCCCTTTTTGTCACATCAATAGGGAAGTAAACAGTGTACGCAATCGAAGATTCTCCAAATGTAGGCTCTATGTAACGATTTTGAAGAAAAATAACTATAATATTTTTGATGTAGAAGTAGAGTAACCCAAACCTATGTTCCATATATTGTACGATGTGATGAAGTGTAATGCTTATACAAAAATCCTCATCCTTTGTGAGACACTAAGCACGATAATTTAACTTCTTCAAGTGATAGAAAATATGTGCATAGAGTACCATAAGAATTCTTCCCCTTAAGCCAATACCTCTTCATGACGAGTCTTAATGAAACAATATGTTCATATGTAAAAGCTGTTACTAAATAACTCTTTCACAAGGATATCCCGATTACATACTAAACATTACTCCAATAATACTTCACAAATTAATGCTAACTTAGAAAAATCATTGATCCCTTTAAAAATATCCGAGCCATAAATATCAACTTGATATTCTGTATAAAAACGGAGATCCCATGTACCTTCGTGTGTAAATACCTCTTTTTGTGTTAAAAAATCTATCAATTTTCTGAACAACAGCTATTCCTTTGTTGTCCAAGATCCTCCTTTTTCCAATATCTTTTCAATATGTATTGTACAATATCGACAATACTTATCAGCGCTTTGAACAACTTTTCTCGGACAACACGTGTCAGCGCTTTCTATCAGTGCTCAACTTATTCTTGTTAGTGTCTCATTCAACCACTGACACTTCTTGTGGCTACGATTCTCTTGTCAATGACTGAATAATATGTGATTATAATAGTGGATAAAATTACCTTCTGTGACCACCTTTAGCATTATATCACGTCAAGATCACATATTATGTCAAACAATGAAAACAAATCAATCTCACATGTGAATATAGACGTGGCATAAATACCCTTCAATGTTGTGTGAATAGACCAATCACGTGAGTTGTTTAATATTATAATAGTTGCCTTTGTTGACCTTTTCTTTCGCAGCAAGCCATGTGACCATAGGAAGCTACGTTCTTTTCTGCATGTACAACCTGTATATGCTACGTCCATTATAGGACAAACATAAATCCTAAAAATCAAGAAAAGATCACGAAACATACTATAACCATAATAAACCTTCAACAAAGATGCATATATTTTCCAAATATTTAGTCAATTACGCCCCTACAAAGTAGGAATACAACCAACAATATTGTTTCTGACCAAGAAAAATATACGCAGCCATGATCTGCTTTCCATATGTAACTCATAAACCATGACTGTTTTCCAAATCATTCTTGTGAATAATTTATAACCAGTCATGATGTCCCATAATCCAAGAGAATCATCAACCTAGTCACGTGATCATCAGTAGTACATCTTTGATTTCAGACGTGACATGCATCTTGTGACTACCAAAAGAGAAACGAATCTAGGTTTTTTAAAAACCCTTGTTTGCTCCTTACTGTTTGTTACATTTTGTGAACACGAAATCCATTATACTGCTAGGGTTCATCACCAATCGATAAGAACTTGGTTCCCCAAAGCTAGCAGCATATTACTTAAATGCAGATTTAGGGTTTCAACCCTACCCAACATTCTTCTTTAGGGTTTTTGGACAAACCCTTCCTTGATCACATGATTAAATCACAAACCACAACAATTTTTTATGTTTTGATCCAATTGATCTTAGGGTTTGAAAACAAACCCTATTACAATAGTATCAAAAAACAGAATCATGCAAAACCATTTCTGCAGCCAACTTTAACAGCCAATAACTTTTTATTCAGGATAAATCTAGACAATCCCTCCGGTGGATATCTATATATATGCGTGTAGAACACACACACAAAATTTCGTGGCGATCCAACGGTTCAATAAAAAGTTATGTCTCTTTGAATATTGCTGCGCACACAAAATCGCCCAGAAAACCCCTAGACGGATTTTTCTTTCTTCTCACCATTACGAACACCTTGTTGGTCCTAGCATCACAAGCCACGAGGCTCTGATACCAATTGTGGAAACCTTGGTTTCCTCGAATCTTTTAGCTGCTAGGAGTGACCATTGTTCATATGATTAACAATCAAAGCGAAAAAGAACAATAATCATTAAAAAAAGTGTTTAGGGAACAAGAACACATAAATTACTCTAATGGATTGTTCATTATATTAATAACAAACAATCACTAGGTGTGTATACATTTAATCCCACACCTAGTCGACACACGCTTTAGGTTACATTGTATATGAAAATTATGAATAAAACCTAAGACCCTTGTTCCTTTTATAGACTAAGGATTAGGGTTTACAAGAGATAAGATCAAATAAAACATGTGTATCTTCTATTTAAATAAACTAATACATAATATAAAATAAATATTATTCTTAATATTTAACCTAAATAGATATTTCCAACAGCGTTTGGCTTCTGTCAGCGTTGCGTTAACACTTGTCAACGCTTAGACACAATGTGTCAGCGTTGAAGTGAATGCTTCATGTTTTCTTCGTTTTGAGTTTCTGGCACATCAACCTTTTGACCCAACATTGTTGGTTAATAATACTTGCTTGGTAATCTATGTCTATTTAAGCGAAAAATGAGGAAAATATTATGGAAACCTTGGTTTCCGGATCTTTTAAGCAACTAGGAATGCATCATGTTCATATGATTATACAATCAAAGCGGAATTAGAACACGACACATTAACAAGGTATTTAGGCACGAATAACATGAATTAAAAACACAATTGGATTGTTCATTATATTAATAACAAACAATCACTAGACGTGTATACATTGAATCCCACGTCTAGTCGACACACGCTTTAGGTTTACATTGTGAATATGAATGATATATAAAACCTAATAACCCTTGGTTCCTTTTATAGTGTAAGGATTAGGGTTTTACAAGAGATAATAACAAATAAACAAGTAAATCTTCTATTTAAATAAACTTATGCAGAATATATCTTACATGTTTATCTAAATAGAAGCTTCCATAAGCTTCTTGTCTACGATTCTATCAACTCTTGAATTGCATGTAACAATGCTTAGATTGTACATGACAACTCTTGAGCCAACAACGCTTAGTTTGTTCTTGTCAACGCCTAAATTGCTCTTGACAACGCTTAGACAATATCTTCATGTTTTCTTCGTTTTTGAGTTTCTGCCACATCAACTTTTTGACCCAACAATCTTCCCCTAGTTGATGGTGGCAAAACTCTATGTGTATCTCTTGTAAGTTGTACATGATCTTCAAATTGCTTCCCCTCAAGTGTAGCATGTATTTCTACCCCTTTTTGTCACATCAACAGGAAAGTAAACAATGTATGCAATGTTGAAGATTCTCCAAATGTAGCTCTATGTAATGATCTTGAAGAAAAATAAATAAAGTATTCTTGATGTAGAAGTAGAATAACCCAACCTTGTGTTCCATGTCTTGTACTATCCATGTGACTAAGAACTTATACTCATGGTACTAAGTATAAGTAGACCTCGATCCCTTGTCAATATTCTCATCCTTTGTGAGACACTGAGCACGATAATGTAACTCCTTCAAGTGTTATGACAAGTCTTCGTCACCAAACATTTAAAGCACGAACAAGTTATCTTTAAAGTCTATGATTGGGAGTGCACGACTTTAAGATATGATAGAACACAAACTCGCGAAAATCTTCTTCAATCATCAAACTTACCACAAGAATTCTTCCCCTTAAGCTAACACCTCTTCATGACGAATTTAATGGAATAACATCTTCATACCATATGTAAAAGTTTCGCAACGGATAACTCTTTTACAAGGCTATCCCGATTACATAGTTTAAAATATCCATCAAATTCTCATGAACAATTGCTAACTCGCTTTAAGATCATTAATCCCTTTTAAAACTATTCGATCCATAAATATCAACTTGATATTTTAAATTAAAACGGAGATTCCATGTACCTTCGTGTGTAAATTTCACCTTTTTGTGTGCTTAAAACGTACCAATTTTCTCAAACAGCAGCAATCCCTGTGTTGTACAACATCCTTTTTATCCAAGATCTTTATCAATTGTATTGTCTGATATCGGACAATACCTATCAGCGTTGAAATTCTTATATATCGGACAACACTGTCAACCTATCAGCGTTGACTTATTTCTTGTCAGCGTCAAAGCATACATTGTCAGCGTCTAATCTTGTCAACATTATAACCAACAGTGACCAAGGTATATTCTTTGTCTTGATATGAATTCTGTTGTAAGAAATAATAAGAGAAGAACGTGTTTTATATCACACGTCTTTTACCCTAAGATTTAGGGATTCTCCAGTGATGATCACGTCCCTTATTAATTCCCACAATCCTCGTTCCTCCATCTTTTCATATAAAAGGAAACAAAATATTTGAATCCATATCTCTCCCAATATTCACGCAACAGCAAGTATATCTTGTCCCCATATCATACGGCATCAAATCTGGACGTGATATTTGGCTTGTAAACTATTATCACTGTGATTATATGTGCACCAATGAGAGTCCTTCAACCGTGTAAACACAACTTTTTCCTCCAATAAGAATCACTTGGACCTCGCTACTGCTCCAATGCAATTTGTACTTGTGATAACGTGTGAACATGTCAATGTTTAATCATATGCACACATGATTCTGACTAATCAAGTTTGAAGCACCGTGTGAACACATGATAACATGACCATGTCCATGTTTACATACGTTAAACAACAGAATCACAATTGTACCAGATTTAGGGTTTGAAACCCTAAAAACGAGCAATCTTCAAAAACTCCTTTTCTTGCTCATCTTAAACCCATACTTATGCTGCAAAACTCCCCTTTTCTAGAATAGATACGATCTAGGGTTTATAGAAACCCTAAATCATTATTTTATGTAAAATCAAAAAAGTGAAAAACACCTCTGAAGCCAACTTTGACGCTTAATAACTTTTTATTGAGGGATAATCTGGACAATCCCTCCGGTGGATGTTTAGATATATGTATGTAGAATACACATATAAAATTTCGTGACGATCCAACGGTTTAATAAAAAGTTATGACCTTCTGAATACTGCTGCGCACACAAAAACGTTCAGAAAAACCCTAGACGGATTTTTCTTCTTTTCACCATATACGAACACCTTGTTGGTCCTAGCATCACGAGCCACGAGGCTCTGATACCAATTGTGGAAACCTTGGTTTCCGGATCTTTTAAGCAACTAGGAATGCATCGTGTTCATATGATTATACAATCAAAGCGGAATTAGAACACGACACATTAACAAGGTGTTTAGGCACGAATAACATGAATTAAAAACACAATTAGATTGTTCATTATATTAATAACAAACAATCATAGACGTGTATACATTGAATCCCACGTCTAGTCGACACACGCTTTAGGTTTACATTGTGAATATGAATGATATATAAAACCTAATAACCCTTGGTTCCTTTTATAGTGTAAGGATTAGGGTTTTACAAGAGATAATAACAAATAAACAAGTAAATCTTCTATTTAAATAAACTTATGCAGAATATATCTTGCATGTTTATCTATATAGAAGCTTCCATAAGCTTCTTGTCTACGACTCTATCAACTCTTGAATTGCATGTAATAATGCTTAGATTGTACATGACAACTCTTGAGCCAACAACGCTTAGTTTGTTCTTGTCAACGCCTAAATTGCTCTTGACAACGCTTAGACAATATCTTCATGTTTTCTTCGTTTTTGAGTTTCTGCCACATCAACTTTTTGACCCAACAAATATGTAGGCTAAGGACTATATAAAAATAAAAGCGCAATTAATTCATGTAAAAATCAATCTAAAATTTAACGTAAAAATTAAACTACAAATATAAATCTAGATGCAACAATAATAAATTATAATTAAAAATAAATCTAAATGCGAAATTAATCTAATGCAAGCACGTAATATCAAGTAATAGTGACGAAAAATGAAAGCACAAAGATAAACTTAAAAATTAAGCTTAAAGTTTCAACCTTTTAAGCTTACTAATTTTTATAGATGATAAAGCTACAAGCTTTAGGTACTAATAAGCTTAATAATCACAAAAAGGTGTAAACTTTTTACCAATAAGGAGCTTATCAAAATGAAATCCAATTTTTAAAACTTTTAAACTATTTTTACCACAAATAATAATAACTAAAACTAATTAAACCAGTTTTTTTATGAAAAATATAATTTTATTAAAAACATTTTAAACTATAACGATCTAACTAATAAAACTAAAGCGATTAAACTAGAAAAATAAAAAGGAGAGCTTTAGTACCCGTAGTCCGTAGAAAACCGCTCTAAACAAACAACATCAACAACATCAACAAAATAGGGGCCCGTTAAGTACACGGCCTCCAAATACCAAAACTATCAAAAGAAAGCCCGAATTTGGCCCGTAAAGTACACGACCTCTCAAATCAATCTCTAACCAAATCAATCAAACCATATCAACTTGAGCCTAATTAATCAACTATAAGCTCTTCTTCAAAAATGATAGATCGATACGTCGAGATCAAAGAAAACATAAAAGGTTAGAATAATAAGCAATAATTAATAAATGATAAAGAAATTTAATTAAAACTAATAGATCTAAAATATTTTTTATGTTTTATAAAAGCATTTTAATTTTTAAAGCTAAAAATTATAGATCTACTTAATCTATTTAAAAACCTAATAGATCTAACTATTTTTTAGGTTTTATAAAAATAATTTAAATTTTAAACTCTAAACTTATAGATCTAAACTTTTAATATGAAAAACTAATAGATCTAATTATTTTTTTTGGTTTTTTGAACGTATTTTTAATTTTAAAAATTAAATCTAATAGATCTAAATAATTAATTAATAAAAACTAAAAGTACTAAAATAAAAAGCTAGCTTATAAATAAGTTGTAATCCTAAGCTTAGAACTTATGAGATTTAAAAAGCTAAAAAGCTAATTAAATAATTACTCCACAATATGCTAGATCTACTAAAATAAGGCAACAATAAGCTTAAAATAAGCTTGTATATAAATCTAAGTTATTAGGAAAAAGTTATATAAACTTATCCCAAATAATAAGCTAGATTATAAAGATAAGTAAAAGGAAAGGAAGAATGAGAATTAATTAAAGAGATTAAGCTAAAAGATTAATTTTATTAAAAGATGAAAAAGCTTAATAGATAAGCTATTACAATATTTGAAAGAGAAAATACAAATTTAACTAGGTGAAAACTATATATGAGAAAAACTTATGAAAGAAAAACTAGTGAAAAATAAAGGGAGAGGGGGGCTTTATATAGGCAGCCAACATTGGGGGTATTTTTGTAATTTTACTACACTAATTTTGCTTCAAAGTTAAGCAATTGCTTGGCCAGCTGTCCTTTTTTTCGTGTTATATCTGAATTATCCTTGACAGCTATCAAAGTGTGGGATCTGACGACAATCATTAGCCCGGCACACGTCCTCTGAAACTTTGTTATTATCGCCTGCCACGTGTCACTCTACCATAGGCCAGTCACCCTGACTCATCTGTCACCATTGCAACCTCGGCCTGACGTGACGGCGCCGCCGCCACGTGTCATGCTCTGACTGGCCAAGCGCCAGCTGCCACTACCAACTCTGACTGGCCAACCGCCAGCCGCCACTACCTGGTACCTATAGAATATCAAAGAATGTAAGTGCCACGTGGCGCGCTGGCATTGGCCAGCCGCCACCACGTGGTGCTGACGTCAGACGGTTTGGACAGGGTTGAACCGGTCTGAACCGGGTCTGGTTCGGGTCTGGACCGGGTCTAGACCGGCCGGTCTGAACCGGTCCGGTCTGGTCTGGGTCGGGTCTGGTTCTGGTCTGGCTCTGACCGGTCTGAACTGGTTGCCACATGGACCACTAAGGTGGTGCCACGTGGCACTGAGTATAATACTCAGCCTTTGATAGTTTTTTTTTACACTACCTTTGCTTTAGGAAAAACAAAAGAGGTAAATAGGGTAAGTATTAAACAAAGTGGTTTAGGAAAACCAAGTGTTTATGACCCAAGAGTGAGTTCGTTCTCAAGGAGGCTAGTGTGTTGTGTAAAGAGATGATTAATATTTGTGATTATGATTACGAAGAAAGAAAATAGAAAAGGATGACGGTTATGAATAAAATTACACTAAGACGAAAGTCGTGCACGTAAAACCGTAGAATATGAAGAAATTTAAAAATTACCCTAAAATTTCCTAGAAAATTGCAATAAATCCTAATAATGTAATTAGAGTTTATAAAAAATCAAAAATCACTTAAACCTTTTATTTAATTAAATAATAATTTTTTAATGCTAATTAAAGCCCAAAAAATCAATTTAATTAACAAAAAGCTCAAAATGAGATTATTCACTTTGTAAACCTCTAAAATAACTTAATTAAATTAAAAACTATTTTTGAAAAATTTAAAATTAATTAAAACTATTTAAAACTAATTAAAAACTATAAAAATGTTAAAATAATTCTAAAAATTAATTAAATGACAAGAAAATTAATCTAAAAGTTTTAAAATTCCTAACTTAATGTTTTTAACCTAGGAAAAATGAAAAACTTGCAAAAATATTAAAACTAATTTTAATAATAAAATAATATTAAATTAATATTAAAAATCCAAAATTTATAAAAAATTCTAAAAACTTGTAAACTAGTTTATTTTAACCTAATTTAAACAGAAATGAACTTGAAATGACCAAATTACCCCTAATGGGCCTCCATATGGGCCAAATAGTAAAACAGACCCTTAATGGGCTTAATTAAAGCCCAATAAGAAAATGTTCACAAAAATGGCCCAAAACTTCCAGTGAAGCTTAAAATTCATTTTTAAACACAATATCTCAAAGGCCCAAAAGCTGAAAGTGAGCTTATCACAGCTTATTTCAAAACAGCTTATTCTTAATGGGCTTTTTGGCCCATTAAGCTATAAGCTGATGCCATAAGCTGAAATTTGACACACAACCCTCTCTGGACCTAATTAAGCTGTCTGTAAAAAGAATTTTTGAATAAGCCCAAGAAATAAGCCTGAAATAAGCAAAAGCTCTCTACACAAAACGACAATTAGTCGTTTTCGAGTTCTAGACCAATTCAAGGGCTGATTCTTTTTGCAAAAGGTTTCTAATGACTTAATTAAGCAAAATCAACAAAAGGTTTTCAAAAAGAACCATTCAATAAGCTGGAATAAGCAAATAAGCACTTATGAAAAAGTCAAGTGGTTAGTCAAACCTAAAAGTCAAATCCTAAAAAGCTCCAGAATAAACAAAAGGGTCAAATGATGAAAATTGATCACAAAATCAAAGTTGTTGCAAGTCCAAATAAGCTAGAATAGCTTAATGATAAGCTGTTTGAAAATTAACACTAGTAGTGGCTAGTTTTGGGTGTCCAGCAGTGGGAAAAGTTTCCACTGCTTGACTTGTTTGACTTTTTGTCTTTTGTGGGTTTTTGTTGGAATCAAAGAACACAAAGGCACCCTTATAACCAGTGGGTTATAAGGAGTCAATAACAACCATGAAATCACAAAAACAACAGGCCAATTAGTATAGTTTAATCAATTAAGCATCAGACATTGCCCAGACATGAACATAAGCAGCTTTGAAGAAATAAGAAGATTTAGCAAGATTAAGCCAACCAAATTTCACAAAATGCATACACAAGCTATAATAAATTCAAATGAACACAAACAAACTTGTTTCATACACTGTTTCAAGGTTTAGACAAAGATTGAAGCTAAGAAAGTTACTGATGAACAATAAACAAACAGAAAATGAACTTTGCTGATGTACTTGACCACAAGCCCAATTTCAAACCCTTAAATCTTTCAAACAGGTTATACAAACTTGGTTTAAGCACTTGTTAATCCTAAACATGCATACACTCTAGGTGTTTCCAAAATTTTAGGTCAAAAAGTCAAAAACAAGCAAGTTATAGCACAATCTAGAATTTGATGTTTAAAAGCTCAAGACTTGCAGATAATAGCACACAACCAAGTAAATATCAGATACAAGCACTTAGCAACCCTAATCACTAACTCAAATTCAATTAATACCCTTAAAACAATTGATCCAAACACCCCTTAAACTTTTTAATCAAAGATTTAACAAAGAATAAGTGTATAACACAGGTTTACCCAAGCCTAATCAAGCATCATACCAACAACATGAAGCATAATCAACAAGATTAAGGCATAAAAAACAACACATACAACAACAGATCACAAAATCACAAAATACCACTTCTTTAACAGTTTTTTGGTAAGCGAGCTCAAACCTCATGAATGTACATCCACACTCATGAACTTTAGATCTTATGTGCCTAGCTTAACAAGGCATAAGCTTCCAATAGCTGCTAAGAACAGCAAGGTGAGAACAAACAGATTATATGAAAAAGAAAAATGGAAAATAAAAGCTGATTAATTCAAGCTTGTTCCCACTCCTTGAATATCCCCAAACCACAAGCTCACTACACCTTGATAAGCTCCTTATCAGGGTGCTATGACTACTTGTAATCCAAAAATTTCAAAGGTTTGAACCAAGAATTTTTGAAAAATATCAGATTTTAGAAAACTTTGCAATTTCTTGCACAAGCTTTGAAAACATGTTTTGGAACTTCAATTTCACAAACTATAATCAATAAGAACAATATATTAAAGGTGGCACTTGGATTTCATCAAACAATTCAAACACTTTTTCATTAATCTTGAAACAAGGATTTACAGAATGTTGACCAAAGAAAAACAAAGAGAAAGCTACAATGTTGCATACTAAGGCCTTTATATAGGCTCACAAACTATCTAGAAAGCTAAAAATACAAGGAAACCCTAATGTAGTAAAGTCCCAATTATGCCCTTGAGTTTGAATATCTAGACTAATCATGTGAAGTCTTTTGGCGTTTTGTAGAGGTGGAAGGTGGTGGAATTGATCAAATGGATCCCAATGAGCTTATGTTGTAAGCTACATGGTGGATGGTAGATTCTGTACATGGTTTTGGCTTTTTCCCCAAAAACGTGTGCATAGGGTTTAAGGGTGGGGTTTTGGTTAGTGATAGGCTAATCATAAATCTGGAGGTTTTTAGGTTTGATTCCATGTAATTAGCAAACCCCTAATTGTGTTCATATGATGAATAGTGGGTGTTTTAATCCAGTTTAGTTTTTAAAATAATGTTAACGGTGTTTTTATATAACTAATTAATATTAGTTATATACGGTTGTGAGTGGATTGGTGAGTTGGCAAAGGGGAGTTGTGTGACTGGCTGAAATGGTGAGTGGGGTGAGGTGGCAAAATCTGAGTGGTCTAGGTAAGTTCTAATGTTTGACAGCTTTTACCCTTCTTCTTCCATTCTTCTTTCATTCTTGGTTAAACATGCACAAACTGAATTTCCTTTGTTATTCAAGTTTGGTTTTTTAGACTTTTGACCTAAAAAGTTTTGTAAAGTAATTTTAGGGGTATTTCTTGCCATTTGATGATATTTGAAGGGTTGTTTTGGACATATCTTCATTCTTCATGGTCTTGACTTGTATTGTTGACTTTTTGGAGGACTAATATTGACAAGTCTTCATAATTGAGGGACCATTCTTGCCAATTCTTCAAAGTAGAGGGTCCTTTGTGTAATTTTGACAAACTCTAAGGACCAAACTTGTAATTATGAATATACAAGGGTTTAAAGTGTCAATTATTCAATATTAGAGGACCCTTCTTGTATCATCTTCAATTCTTCAAGGGTTATTCTTGGAAAATCAACTCTAGGGCCCGGTTCATTATGCGGCTTCGTTTCCCATGTTCGTTTTTGCTTGTTTCTTGTGATCTTTGGCCATTTTCTCAATATTCATACCTAAAATACACATTGAACAAACACAAGCATATATTTGGCACATTTTATGATATTTTATGCATTTTATGCCCATTTTGGACGATGAGACTATGTATAAAAGCAGTCTCATCACTCCCCCATACTAAACCATTACCGTGCCCTCACGCAATGCTAGAATAAAGTATCATAGCACCTCCAAAATTCATTTTATGCACTTTTATTGATGATAAACTTGATACACTACTACTACTTTCTACTACTTGCGTTTTAGACATAATATATGATTTTCATCGCAAAATGGGACGTTTAGGTTCATAGAACAAGAACACGTGAATGCTTCGTTAGAAATAATTTCATCGTCCTTGATTTTCACCCTAATTCCATGCCAAGCATGAAACAAGATCATTGTCATTATAAGTTAGTAATGTTAACACTACTCATATGCCCTAATCACGTACTTAGACTCCCATTTCCTAAGTGGTATCTCTTATATTTTATTTTTGTCTTGAATGTTCACGAGGATACATTTTTTACTTATGCGATGATAGAGATTTAGGTCTAAAAATAGAGTCCTAAGGGTGTAACCAAGAACATCGAATTAATAACCCCCCCTAATAGACAACGATGTCAAAAATTTAAGTCAACAAGAAGGATCGATAAACACGGTTTTATAACGGTTTTGAAGATGAGACTTATTACCAAGACTTTTATACGCCCCCTAACGGATTGGCCTTATTATCATAGGTTTACCTCCATCTTTTATTCAACTTCGCCATGAAGCTTTTATTATGACTTCGGTCTTGCCTTCCCTTTTATTATCCTCCTCATCGGTGGTTTTATTATGGCCCAAGACGTATATCCTCACACTAAAAGAGAATTTTGGATCTTTAAAGCTTCAAAGATTAAGGCTTGATTCACTTTCAATTTTGCATAGTTTTGTCAGCCTTGTGAGCTTCAAATTGTTTGCTTGATTTAGGCTAGCACTTGAAATCTTATTACTGAGTGAAGCTTTCGATTATTCGGGTTGCCAGTACTTCAGAACAGTGACGCTGGCGATACCTTAATGTCTTACCAATTTACTTACATGGAAGCTACTAGAAAGGACTAGAAACCAACAATCAAGACCAAACCGCTAAGCCAATACTTATTAAGCAAAATATATATACAAGCGAATGGAGAATAAGCAAACAACGAGAACACATGAGTTTTTTTAAAGAATATGAGTACTCTACGTTTAGCATAGTAACTTATATTTAACTCTATCATTTCTCGTCCTCATTTAAGAGACTTAGCCTAATATAAAGTTAAGGAATCGAAGCTAAGTGCTCAACACGCACGATCGAGTCAAAAATTACTCTTATTCTCGCCATCGGAAAATCTACATTCGTGTCTTAAAACACTTATAAAACATGAGAAAAAATTTAAAATTTTGCCATTTTTAGCCTTGTTTTGCAACAAAACGATTAAACAAAAAGATAAACTTTGGAAAGCGTGAAGGTTTGGCAAGGCAAGTATCTATTCACCCCCCCCCCCCCATACTAAAGTTAAACATTGTCCTCAATGTTTCGAGTCTAAGGGTAGAATACCCCTATACTAGAGACGTAGTCGAACGCTTAATCTAGCATGGAAAGAGTGTAACCATTAAATTTAAAGCCGTTTATGAAGTGTGCTAAAAACCTAAGGTTAGAACATATACGGATATATCATGTGGATATCGAGAAATTCTTTAAAGCAAACGATCGAGTGCTCCCATAAAACGAACACGAGAGGCTCCAATAGTGAAGATCATGATCATCTAAAAACCACATATCACAAACAACCACGGAACAAAATTAGAAGGGCACAAATATCCTCACGTAAGCTACATTAGAAATCGATAATATGTACATGGATAAGCATGGGACTCCCCCACGAGGCACCTTGTTTTTGATTACCGAGTCATGAGCTCGACTCGATCCCCTCAATACTTATTATCATTGGGGAAGGTGACTTGGTCGAGGTAGTTCAAAGAAGGAACTTCCCCACCAAAGTAGTGCTTAAACCTATGTACATTCACATTAAAGTTAGGTCCATCATTTTGACCTAGCTCGATGGTCCCATATGGAAACACTTGTGTAATGGTGAATGGACCGGACCAACGGGATTTCAACTTTCCAGAAAAGATTTTCAAACGTGAGTTAAAAAGCAACACTTGATCTCCAATGTTAAAAACCAGGTTTTTAATTTTAGAATCGTGAAACTTTTTGGGTTTCTCTTTATAAATCAATGAATTTTCATAAGCAATATCCCTCAATTCATCCAATTCATTTAATTCATTTTCTGGTGTTTTCCCGCGGTCTCAGTGTCATCATTACAATGCTTTAGGGCCCAATAAGCTTTGTGTTCGAGTTCAATTGGCAAGTGACAATTCATCCCATATACGAGCTTGTAAGGAGTGTGCCCAATGGGCTTCTTATGAGCGGTACGAAAGGCCCATAAAGCATCGTCTAACTTATCCGACCACGATTGTCGGTTCTCTCCTACCTATTTCTCCAAGATCCTCTTCAATGCTCGGTTTGAAACCTCGACTTGCCCACTCGTTTGTGGGTGATAAGCCGTAGAAACCCGATGTGTAACCCCATATTTCCTTCGGACCCTTTCGAATTGGTCATTATAAAAATGAGTTCCACGATCGCTTATGATCGCACGAGGGCTTCCAAACTGAGAAAACAAACTGTTCAAAAACTTGACTACCACACGGGCATCGTTCATGGGCAAAGCCTTAGCTTCCACCCACTTAGATAGTGTATAATAATGATAATATTAGATCTAATCAAGAGGGTTGTTGTTTTTCTAGAGAGAGAAACTAGAGAGAGAAAGAAAGAAAGCTTGTATTATGTGTAAATGAAATAAAACAACCAACATCCCTTTCCATGGTGGAAAGGGGTTTATATACCAAGACCCTTAGTGGGCTTGGGCTTCCGGCGCATCAACATGCTCATGGGTCGGGCTAAAGTAAATAACAATTAAACTTATACTACGAGCCTATAACTATATTGTTGGAGTGACCGAGACTTTCTTTATACGAAAAACGTATTTCCAACAATCTCCCCCAAAGGGAGGTCACCCAAATTTACAAAGTCCTAATCTAGCATGTTAGATCTTCGTTCTTGAGCTCGTAGTCCACATTCTCTTTTCTTCTTTAAGTTTTCTTCTTTTTGTGAATATGTGTTGTTGATACAAAAGTTGGGTGATCCTTGCTAGACCCGAATTAGGCTTAATTCGGGTTGGCTGGACTTCGGCTCCTGCACCAAGTGAATCGTATGGTTGGGATCCTGCACACTAAACAACACGTGTTAGGCTTACCGGGGGAATGTTTCCCACGATTAGACTCTGGCGTGAGAGTAAGTAATCGGTTAGGGTTATAGGAATCGGATGAGAGTTGAGAGTGTATAGAATATCATACCTTTGTGGAACCCTTGGGGGTTCCTTTTATAGGCATTGAAACCCTAATGGGCTGTCACTTATGCTTCGGCCACAAGGGAAGGATAATCACCAGATTTAGATTGACTGTTATCTTCTAATTATGGTGAGTGAATATCCTCTCCTTTGGGATAAATCCTAATCATAGTAGGAGAATGATTCTGTCTAACCCTGCACCGGGCATGCCGGGCCGTGGGCCGCACACGTGTATGGGTTACTGTTCATCCAAGCCCATAAGCTCAAATAACATTATTCCCACCCATCTGTGATGGGTCGGATACGAGTAGTACCCGTGGGCCGGGTTCATGACCCGGCTGGGGACTATACGTCATCATGTCCCCCCAGTCTAGTTGTTACAGCCGTAGGCGTAACCTCTAGACTATCAAGATGCTCCCCGGACGTACCAAGAAAGATCCTCCAGGGAATGATAAACTGTGAAAATTTTGTTCCGACCGCACATGGCAACCTTACATGGACTAAACTCCCCCATCCGTACGTGACGTCCGAGACAAAATAAATACAAGGTTCCTTTAAGTTGTTGAGCATGGTGGTAGCAAGGGTGATGAGGTGCAAGCATATCTTCAAAAGTTCCAAAAATCTTTTCTTTTATTTCATCAGATGGATACTGAGATGGCTTAAAATTGCAATACCGGGATCGAACACCGTTTCCTTTAGGGGAAAATAACACTCAGGCTCAGTGGTCCTTGAAGAGGATCCGCTCATAAATCGCACAATATCATCCTTAGAAGGTGGATAGAGAGGTGTCAAGACATAAGTGCTACGGATATCGGTGTCGGCCGGCTTCTTATCCTTTGAAATGGGTTTCTTCATATCCAAAGAAGTATAAAGACCATAATCATCAATGTCCAAAGGAGGAGCATCACTCTCATTTGGGAAGTAAGTGTTGAGAAAAGTAGCAAAATCTTCCTCAAATGAGTAGTCATCCAAAGTAGGATCAAGTGTTGTTGGCGGAGGATCTTCATCAAAAGTAGGTGCAAGGTCATCATGAGAAGAATCACTCGAGAGAGTATCAGCCTCATGAAAATCATCATACGTGGGCATGTCTGGATACTCAGAAGTAAAATCATCAGAATCATCCATATCAGAACTAGAATCATCATCATAGTCATCATAAATTGGAGGAGATTCATGAATTGGTGGAGGATCTAAATTGGAGAGAGAATCATCCACATCATCTTTGAACAGTGGATCATCATAGCAAGAATCGAAAAGAGGATTGTTGTTGACGAAAAATCATCAAGCACGTTAATCATATTCGCTGATTCTCTTCCATTGGGTTTGGTTGTGATTTTCCCCATTTTAAATACTTGTTCATCATTCCTGACCCTTAAGATTAACTCACCTTCGGCAACATCGACTAATGCTTTTCTGGTTCGCAAGAATGGCCGACCAAGTATTAACGGAATACGAGGGTCCATTTCATAATCAACAACAACAAAGTCGAGCGGAAAAGTGAAGGTGCCAACTTTAATAAACACATCTTTAGTAATACCAACGTGGGAAGCGAGTGTGCGATTTGCAAGCTCAAGAGTCATCTTTGTTGGAGTAAGATCGGGTAATGATAACTTTTTCCAAACACTTAAAGGCATCAAATTTATACTTGCCCCGAGATTGGCTAAGGCAGTAAATTCTTCGGTTTGGTGAAAAGTACATGGTAGCACAAAACAACCGGGATCTCCAAGTTTCTCCGGAAGTTCTTTAAGAAGGATTGCAGAACAATTCTCATTCAATCGAGTATTAACAAACTCGGCCATCTTCTCCTTTTTATTAAGCAATTCCTTAAACCTCTTAACAAATTGCGGCATTTGGGCTAGATCTTCAACAAGGCTAAGGGTGATGGTTATTCCCGAAATCTTCTTCAAAAAGTTTGACACTTGAATTTCAACCTTGGTGAGCAATTTGCCTTTGTCTAAGCGAGAAGGATAAGGGATGTTGGGTTTATAGGTGGTGGGGTTGGTGAAGGGTGTTTCTTGGGTACTTCGTCATGCAGAGGTGGAGACGGTAATGGAGAACTAATACTAGGCGTGGGAGTAGGAGGAATAAATGCTGGTGGAGGAGGTGTAGTGTAAAACCCGCATGCTTTTACCATGCATAGTACCCTTAGGATCGTACGTACTAGTTAAAACTTTCCTAATATAGCATGATTACGATTACGTGTTAGGAGTTTACGTATTACGTACGTGTTAGAACACGATAAGTATTTTATATGCACGATCACTCGTAATAATTATTTAACAATAATTTATCACGCACATGCGATCATGAAATCATGAACTTTTTTAAAACACGAACTATTATTAATTACGTATATATATTTATTACGAGCGTAATTAAATATATTAGATCACGGTATTTACGTAATGAGAACATTTAAAACACGAACATAAATAAACACAAACGAGTAACTAAATAACGAGACACGAAACAAGGTACGGGAACCCCATGTGGGGTCCCTACCCGCGGCCAAACAAGGACAATGGGCCAAGCCCATTATAAATTTTTTACTAAAGGGGGGTTAATTAATTTTTCACTACTCAAAATCACTTTACAGAAGATTTCAGGAAAAACCTAAAACCCTCTCTTCCTCCTCTCTTTGTGCCGCCACCCTTAAATCACCATACAAGGTGATTCTTTGATCTTTGATCTTGAAGATTTGTTGATTGTTCGTGTTTGTTCTTCATCCTCCTGATCCACGAATTCGGTAAAAACCTTTTAAACCTTTTCTTTTAATTTAATCTTTTTATTAATTATGAACATGTAATGTTTTTATTAAAACATATTAATTAATCATAGATCTAACATGTTTTGGTGATTAATTAAATCAAAGGGTCGTTTTAAGGGGTGTTTTGTTTTGGCCGCTGGCTGCAACCGACCCCAAGGGGTTTCTGTTTGCTTAGCCGACCACCACCAAGACCATATGGTCTTGGTTGGTGCGTGTGGGTCCCACGGCAGCAAGGGGTATCCCGAGTTGGTTCGGGGTACGGTGTCGATTCATGTCTGGTTCATGTTTTTAAGCTTAGATCCAGTTTATGGTTTATGTTAGTTTTTTTTATGTTATGAACTTATGTTAAAATTAAATTAATAAAGATGTGATTAATTTAATAACATGACTTAGGTTATTTAATTATTAATAATCATGAAATTATTTTAACCTAAGTATTTATACTATTAAGACTTATAATTAATTAATTATTTTAAAAACCATGGATATAATTAATTAATTAACATGACTTAGGTTATATTATTAATATTTAATAATACATATTTTAACCTAAGTATTTAATTTATTTAATTAAAAACATGTTATACTTTAATTAAATATTATAACCTATAGTTTAATTAAATTACATGAAATAATTATTAAACTATACAATATATCATATGACTTAGAAAATAATCATGAAAAACACTTAGGCTTATATACTTAGCTTATTTAACCAGCTTATTTCTAATTATGGAAACTTTCTATTTTTAGAAACTTAATTAAATAAGGCAGCTAATTTATTTATGGAAACCAGCTATTTTTAGAAACTTATTTATTTAAGGCAGCTAATCTATTTATGGAAACTTATTTAATTAAGGCAGCTAATCTATTTATGGAAACTTTCTATTTTTAGAAACTTATCTATTTTAAGCAGTAAATCTTGGAAACTTTCTATTTTTGGAAACTTTCTATTTTTGGAAACTTTCTATTTTTGGTAACTTTCTATTTTTGGAAACTTTCTATTTTTGGAAACTTTCTATTTTAGGAAACCTGCTATTTTTGGAAAGTTACTTATTATTACACAGTAAGTATAATAACACATGAAATATCAAAAATACTTAATCAGAATGAACAGAATATAAGATTTAACACAGTTTAAGGCTTTAAACAGTAAAACATAGTAAGAACATATAAAATAAGCTAAGACATGACATAAAACCAGCTATGTATTTAGTAAGCAGATACTTATTCATGTACGTATTTATGTAGCACTAGTGATTCGGAAGTAGGATTCTCGCAGTTCGTCTTTCCCGTTCACTGGACATAAGGTACGGATTCCCTTCCTTTCAGTATGGACATTCTTTCCTTATTAGGATTCCCCGTATGCAGCCAACTGTTTTCCCGTAGTATAAGTATGAGTTTGATTGCTTATGTTTAAATATGATTACCTATAGCCATATACATGCATGACCAGTTTCACCTAGTTATGGAGGTACCATAACCATAACATTAGAGGCACTGATGTTATGACTTCACCACGGCGGAGTGATTGCTCGTGGCGTCCCTTCAGCTTTTGGCCATCTATTATATTTATCATGTGGGGCGTATGGGTGCATCCTAGTTACATGTTTTTATTCAGGATTACATGGTGAATGTGGTGTGTGCCTTGCATCCTTCACAAGGAGCTGATCCCTCCTACCCATAAACCAGTATATTAAATTAGAGGCAGCCCCTCTAATTTGCATGATGAGGTCACCCCTCCAATTATTCATGCACGGTGGATTTTCATGACCTATATTGGCTAATGGTAAAATATGACAAACAGTTTTTATAAGATAAACATAAGACTTTCAAACTATAAAACCATTTTTATTAAGACTTAACCAGGTTACTTGGGACTTAATTTTCTTCCGCTGTTATTATGTTATATGCTTATTCTATTCATGCTTTATTGTACATCCGTGCACTGAGCGTATTGCTCAGCCGTTTTCCTTTTCTATGTTCCCAAAACGGCAGGTACTCAGGGACGCTCGTAGACATTTAGAGTACGTGCATATGGACTGGAAGTTGTCTAGCCTTCTTTACATTATGCATTTCCTTTCTTTTGATACTTATGCTTTGGACATTGTTTAGTCCTTTTCCTTTACTATACTATGTTTGTGTGTGATGAGCTTCACTTTTGGACTACCGATGTTTGATTCCGGTATTTTCCTTTATATGGTCAAGTAATGTTTAGACATTTTACCTTGTATGCTTTGATGACACGCCATAATTACTATGATATTTCCATTTCCAAAATGGGGTGTTACAATTATGGTATCAGAGCCAAGGCTTCGACCTGTAGGCTCTCAAATATGACCTGTGATTAGTGGGTAGTCACTAGGTCTTCCTAGAACTGACAGTTGTTTTCATGCATTCATCATTTTTAAGCATACATATACATGTCATTGTTGCAGGGTTTTTGACTAAGTAATGGTTGGTACAGGACTGGCCCTATTTAGTCGCATGTGTTTTATCAAAACTTTTAGATTTGGGACCGACCCATAGGCGACCCCTCGCAATGTCTTTGTTTTGGGTGAACTGACCAGAGGCGTTCACTCTCGAGCATACAAAAGTTTTCATAAAACTGCATCATGCATTCATACACAAAATTTTCTTGCATAAAATTTTTCTCGTGAAATTTTAGTATAAATTTTTTTTTCATGTATGTATTTATATTTTATGTTTTGAACTATTTAATCATATGTTTTATGTTATACTATCAGATGGTTCTCACACGCGAACAGGAGCAGCTCAATGCTGCATATTAGGCTGCCATTCAAGCCTTGCTTCCTCAACTGAGGAATGACATCCGGGCTGAAGTTCAAGCTGCCAACAATCAGCAGCACAATCAGCCACCACCACCTCCTCCTCCAGTAACATTAGCAGTATGGCTGGAGAGATTCAACAAGCTCCGCCCTCGAGCTTTTGAGAAGACAAATAGCCCCAGCGATGCTGAAAGCTGGTTGGCTCACATCGAGAAGATTTTCAACGCTATGGGTTGTGACCCCGCATACAAGGCGAGGTTGGCATGCTATCGGTTCGAAGGCAATGTACTCAACTGGTGGTTAGCATTGATGCAATCTGAAGGTGGTGATGAGTGGGTTGCTGGTTTGACTTGGGCTCAGTTCAAGGACAGGGTGATGGAGCAGTTCTTTCCCAAGGCTGAGCAGGACAAGCTCAAGAGAGAGTACCACGGGATCCGTCAGAGAGCTGGGGAGAATAGCAACGAGTTTATGCAGCGCTTTCTTCGCTTGGCTGGTTTCCTTGGTGCGGCAGCAGGTACTCCTGAAGAGCAGGCACATCACTTCAGATGGGCTCTTCGCACATCGGTCGCAAACAATCTGGTGTGTGCTACGTTCAACACTGTAGCACAGGTGGCCGATGCAGCACGAAAACTGGAGATGCTGCAGGAGAGGGATGAGTTCGGGGAAGCTGAAAGACCCGACAAGAGGTAAACATTCGTATTCAAGCGGTGACCAATCCGTATACTTTCCATATGTCAATTATTCATCTCTTTAACTGTATCTTCCAGGCAGAAAACTGGGGACCGATCTCAGCCGGCTACTCAGCAGCAGCCTCATCAGCCCAAGGGAAACGGTCAGACTAACGACCGTTCTGTTATGGATAGGCGTGGCGGTAATGACAATTACCGTAACAACGCCGGGCAATCCAACAACAGTAGGTCCTAATACTTACGAAATTCCTTATGTTTTATGTTATAACTCATATTCTGACACTTTAGCAAACTTCTACCAGTAACCATGGAAACGGTAGGGACCAGAACCAGAGAGGTTCGCAGCCTAGCCGTCCAGCTATCACTGGTATTCAATCCTACGATTATCCGCTTTGTCCTTTGTACCCAACTATCATGTCTTATGTGAAATGTTTTTATCAGGTCCTCAGCCAGCCAGAGCACCTGCTGGAGGATACACTCATCCTCTTTGCTCTACTTGCCACCGTAGGCACCCAGGACCATGTCGCCGTAATACTGATGCGTGCTTCAAGTGTGGTCTTCCTGGCCATATTATGAAGGATTGCCGTAAGGGCGAGATGGAGGGTACATCAGGACATGTTGATACCAAGCCGCCTCCTACTGCCGGGCGTGTCTACACGACATCTCGAGACCAGGCCAACAAGTCTACAGGTACCATCACTGGAATCTTGTATATGTATGGTCGCGCTGCATGTGTTCTTTTCGATACGGGTGCTACTCACTCGGTTATTTCTACTGCTTATGCTAAGAACATTAGGATGCGTCCCTTGCCACTAGAAAATAGGCTTACTATTTCCACGCCTTTGAGGGACTCTGTATTAATCACCCATGTATACAAGAGTCTTCCCTTAGAATTTGATGATAAGGTTCGACCTGTCGACGCACTTCCGCTGGACATGAATGACTTCGACATGATTTTAGGCATGGATTGGCTATCCAAGTATCATGCTAACATAGACAGCCATTCATATCGAGTTATCTTCGGTGATGTCAATGCACCAAAGTACATTCATAATGGGTTCATACCCGGACGGTTTGTACAAGTCATATCCACCCTACAAGCGCGTGTACTACTGTCACATGGCTGCGAGGGTTATCTAGCTACGGTTCACGACATGGATGCTGAATCTCCATCGATTCAAGATCAACCAATAGTGTCAGAATTCCAAGATGTGTTTCCAGTAGAACTTCCGGGCATACCACCTGCACGAGAAGTGGAATTCAGTATCGAGCTGGTTCCAGGAGCTGAACCAATCTCCAAGGCTCCTTATCGCATGGCTCCCATAGAGCTGAAAGAGCTGAAGGATCAACTACAAGAACTTCTTGAACGAGGTTTCATTCGACCGAGCGCATCTCCATGGGGCGCACTGGTCCTATTTGTTAAGAAGAAGGACGGCAGTATGCGTCTTTGCATAGACTATCGCGAGCTCAACAAGATTACCATTCGGAATAGGTATCCACTGCTACGTATTGACGATCTGTTTGACCAACTCCAAGGGGCCAAACACTTCTCCAAGATCGATCTTAGGTCAGGCTATCATCAACTACGGGTCAAGGAGCAGGACATCGCTAAGACTGCTTTTCGTACCCGCTATGGCTACTACGAGTTTGTAGTTATGCCATTTGGCCTGACAAATGCTCCAGCAGTGTTCATGGATCTGATGAACAGAATCTTCAATGAATTTTTGGACAAGTTCGTCATTGTCTTCATCGATGACATCCTGATTTTCTCAAAGTCCAAGGAGGAACATGAAGACCATCTTCGTACGATATTATAGATTCTTTGCCAGAAGCAGCTGTATGCTAAATTCTCCAAGTGTGAGTTCTGGTTAGACAAGGTGGCATTCTTAGGTCACATTGTATCAGCAGAAGGAATCACTATGGATCCAGCGAAGGTTGAGGCCATTACTAAGTGGCCAAGGGCGACATCAGCGACGGAAGTCCGCAGTTTCTTAGGCTTAGCTGGCTATTACCGTAGGTTCGTAGAGAACTTTTCCCGTCTAGCTCTACCATTGACCAAACTGATGCGGAAAGGGGAGAAATTCGTCTGGACTGAAGATCGAGAGAAGAGCTTTGAAGACCTGAAGCAGAAGCTAGTAGCTGCACCTATTCTTACTCTACCATCTGGTACGGGTGGATTTCAAATCTACAGCGATGCATCGGGGAAGGGACTTGGCTGTGTTCTCATGCAACATGGGAAAGTGATCGCGTACGCTTCACGCCAGCTTAAGCCTTATGAAGAAAATTACCCTACGCACGATCTGGAACTTGCTACAGTCGTGTTTGCATTGAAGATATGGAGGCACTACTTATATGGAGAATCATGTGACATTTTCACGGACCACAAGAGCTTGAAGTATATCTTCACTCAGCGTGAATTGAACATGAGGCAGAGGAGATGGTTAGAGCTGTTGAAGGATTATGACATCAATCTACAGTATCATCCCGGAAAGGAAAATGTAGTAGCAGATGCTCTTAGCAGGAAGTCCGGAATGATCAACGGCATTAGAATCGAAGAGGAAATCATCAGAGACTTGGAGCGACTAGACATCGAGATCATGGTACGTGGACAGCACGGTTACTGGGCTAATCTTAGAGTAGAACCCGAGTTACTATCTAAGATCAAGGAAGCTCAGAAGGATGACGGAGAAATCTGGGCGATAGTACAGAATTTGGAGAAGCAGACAGAATTCAGAGTAGATGCAGATGGTATCGTATGGCAGGGTACTAGACTTTGTGTTCCTGATGACCAAGAACTCCGGGAAGCTTTGTTAGCTGAAGCTCATAGCTCCCCATTCTCGATACATCCTGGTTCGACTAAGATGTACCATGACATCAAACAGTACTTTTGGTGGAGTGGTATGAAACAGGATGTTGCCATTTACGTCTCCAAATGTCTTACCTGCCAACAGGTTAAGATCGAGCATCAGCGATCTGGCGGTCTCCTTCAACCGTTAGATATTCCAGAGTGGAAGTGGGACAAAATCACCATGGATTTTGTTACCGGTCTTCCGCCTACCAAAAGGAAGCACGATGCAATTTGGGTTATCGTTGATCGACTTACCAAATCAGCTCATTTCTTACCGATCCGCAAGGAAGATCCGGTAAGTAAACTCGTAGATACGTACAGACGAGAGATCATGAGACTCCACGGTGCACCATCCAGCATCATCTCAGACAGAGATCCTCGATTCACTTCGCGCTTTTGGAAAAGTCTGCAGAAAGCTTGGGGTACACAACTTAAGCTTAGCACGGCTTTTCATCCTCAAACAGACGGACAGTCGGAGCGAACCGTTCAGACATTGTAGGATATGTTGAGGTCATGTGCGCTGGAATGGACGGGTGATTGGGACGAATACATCTGTTTGGTGGAATTTGCATACAACAACAGCTGGCACGCAAGCATCAAATGTGCTCCATTTGAGATGTTGTATGGCAGAAAGTGTCGCGCCCCAATCTATTGGGATCAGGTGGGCGAGCGAACACTCGAAGGACCGGAAATCATAGAGATGACAAATGAGAAGATCGCAGTAGCTAGGCAGAAAATTCAGGAGGCACGGTCACGTCAAAAGAGTTACGCCGATAAGCATCGTAGGGATTTACACTTTAACGTAGGAGATCACGTCTTCCTTAAGGTTTCGTCGGCACGTGGTGTTAGACGCTTCGGGATTAAAGGGAAGCTCAGTCCTCGTTTCATCGGACCGTTTGATATCATTGAACGAGTCGGTGAAGTATCTTACCGATTAGCGTTACCTCCACAGCTTTCGCATGTGCACAATGTGTTTCATGTATCCTTACTCCGAGGGTACCAATATCATCCCCTTCACATGGTTCAGTATCCACTGGAACAGATACGTGAAGATCTCACTTTTATAGAAGAACCCGAACGAGTTCTTGACAGACAAGAAAGAGTCATGAGAAAGAAGACGATTCCATTCATCAAAATTCTATGGAGGGATCATACCGAACGGGAAGCCACTTGGGAAACGGAGGAGTCTATCCGGGCTTCTTACCCTCATTTCATATTTTGAATTCGGGTATGTTCTTCTTTTCCAGTTTACTTTATCTATAATTCGGGGACGAATTATTCTTTTTAGGGGGGAAGAGTTGTAAAACCCGCATGGTTTTACCATGCATAGTACCCTTAGGATCGTACGTACTAGTTAAAACTTTCCTAATATAGCATGATTACGATTACGTGTTAGGAGTTTACGTATTACGTACGTGTTAGAACACGATAAGTATTTTATATGCACGATCACCCGTAATAATTATTTAACAATAATTTATCACGAACATGCGATCATGAAATCATGAACGTATTTAAAACACGAACTATTATTAATTACGTATATATATTTATTACGAGTGTAATTAAATATATTAGATCACGGTATTTACGTAACGAGAACATTTAAAACACGAACATAAATACACACAAACGAGTAACTAAATAACGAGACACGGAACAAGGTACGGGAACCCCATGTGGGGTCCCTACCCGCGGCCAAACAAGGACAATGGGCCAAGCCCATTGTCAATTTTTTACTAAAGGGGGGTTAATTAATTTTTCACTACTCAAAATCACTTTACAGAAGATTTCAAGAAAAACCTAAAACCCTCTCTTCCTCCTCTCTTTGTGCTGCCACCCTTAAATCACCATACAAGGTGATTCTTTGATCTTTGATCTTGAAGATTTGTTGATTGTTCGTGTTTGTTCTTCATTCTCCTGATCCACGAATTCGGTAAAAACCTTTTAAACCTTTTCTTTTAATTTAATCTTTTTATTAATTATGAACATGTGATGTTTTATAAAAACATATTAATTAATCATAGATCTAACATGTTTTGGTGATTAATTAAATCAAAGGGTCGTTTTAAGGGGTGTTTTGTTTTGGCCGCAGGCTGCAACCGACCCCAAGGGGGTTTCGGTTTGCTTAGCCGACCACCACTAAGGCCATATGGTCTTGGTTGGTGCGTGTGGGTCCCACGGCAGCAAGGGGTACCCCAAGTTGGTTCGGGGTACGGTGTCGATTCATGTTCGGTTCATGTTTTTAAGCTTAGATCCGGTTCATGGTTTATGTTAGTTTTTTTTTATGTTATGAACTTATGTTAAAATTAAATTAATAAAGATGTGATTAATTTAATAACATGACCTAGGTTATTTAATTATTAATAATCATGAAATTATTTTGACCTAAGTATTTATATTATTAAGACTTATAATTAATTAATTATTTTAAAAACCATGGATATAATTAATTAATTAACATGACTTAGGATATATTATTAATATTTAATAATACATATTTTAACCTAAGTATTTAATTTATTTAATTAAAAACATGTTATACTTTAATTAAATATTATAACCTACAGTTTAATTAAATTACATGAAATAATTATTAAACTATACAATATATCATATGACTTAGAAAATAATCATGAAAAACACTTAGGCTTATATACTTAGCTTATTTAACCAGCTTATTTCTAATTATGGAAACTTTCTATTTTTAGAAACTTAATTAAATAAGGCAGCTAACTTATTTATGGAAACAAGCTATTTTTAGAAACTTATTTATTTAAGGCAGCTAATCTATTTATGGAAACTTATTTAATTAAGGTAGCTAATCTATTTATGGAAACTTTCTATTTTTAGAAACTTATCTATTTTAAGCAGTAAATCTATTTTTGGAAACTTTCTATTTTTAGAAACTTTCTTATTTTGGAAACTTTCTATTTTTGGTAACTTTCTATTTTTGGAAACTTTCTATTTTTGGAAACTTTCTATTTTAGGAAACCTGCTATTTTTGGAAAGTTACTTATTATTACATAGTAAGTATAATAACACATGAAATATCAGAAATACTTAATCAGAATGAACAGAATATAAGATTTAACACAGTTTAAGGCTTTAAACAGTAAAACATAGTAAGAACATATAAAATAAGCTAAGACATGACATAAAACCAGCTATGTATTTAGTAAGCAGATACTTATTCATGTACGTATTTATGTAGCACTAGTGATTCGGAAGTAGGATTCTCGCAGTTCGTCTTTCCCGTTCACTGGACATAAGGTACGGATTCCCTTCCTTTCAGTGTGGACATTCTTTCCTTATTAGGATTCCGCGTATGCAGCCAACTGTTTTCCCGTAGTATAAGTATGAGTTTGATTGCTTATGTTTAAATATGATTACCTATAGCCATATACATGCATGACCAGTTTCACCTAGTTATGGAGGTACCATAACCATAACATTAGAGGCACTGATGTTATGACTTCACCACGGCGGAGTGATTGGTCGTGGCGTCCCTTCAGCTTTTGGCCATCTATTATATTTATCATGTGGGGCGTATGGGTGCATCCTAGTTACATGTTTTTACTCAGGATTACATGGTGAATTTGGTGTGTGCCTTGCATCCTTCACAAGGAGCTGATCCCTCCTACCCATAAACCAGTATATTAAATTAGAGGCAGCCCCTCTAATTTGCATTATGAGGTCACCCCTCCAATTATTCATACACGGTGGATTTTCATGACCTATATTGGCTAATGGTAAAATATGACAAACAGTTTTTATAAGATAAACATAAGACTTTCAAACTATAAAACCAGTTTTATTAAGACTTAACCAGGTTACTCAGGACTTAGTTTTCTTCCGCTGTTATTAGGTTATATGCTTATTCTATTCATGCTTTATTGTACATCCATGCACTGAGCGTATTGCTCAGCCGTTTTCCTTTTCTATGTTCCCAAAACGGCAGGTACTCAGGGACGCTCGTAGACATTAAGAGTACGTACATATGGACTGGAAGCTGTCTAACCTTCTTTACATTATGCATTTCCTTTCTTTTGATACTTATGCTTTGGACATTGTTTAGTCCTTTTCCTTTACTATACTATGTTTGTGTGTGATGAGCTTTACTTTTGGACTACCGATGTTTGATTCCGGTATTTTCTTTTATATGGTCAAGTAATGTTTAGACATTTTACCTTGTAAGCTTTGATGACACGCCTTAATTACTATGATATTTCCATTTCCAAAATGGGGTGTTACATGTAGATGGAGTAACTAGGGGAGGGATAGATGGTCCTACTAAGGTTGCTCCACTGCGTGTAGTAATAGCACTCACATTCGCTCTCGGGTTGGTGACGGTATTTGAAGGAAGAGAGCCCGAAGTAGAGGGTTGAGGAGTTGGTAAGAAACTAGCCAGCATATTCTTCAAATCATTTGTTTGATTGCTAAAAGAGGTTTGTATATCATGTCGAAGCTCGGATCTAATATCATTACCTTTCTTAGTGATATCTCCTTTCAAGTTGATGATTTGGCTTTGTAGATTCTTAATTTGCTCTCCTTGGGTTCTCAGGAAAGCTTCAACATCTTGATTAATGGGTGGTGGTTGTTGAGCGGGTGGGTGATAAGGATTAGAAGCTCGAGGTGGGTTTGGGTTGCTTCTATTGTAGTTGTTGGGGTTGTGTTTTTGAGGAGAAAAACCGGGTGAAAGAAAGTTGTTAGAACGGTAACTTAGCAAGTTACGATCACCTTGAGGTCGGGCTTGGTAGTTTTCCGTTGAATAGTTACCATAAGCCGCATACACGTTTTCCGGATTGTCATGAGTAGAAGGACAATCAGTGTATGAATGAGGACCCCCACATATCTCACAAGAAGTTGCAACAGCTTTAACTTGTTGTTGTTGATTTGTAGCCAAGAGTTGCATATTCTTGCTCATTTCGACCATTGCGCGGGTCAATTCGTTGATATCAGGGTTTGAAGAAGTAGAAGAAACATAGACTCTCGGGTAATTCCTTGAAGATGCGGATGAATCCCAATTTTTGTGATGAGTAGTCATGTTCTCGATAAGCTCTCTACACTCCTCGGGTCTTCTTTTCATAAATGTGCCACCGGCGGCTGCATTAATCGTATCACGATCACGAAAAGTTAAACCGTTGTAGAAAGTATCAATTAAGGTGACGGGGAGCATGTTGTGGTTTGGACATCGATCGATCAAAACATTATAGCGTTCCCAAGCATCAAAAAGTGATTCATCAGGTGCTTGTGTAAATCCACTAATTTGATTTCTAAGGCTCGTGACCATGGATGGTGGAAAGTAGCGCGACAAAAAGCGTTGAGTCATCTCATCCCAAGTATGAATTGAATTCTTTGGAAGACGATCAAACCATTTTTTGGCATGGTGGGATAAGGTGTGTGGAAATAGGTGAAGGCGAAGAAAATCCATAGTAACACCAGGCAACTTCATGATTTAAGTAACGGTAATGAACTTGTCGAGGTGTTTGTTGGCATCATCATCCGGTAATCCGCGAAATGGACAAGTGTTTTGAACTTGTTGGATCATGTGATGCTTAAACGAAAACTCCAGAGCCGTGATTTGCATCGACGCAATCGGTCCTCCGCGTCCATTCATCGTAGGTTGACATTACTCCTCCATCGTTCTAAGGTCGGGTGGGGGAACATTGTTGTTGTTATTCATGTTGGGGTGGGGTGGATTATCGATGTTGTGCACACCAGCCATATCTAAATCTTCACGAGTCTCGGGCTCAGAATAAGTTAAAGATCTAGTACGCATGCACCTGAAAAAGAAAAAGAAAAAGATACCAAAAAATAGAGAATATATATGTACGTGTAAAAATAAAAACAAAAATCTTTTTGGATTTTTGAAAATTTTTAATTTTTATGTATTTTTAACAATTTTTTAATTTTTATGGAATTTTGAAAATTTTAGACCAAGAAAAATAACGTTCACGAGTGAACGGATCCAAAAATTCAACGCGTCTCTCACAGAAAACCGTTAATCTTTACGAAAAGAGCCGGCAGCGGCGCCATTTAATAACTGGATTTTTGCCTAGTATAAAAATAGTGTTGTTCCGGTCTCTTCGAATTTAAAAATCATGTTCGTTGAAATCGGTCTAATCGAATTGACTACTGGTTAAACGTGCGACTCAGCTGTCTTTTGGTGGGAAACAATAGATTTGTCGTTGTAGTAAAGTAAATGTGCAAAACATTAAAGTAAATGACGTTAATTAGAGCTAAAACTAATTAAAAAGTAAATTGTGCAAAATTAAAACTTTAAAAGTAATTAATTAAATGACAAAAAATTAAAGCTTGACAAAAACTTAATTTGACAATGTAATAAAAATGAAATCTTGAAATTTAAAATAAACAAAAACGATTAAAATAACACTAAAATAAATGGCGGAAAAATAAGCTTTAAAAATTAAACTAAAAATTACTAGAAAAACACTTAAAACAATGCAAACTTAAAAATAAAACTACGACAAGAAATTAAAACAAAACCAACTCCATCGGAATCCTCCTATCGGAATCCTCCGATCGGAATAACGATCGGAATGTTGCTTACCATCGAAATGTTGTCACGACAAAGCCGTCGGAATAACAACTCGCCTATCGGAATGTGATCGGAATCTCCTGTCGGAATGATTGAGATAGAATCTGTCGGAACGATTAAAAATCAAAACTATCGGAATACTAAAAAGAAACCATCGGAATAAATTTAAAACAAAGCTGTCGGAATGTTGCATCGGAATCCCATCGGCATGTGGCTGTTGAAAATTTGGCAGCACTTCGTTTTAATAAGGCCTTAAGACCCGTCGCAATGTACGATCACAATGAGCGATCGCAATCACGATCGGAATAAGTGGGAATTACTCGATCGGAATGTAGATCACAAAGAGTCGTCGGAATCCAAGAACCCTATTCCAATTGCCGCGATCGGAATAAGTGAAAGCCGTTGGAATACCTTAGTTCCCTTTCCGATGGAATGAAATTCGCAATAAGCAAAACTAAATAAGCTAACTCTAATAAGCACAAATCAAAACTTTACCAACACAATAATAAGACGAACATAATAAGCAAAATTTTAAAGACTTTCAAGACACAAAATACGAAAACTTTATAAAATAGACTTTAGAAAGATAAACTTTTAAGAAAACTTTAAAACAAATAAGCTAAATACAAAATAAGCCAATAAGATTGTCAAGCTTATAGCTTAATTCGTATGAAAGCCTAGAGAAGAATAAAAAGGTAAACTCTTTAATCAAATAAGCAATAAGATCAAGCAAATGAATGCTTAATCCGAATTAATAATCAAAATCAAAAGCAAGAAAAGTAGAATAAGATGGATAATAAAAAGCTTGATTAAAGGAAAACAAAGATTCAACAACAAATTTAAAAGACTTACTTGGAATTAAAGACAAGAAATTTAAGGTGCAAAACAAGGTAAATAAATTGACAATTAAGTAAATGACATGAAAATAAATGTGCAAGTAATGAAAATGGTGGAAGACTAGTTTGTCAAAATAGCCAACACCTCCTAATGTGTCATTAGGAGGGTATTTATAGTGATTAGGGAGGTTAAGCATGTGTTGCTTCCTTCTTTCTTTGTTTCTTGTCTTTTCGTCTTCTATATTCTTCTACTTTGCCTGGGGATTATTTGAACTCGTCTTATAATTTCTTCATTAATTAGACTTGAGTTCTTCGGCTTTATTAAACTTCCGTCTTTAGACTTTTCTTCGATAAATCTTCAGAATATGCCTTGGACATCCGTTCTTTTTGAACTCTTGATCTTTTGACTTCGTCTTTTGTCTTTTTCTTTGATAAAAGCCCGTGAAAGCTCGTGTTTTCTCCCCTTTTCATATTTTTGTCCTAAATCACAACAAAAACACAAACCACACATAATTCCGACATTTACGACATAAAATACACGTTTTGGCTTGGTTATTATAGTAATTAAGTGGTAAAAGGATAAGTGTTTTCACACTTATTAATCACTAAAACCTTTTATTTAATTAAATAATAATTTTTTAATGCTAATTAAAGCCAAAAAAATCAATTTAATTAACAAAAAGCCCAAAATGAGATTTTTCACTTTGTAAACCTCTAAAATAACTTAATTAAGTTAAAAACTATTTTTGAAAAACTTAAATTAATTAAAACTATTAAAAAATGATTAAAAAATATAAAAATGTTAAAATAATTCTAAAAATAATTAAATGACAAGAAAATTAGTCTAAAAGTTTTAAAAATCCTAACTTAATGTTTTTAACCTAGGAAAAATGAAAAACTTGCAAAAATATTAAAACTAGTTTTAATAATAAAATAATATTAAAACAATATTAAAAATCCAAAATTTATAAAAAAAATCTAGAAACTTGCAAACTAGTTTATTTTAACCTAATTTAAACATAAATGAACTTGAAATGACCAAATTACCCCTAATGGGCCTCCAAATGGGCCAAATAGTAAAACAGGCCCTTAATGGGCTTAATTAAGGCCCAATAACAAAATTTTCACAAAAATGGCCCAAAACTTCCAGGTAAGCTTAAAATTTAATTTTAAACACAAAAATATAAAGGCCCAAAAGCTGAACTGAGCTTACCACAACTTATTTCAATGCAGCTTATTCTTAATGGGCTTTTTGGCCCATTAATCTATAATCTGATGCCATAAGCTGAAATTTGACACACAACCTTCTCTTGACCTAATTAACCTGTTTGTAAAAATAAGTTTTGAATAACCCCAAGAAATAAGCCTGAAATAAGCAAAAGCTCTCTACACAAAACGACAAAATAGTCATTTTCGAGTTCTAGACTAATTCAATGGCTGATTCTTTTTGCAAAAGGTTTCTAATGACTTAATTAAGCAAAATCAACAAAACGTTTTCAAAAAGAACCACTCAATAAGCTGGAATAAGCAAATAAGCACTTATGAAAAAGTTAAGTCAATTGGTTTTCTAGTCAAACCCTAAAAAGCTCCAGAATGAACAAATGGGTCAAATGATGAAAATTGATCACAAAATCAAAGTTGTTGCAAATCCAAATAAGCTAGAATAGCTTAATGATAAGCTGTTTGAAAATTAACACTAGTAGTGGCTAGTTTTGGGTGTCCATCAGTGGGAAAAGTTTCCACTGCTTAACTTGTTTGACTTTTTATCTTTTGTGGGTTTTTGTTGGAATCAAAGAACACAAAGGCACCCTTATAACCAGTGGGTTATAAGGAGCAATAACAACAAAAAAATCACAAAAACAACATGCTAATTAGTAAAGTTTAATCAATTAAGCATCAGACATTGCCCAGACATGAACATAAGCAGTTTTGAAGAAATAAGCAGATTTAGCAAGATTAAGCCAACAAAAGTTCACCAAATGCACACACAAGTTATAATAAATTCAAATGAACACAAACAAACTTGTTTCATACATTAGGGCAAGGTTTAGACAATTATTCAAGCTAAGAAAGTTACTGATGAACAATGACCAAACAGAAAATGAACTTTGCTGATGTACTTGACCACAAGCCCAATTTCAAACCCTCAAATCTTTCAAACATGTTATACAAACTTGGTTTAAGCACTTTTTAATCCTAAACATGCATACATAATAACTCGTCTTTTACCCCAAGTATAAAATCTTATCGTCCGATCTTTTCGAATTGATTACCGGTCTAGAGTGCGACTCAATTGTCTTTTGGTGAACAAGAGAATGGTTTGGTTGATTATCTATTTTAAACTAATAGAAAATAAGTAAATGTCGTTGAGTAAAGTAGAAGTTTAAAGATTATACTAAAAATAACAAGTTAAAAATAAATGCTTGAAAATTTAAAGACAATGTAAGAAAAATACTTGAACACTAAATAAAACTAACACTTAGAACTATGTAAAAACAAGAAACTAAAACTATCGAAATATGCAAACTACACCCGTCGGAATACTGTAATCGAGCACCAATCAGAATATGTCACAACTCTGTCGTCGGAATGTTTCAAAATTACCTCAATCGGAATATTGGTCGGAATGAGTCTGATCGGAATATCTATTGTGGCAGATCGGAATAATGGGAAAAAGCACCAATCGGAATATTAACAAACCCCACCGTCGAAATAATACAACTTGTGGCTATCGGAATATATATGCTCAAATCGGAATGCTCAAAAAGGATCAAATCGGAATGTTACAAAATAGAACTCAGATCGGAATATTAGAAAATACCCCCAATCGGAATAACTAAAACATTCACACAATCGGAATATACCCAAAACCTGCCAGATCGGAATCTAAACACTTCTGTCGTCGGAATGTATAAACCCTAATCCGATCAGACGATCGGAATAAGGGGGTGCAATCGGAAAAATCAGAAACCCTTTTCCGATTTGCCAATCGGAAAGAGGGGTGTGGTGGCTGGTCGGAATAAGCAGATCGGAAAGGGGTTTAGACCCTTTCTGATATAAATGGGATTCGGTAAAAAGCTAGTAATAAGCTATATTGAATAAGCTCACACCAAACTAGAACGAATCAAAACTGAACCGGATCAAATAAGCACTAATATCAACTTATCTAAACTTAAAATAAACAAACTTTTAAATCAAACCATAAAAATATGAACTTTTAAAGAAAACTTTTTTTAAAAAGTAAATAAGCTAAACATGTAAAATAAGCCAATAAGCACAAGAATCTTAAAGCTTAATCAAATGAAAGCTTATGTAGGAACAAAAAGATTAACTTTTTAAGCACAAAACCGTTAAGATCAATACGGATTTAATGTAATTCGCACCAAAATCAATCTAAATATCAAAGAAAGGTAGAATGAGATTAAGGATTAAAAGCTTAACTAGAACTAGATTAATGAAATAAGCAATACACAAATGCTTAATCTTGAAAGATTAAAAGAAAAGATGAACTTAGTGAGAGAAAGTTGAGAACTTTCTCTCTCTAAAACTAGAAAGTAAAGTGCAAAAATGAAAACTAAACTAAAAAGACTAACCACCCTCCTAATGTGTATTAGGAGGGTATTTATAGGAATGTGGAGGGAGTGCATGTGTTACTTCTTCTTTCTTTCTTTCTTCACGCCTTCTTGACTCGATTTAATTCTTGTCTTTTCTCGACGTCGTCTCAGGATTTGAACTTGTCTTGATAATTTTCTTCTTTAATTTAGACTCGAGTTCTTCGACTTCATTAAACTTCCGTCTTTAGACTTTTCCTTCGATAAATCTTCAGAATAGGCCTTGGACTTCCGTTCTTTTTGCACTCTTGATCTTTTGACTCCGTCTTTTCCCGTTTTCTTCGATAAAAGCCCGTGAAAGCCCGTGTTTTCTTCCTTTTTAATCTTTTGCTCCTAAAACACAATAAAAACACAAACCACGCATAATTCCGACTTTTACGACATAAAATACACGTTTTGGTCTTGTTATTATTGGAAATAAGTGGTAAAAGGATAAGTGTTTTCACACTTATTAAATCCCCTACACTTGACCATTGCAATGCCCTCATGCAATGCATTAATTTTAAAGCACGGTTTACATCTTCCATCATAAATAACCCACCTTGGCCTTTATTAAATACTAAACATAAAAAGATAGAAACAAGTAAAGAAATTAAAGACTTACATTGGGTTTTGTCTGCCATGAACGTTTATCATCCTCAAGTTTCACGTTCCCCATACCAAGCTTAAAAACGAGATCATTGTTATTATAAGTTAACAGACTAACACGAATTCATGTGGGCCAATTATTCACTTAGACTCCCTTATTCCTAGGTGTATCTCTTATATTTTATTTTTGTCTTGAATGATCATGAGGATGCAATGTTTGACTTATTTCGATAGTTATTTAGGCCGAAAATAAAGTGAACGATTTAATCAATAGTTAGCTAAAGAACAAAATCTTTTAAAACTGCTTCTCGGGACCTAATAAAATTCATATCTTGGCATAACTCGCTTCACGATTTGAGACCTTTCTCGGACCGATATTTGGCAGCGACTTCATACTTCGAATCTTGAGAGACGTTCATGAAATAATGGTCTTCTCTTCATAATAGTAATTTCTTCACTTGATGTTTTGAGAGATTCTTCATCTTTGGACCACGACTTCTTCATTTTTCTCCAATCTTTATTTTGGACTTTGATATACAACGATCCGCCTCCTTTTAGGACTTGGATTTATTTATCCTCATACCTTGTTAGGGCCTTTTTGGATAGACTTCTCCATGATCTTTTGGGGAGTTTTTGCTTTTCGTCGTGTGTCTCGATCCTTCATATTGATTTTTGATAAATGATTCTTCACATCACTTTTGGATCTTTAGCAACAAAATGTAGCCCGCATGCCTTGTTAGGGCCTTTTCGGACTCGCCAATCTTCGCATCCCGCTTCAATAAGTTATGCCTTGGCTATGAACTCTAATCCGTACCGAGCAACTTTTAAACGACCTTGGGCTAGAAGCTAAGTAACCTTTTAAATCGTACAACCTTATTTATTGCAGATAATTTATTAACAAGAGAAGGGAGAATAGGCTTATAATTAACTAACATAAATTCAAGAAAGAATACCAAACTTATAATTGGCTCTATCATCTCTCGTCCTCCACAGTTTAAAATCTCAAGGAGTGAGACTCGTGGATGCTTAGCCAATCAAATCAAAGTTTTGGGTTTTCGAGTCATCTATAGGATCTTGCAAATTCTTAGACTTTTTCAAGTTTTAGAAATCGCATTTTAAAGTTCCCTTGATAAACAACTCTCTAGGATCAATTATAGGAACTTGCGAAAAGTTCTTGTTCTTAACCCGTGAGAGTTAAGACTTTCGCGTTTTATAGCTCCCTATATAAAAGCCTAGCAAAACTTGACTTAAACACGTTAAGGATACTAGCTAGAGTAAACTTAGATAAGTAAACTCGGGTTGAGTCAAAATATTCATGACTAAGAAAAATTTATAACCACTTTATTGAAAATTTATTCTAGCAATGGAAAGAAAATAACCATAACAAAGGAAAATGCAACTATACAACTAGGCCAAAATAGATTAATAATTTTGAAAAATGTCGAAAAATCAAGTTTTCCGGTTAAAATGAGGGCAAATTCATGGAAAAGACCACTTACTTCGATAGAAGTCCCCCCTACACTTGATATAAACATTGTCCTCAATGTTTAAGCATGTGGGAGTGAACTCCCCTACACTTAGGACATTGTGCACTTTGTTTAAATCTTGCTAAGGAAAGGACAACTATAGTGATTTCAATGTGAACATATATAAGATATGAAATATTGAATCACGAGAGTTTAGGATAGAACCGGGAAGATGGGAACACGGGATCACAGTTCGTCAAACGTCATCGAGGTGCTCTTTGAAGCTTGAATCCCTGCACAAAATAAGAAACAAGACAACCAACACTTACGGGGCTCCCCCTACACTTATTATGAAAGCAGTAAAGGATAGATCACGGGTTGCCTCCCGAGAAGCGCTTGTTTTTTATAACCGAGTCACGAGCCTGACTCGAAACAAATTTAGTTTATGGGAAACGTGGTGAGGGATGGTATCATCTCATGAGAGATGTCCTCACCAAAGTACAGCTTCAAACGCTGGCCATTCACCTTGAAATTGGGCCCATTTGGCTGAGAAAGCTCAATGGTCCCATATGGAAAGACTTTGGCGACGGTGAATGGACCAGACCAGTGGCTCTTCAACTTGCCAGAGAAGATCTTCAACCGAGAGTTAAAAAGTAAGACTTGATCACCAACGTGGAACTCTCGGTTCTTAATCCTTGCATCATGGATGATCTTGGTCTTCTCCTTGTAGATCAGCGTGTTCTCATAAGCTTCATTTCTCAGTTCATTTAGCTCGTTGAGTTGAATCTTGCGATGATCACCGGCTTTGGTGATGTCGAAGTTAGCCCACTTCAAGGCCCAGTGCGCCTTATGTTCCAGCTCGATGGGGAGGTGGCATGCTTTCCCGTACACAAGACGATAAGGTGTACAACCGATCGGGGACTTGTAAGCATTACAGAAAGCCCACAGAGCATCATCTAACTTATCGGCCCACGCGGCGCGATGCTCTCCCACAGTACGCTCCAAAATTCGCTTCAATCCACGGTTGGATATCTCGGCTTGCCCATTGGTTTGGGGATGATAGGCGGTGAAAAGACGGTGATTGACACCATACTTAGCCATGACTCTTGCAAATTGATCGTTGCAAAAATGAGTCCCGCGATCACTGATAATAGCACGAGGAACGCCAAATCGAGCAAACAACTGATTTAAAAAGTTCACAACCACCCTCGCATCGTTCGTAGGGAGAGCCTTGGCTTCAACCCATTTGGAAACGTAGTCAACGGCTACAAGGATGTACTTGTTCCCTTTGGAGGATGGAAATGGCCCCATAAAGTCGATGCCCCATACGTCAAAGATTTCACATTCTTGTATGAAATTTTGAGGAATCTCATCCTTATGTGTGATCTTGCCTTGGCATTGGCAAGCATCACAATGCTTAACCATTTCGTGAGCGTCACGATAAAATGGTGGGCCAATAGAATCCAGAATCAAACACTTTCTTAGCGGTGTAGTTGGGACCAAACTGACCACTGGTGGGTCCTTTATGGCAAGCAGCAAGGATTTGCAAAGCTTCCGGTCCATCAACACAACGACAAATGATCAGATCAACACATTGTTTGAATAGATAAGGGTCATCCCAAAAGTAAGTCTTAACATCATTCGAGAACTTCTTCTTTTGTTGGGATGTTAACCCTTTGATGAGAATACCACCCGCTAAGTAGTTTGCAATGTCGGTAAACCACGGGGTGTCATCAAGATTGAGATTTATAGACATTAAGGTCTCAAGGGGGAAAGAGTCATTGATCTCGTTGTTCGGATGATCCCCTTGATATGGATCCTCAAGTCTACTCAGATGATCCGCGGCCAGGTTTTCGGCTCCCTTCTTGTCACGAATTTCAATGTTGAATTCTTGAAGGAGTAAAACCCAGCGAAGAAGTCTTGGCTTAGAGTCGTGCTTAGTTATCAAGTACTTCAACGCGGAATGGTCCGTGTATACGATGGTGGGGGATAAAACAAGATAGGGGCGAAATTTTTCAAAAGCATAGACAACAGCTAAAAGCTCTTTTTCGGTTGTCGTATAATGCAATTGATCCCCCGTCATTGTTTTGCTAGCATAGTGGATTGGTTGGAAGTGTTTATTCAGTCTTTGGCCCAAAACCGCACCAATAGCAAAGTCGTTAGCATCGCACATCAACTCAAAAGGTAGCTCCCAATTAGGGGTAACCAAGACCGGTGCCTTAGTTAGCTTATCCTTAAGAAGATTGAAGGCTTCGATACACTCTTTAGAAAAGATAAAAGGAGTATCTTTTTCCAAGAGGTGGGTCATCAGACGAGCGATTTTAGAGAAATCCTTAATGAATCGACGATAGAAGCCCGCATGACCCAGAAAAATTCTCACACCCTTCACGGTTGAAGGTGGAGGTAATTTGGCTATGACATCTACTTTAGCACGGTCGACTTCAAGACCGGCTTTAGAGATTTTGTGTCCTAGCGCAATGCCTTATTTTACCATAAAATGGCATTTTCCCAATTCAGAACAAGGCGAGTGTCTTCGCACCGCTTAAGCATACGTTCCAAATTGGCAAGGCAGGAAGAGAAGGAATCCCCAAAGACCGAGAAATCATCCATGAAGACTTCTATGGTTTGCTCAACCATGTCATGGAAGATAGCCAACATGCACCTTTGGAAAGTCCCGGGGGCATTGCATAAGCCAAAAGGCATTCTTTTGTAAGCAAATGTGCCATAGGGACACGGGAATGTTGTCTTCTCTTGATCTTGGGGATCGATGGGTATTTGGAAATAACCCGAGAAACCATCAAGAAAGCAGTAATATTCATTACCCGCTAAACGTTCAAGCATTTTGGTCCATAAAAGGTAGAGGGAAATGATCCTTTCTCGTGGCATCATTAAGTTTGCGGTATTCTATACGAACTCTCCACCCAGTAACGAGACGGGTAGGAATAAACTCGTTGTTTGCATTGGGCACAACGGTGATGCCGCCTTTCTTAGGCACACAATGGACTGGACTAACCCACGGTGAATACGAAATAGGGTAAATCATACCCGCATCAAGAAGTTTGATAACCTCTTTTTTGATGACTTCATGGATTTTAGGATTCACCCTTCGTTGGCTTTGAGTTGTGGGCTTGAAGTCGTCCTCCATGAGAATTTTATGTGTGCAAAAGTGAGGATCAATTCCGCGAATATCGGAGATTTTCCAAGCGATAGCTCTTTTATGCTTCTTCAACATGGCGATAAGTCGGGACTTTTCTTCTTCTTTCAGGTCCTTTGCGATGATGACCAGTAACTTCTCGTTGTCTTCAAGGAAAACGTACTCTAGATGAGGAGGTAGGTCCTTAAGCTCAAGAGTGAGAGGATCCTCAATAGATGGTAAAACTAACGATGGATCATCATTAGTCACCTCTTTAGGAGAAGGAGGAGAAAACGGGTCTTCATTGAGAAGTCTCTCAATAGTACGAATGTCTTCATCCCAATCAGTGGACGAATTATCATACTTAATATCGAGAGGACCCAAGCTAGCTTCGAAATCATCCAAGTCACTTTCTCCAAAAGGAGTCAATGCCGGAGCAATTGAGGCAACGGTCTCAACATTGGGTAGAGAAGACATAGTACTTTTGCAAGCATCATGAAAATGTTCTTCACAAGCCTCATCGAGAACATCAATAGCATTAACACTCTCATATGAATAAGGTTGCTTAGAAATCTTACCCATGTTGAAGACAATTTTATCGTCACCAACTCTCATGATTATTTCGCCCGCGACTACATCAATGAGAGTGCGACCGGTCCTCAGGAAGGGACGTCCAACGATTAATGGAACACGAGGATCCATCTCGTAGTCAACGACAACAAAATCCGTCGGGAAGGTGAATTTGCCAACGCCAACAAAGACATCTTCGGCTATCCCCACTGGATAAGAAACCGTACGGTTAGCTAATTCCAAAGTCATTTTGGTGGGACTAGCTCGGGGAGAGATAATTGCTTCCAAACAATTAAAGGAATTAAGTTTATACTGGCACCTAGATCGTCTAGGGCCATGCAAGTCTCTACTCCCGGGAAGTTGCAAGGAATCAAGAAGCGACCCGGATCACCAAGTTTGGTGGGCAGTTTCCTTAAGAGAACGGCGGAGCAATTCTCATTAAGTTGGGTCTGAGCAATGTCAAGAAGCTTCTCCTTGTCACTTAGAAGATCTTTAAACATCTTAGCGTATTTAGGCATGTGAGCGAGAGCCTCAGCAAAGGAGATGCTAAAATTCAGTTGTTTAAACATTTTGAGAAAGTTTGAAACCTGAATATCATCCTTGCTCTGTTGCTTCTCTTTCCTCAACCTTGAAGGATAAGGTATATTGGATGAAGAAGAAGGCTTTAGTGAAATAGGATCACTCACAACCACGGGTGGTGGGGAAATGGGGATAGAAGGCAGAGGAGGTGGGGAAAGTTGCTCTTTTTCCTTGTTCACAATCACGGGTGGAGGTGTAGGAAGCTCGGGTTCCGTATAACCTTTTCCACTACGAGTGGTGATTGCTTTCATCCCCCCTCTTGGATTCGCAACGGTGTTACTCGGAAGAGTACCCGAAGAAGAGGGTTGATTACCTTGGATGAGCGAACCGATCATATCACGTATGTTAAGCGCTTGAGTGCTGAAAGAGTCTCTGATGTCGGAACGGATTTCATTGCTCTGTTTTTCCATGTCATTCCTAAGCTCGGCTCGAATATCGCTCCCTTGTTTTGCCATTTCGCCCTTCAAGTTGATGACTTGACTCTGAAGATTCGTCACCATCTCCCGATTAGTCTTCATGAACGTCTCGACTTCTGGACTCACTGCCATCGGTTGATTGAGAGGTGGAGCTTGGTAAGCTTGAGAATTTCCTTGAGTTGGGTATGGGTTTCTTTGGGATTGATATTGATTGGTAGCACGAGGTTGGGATTGATTGTTTCGGTTATAGCTTTGTTGTTGGTTTTGGTTTTGAGGAGGGAAACCGGGTGGAGCAAGATAGTTTTTCGAACGATAACTTAGCAAGCTACGGTCTCCTTGAGGACGAGCTTGATAACCTCCCGTGGGATAAGTACCGTATGCTGCGTTAACGTTTTCAGAAAAATTGCCTTGGGTAGAAGGGCAATCATTGTAAGAATGAGGACCACCACATGTGTCAAAAGAAATAGCAACGGCTTTAGCTTGTTGAAAGTGGTTTGTGGCCATGGTCCTGAAATTCTTGTTCATCTCAGCGAGTTGTCGAGAAATTTCAGTCATCTCGGGATTAGAAGTAGTAGAAGAAACATTGACCTCGAGTTAGATCTTGAGGATGCGGATGAATCCCAATTCTTGTGATGAGTAGTCATGTTTTCAATCAACTCTCTACATTCCTCCGGTCTCCTTTTCATAAAAGTACCACCGACGACGGCATTGATCGTGTCACGATCACGAAAAGTGAGACCATTGTAGAAAGTATCAATGAGAGTGACGGGGAGCATGTTATGGTTCGGACAGCGGTCGATCAAATCATTATATCGTTCCCAAGCATCGAAGAGCGATTCATCATTGTCTTGCATGAATCCACTGATTTGGTTACGAAGGCTTGTGACCATGGATGGAGGGAAGTAGCGCGACAAAAAGCGTTGAGTCATGTTATTCCACGTATGAATAGAATTCTTCGGGAGACGGTCAAACCATTTTTCGGCATGGTGAGAAAGCGAGTGGGGAAAAAGTTGAAGGCGAAGGTCATCCATAGAAACACCGGGGCACTTCATGCTTTGGGTGATGGTAATGAATTTGTCGAGGTGTTTGTTAGCATCATCATCCGGAATTCCGTGAAATGGGTTAGTTTACACTTGTTGGATCATGTGATGCTTCAACGAAAACTCCTGAGCCGTGACGTGCATTGGCGCAATCGGGCCTCCGCGTCCGTTCATGGTGGGTTGACACAATTCCTCCATTGTTCGTAAATCAGGTAGGGGACATTGTTGTTGTTGTTGTTATTCAAATTGGGTAGAGGTGGGTTATTATTGTTGTTATTAACACCAGCCATATCTAGATCTTCACGAGTCTCGGGCTCAGAATAGTTCGAAGATCTAGTACGCATACACCTGCAGAAGAAAAATATACACAGAGAGAATATCTATATAATCTTTTTGGTGCAAAATCTTTTAGAAAATAATTGCTTTTTCTGATTTTTTAATGTTTTTGTATTTTTGAAGAATTTTATATTTTTTAGCATTTTTGAAAATTTTTGAAGCAAGGAAAATAACGTTCAAAGAACGGATCCCAAAATTCAATGCGTCTCTCACTAAAAACCTTTAATCGTAACGAAAAGAGCCGACAGCGGCGCCATTTAATAACTCGGCTTTTACCCCAAGTATAAAATCTTATCGTCCGATCTTTTCGAATTGATTACCGGTCTAGAGTGCGACTCAATTGTCTTTTGGTGAACAAGAGAATGGTTTGGTTGATTATCTATTTTAAACTAATAGCAAATAAGTAAATGTCGTTGAGTAAAGTAGAAGTTTAAAGATTATACTAAAAATAACAAGTTAAAAATAAATGCTTGAAAATTTAAAGACAATATAAGAAAAATACTTGAACACTAAATAAAACTAACACTTAGAACTATGTAAAAAAAAAGAAACTAAAACTATCGAAATATGCAAACTACACCCGTCGGAATACTGTAATCGAGCACCAATCGGAATATGTCACAACTCTGCCGTCGGAATGTTTCAAAATTACCTCAATCGGAATATTGGTCGGAATGAGTCTGATCGGAATATCTATTGTGGCAGATCGGAATAATGGGAAAAAGCACCAATCGGAATATTAACAAACCCCACCGTCGGAATAATACAACTTGTGGCAATCGGAATATTGATGCTCAAATCGGAATGCTCAAAAAGGATCAAATCGGAATGTTACAAATAGAACTCAGATCGGAATATTAGAAAATACCCCCAATCGGAATAACTAAAACATTCACACAATCGGAATATACCCAAAACCTGTCAGATCGGAATCTAAACACTTCTGCCGTCGGGATGTATAAACCCTAATCCGATCAGACGATCGGAATAAGGGGGTGCAATCGGAAAAATCAGAAACCCTTTTCCGATTTGCCAATCCGAAAGAGGGGTGTGGTGGCTGGTCGGAATAAGTAGATCGGAAAAGGGTTTAGACCCTTTCTGATATAAATGGGATTCGATAAAAAGCTAGTAATAAGCTATATTGAATAAGCTCACACCAAACTAGAACGAATCAAAACTGAACCGGATCAAATAAGCACTAATATCAACTTATCTAAACTTAAAATAAACAAACTTTTAAATCAAACCATAAAAATATGAACTTTTAAAGAAAAGTTTTTTTAAAAATTAAATAAGCTAAACATGTAAAATAAGCCAATAAGCACAAGAATCTTAAAGCTTAATCATATGAAAGCTTATGTAGGAACAAAAAGATTAACTTTTTAAGCACAAAACCATTAAGATCAACACGGATTTAATGTAATTGGCACCAAAATCAATCTAAAAATCAAAGAAAGGTAGAATGAGATTAAGGATTAAAAGCTTAACTAGAACTAGATTAATGAAATAAGCAATACACAAATGTTTAATCTTGAAAGATTAAAAGAAAAGATGAACTTAGTGAGAGAAAGTGGAGAACTTTCTCTCTCTAAAACTAGAAAGTAAAGTGCAAAAATGAAAACTAAACTAAAAAGACTAACCACCCTCCTAATGTGTATTAGGAGGGTATTTATAGGAATGTGGAGGGAGTGCATGTGTTGCTTCTTCTTTCTTTCTTTCTTCACGTCATCTCGACTCGATTTAATTCTTTGTCTTTTCTCGACGTCGTCTCGGGATTTGAACTTGTCTTGATAATTTTCTTCTTTAATTTAGACTCGAGTTCTTCGACTTCATTAAACTTTCGTCTTTAGACTTTTCCTTCGATAAATCTTCAGAATAGGCCTTGGACTTCCGTTCTTTTTGCACTCTTGATCTTTTGACTCCGTCTTTTCCCGTTTTCTTCGATAAAAGCCCGTGAAAGCCCGTGTTTTTCTTCCTTTTTAATCTTTTGGTCCTAAAACACAATAAAAACACAAACCACGCATAATTCCAACTTTTACGACATAAAATACACGTTTTGGTCTTGTTATTATTGGAAATAAGTGGTAAAAGGATAAGTGTTTTCACACTTATTAATACACTCTAGGTGTTTCGAAATTTTAGGCCAAAACAGTAAAAAACAAGCAAGTTATAGCACAATCTAGAATTTGATGTTTAAAAGCTCAAGACTTGCAGATAATAGCACACAACCAAGTAAATATATGACACAAGCACTTAACAACCCTAATCACTAACTCAAATTCAATTAATACCCTTAAAACAGTAGACCCAAACACCCATTAAACTTTTTAATCAAAGATTTAACAAAGCATAAGTGTATAACAGGTTTACCCAAGCCTAATCAAGCATCATACCAACAACATGAAGCATAATCAACAAGATTCAGGCATAAAAAACAACACATACAACAGCAGATCACAAAATCACAAAATACCACTTTTTTAACAGATTTTTGACAAGAGAGCTCAAACCTCATGAATGTACATCCACACTCATGAATTTTAGAGCTTATGTGCCTAGCTTAACATGGCACAAGCTTCCAATAGCTGCTAAGAACAACAAGATGAGAACAAACAGATTATATGAAAAAGAAAAATGGAAAATAAAAGTTGATTAATTCAAGCTTGTTCCCACTCCTTGAATATCCCCAAACCACAAGCTCACTACACCTTGATAAGCTCCTTATCAGGGTGCTATGACCACTTGTAATCCAAAAATTTCAAAGGTTTGAACCAAGAACTTAGAAAAATGTCAGATTTTAGAAAACTTTGCAATTTCTTGCACAAGCTTTGAAAACAGGGTTTGGAAAC